>QJPP01002125.1:0-548310 GCA_003996215.1 Jaltomata sinuosa | reverse complement strand
TCTCATTTTACCCTTAATGAAATGATTTACAACAACACAAATGTTTAAGGATTATTTTGGATCACAAGTTTCAAAAGTCTTCCTTTTTTTCTTCAACACTATGTCAAATCAAAAGGTGCAACATAAATTGGGATAGAGGGAGTAATAATTTAAAGATAAGTAAAATATTTGAGTTTTGAATATAAACCCATAACAAATACGCATAATCTCTTTTGAAAGCCTTGGTTGGTGTTACTTTCGGGGTACGGCTTAGTTTGCAAATAATTGGTACTTATATATGAAGAGAAATAAAAGCACCATGTCCAGGAAACAAAACTGAACAGTGACTTTGGATAAAGAAATAAAAGTAACTTTTAACAATTGTGGATTTGTGTTTTAACATATTTGAATGAAAATAAATAAAAGAGTAAGAAACTGAAAACTGAAAATTGAAAATCGGAAAAGAAAGACAGAGCGCAATTTCCCGGTCCCCGAGCAGCCCCCTGTTCCGCTATATCATAACATTGATAGAGATTGGAATCAGAAAAACAAACCTTGAAAACTTGCACATGCTAGACCAATGCCACTGTTTTGAAACAGTTATATGCTATTACTCCAAATAAAAGATTGGAACACATATAAGTCGATAAAAAAGTGCCTTGTTGCTTTCCACAGAATGCTTAAGGCATTCGAGTTTTCCAACATATATAACTAATGGAAAAGTATAAACTACAAAGAAACTACCACGTTCACGTATGAATTGAAATATTTCGATAGAGGCTAACCGGTTAGAGGCAGATTAATAGTAAGAAGGATAGAAACCAGCAAACTGAACAGCGCACCACAAAGTATCGAGTAGGTTGATAAAAATAGGGATCTTCTGCTTTGGCTTTGCAGCCAACAGAAAAAAAAAAGGGAGAGGTGTTTGAAAGTAGAACTCGAAGCAATTTCAAAAAGAAGAGAAGAGTGCGGCTTATTATATATAGTAGAGAAGTGTCGACTAAGGGGAAGAGATTGAAATTGGAGAGGTTGAATAAATTAAAAAAAAGGTTTTGACCTATTGAACCAAGTTAATATAAATGGAACCAACATCGACTCTAGCATCAAATCTGCTAATATCCAAACTTTGTCTAGTTGTGTATGCACATATGTATTTCATCTTTTGTAAGAAATAGGGAATTTTGTGTATAGTTGATAAGTATGTATTGGAAAAAACTTGGTGTGAATCTCTTTTTTTGTGAGTGATAATTGTGAGGTTATTCTCTAGCAATATATTTTGGGGACAATTAGAGTTTCTTTTCTAATTTTGTACATATTTTTTTGGTGTATCGGTGTTATGGTAAACTTGCTCCTCTCCGTCTTGTGGATAAGATAAATTATATATCTCCATCTTTTTTTATAAATTAATATTGTGATTATAAATTTTCAAATACACATAATTTTATAAAGATCCACTAATCAACAATAACAATAACTAGTTATTCTTTAATATAACTCTTTCACATGGTACAAACAATCTTCTCATGTTGATTGTTGAACATGACATTTTTTTTATAAAATTTAAAAAAAAAATATAAAAATCTATAAAATATAAATTTATGGATCAAATTTTATATTTTAAAAAGTTGGATGTCCAAACACTACCTAAAACCTCATTTGGCCATGAAAATCAAATAAAATTTTACTTTATTTGAAATTTCTAAAGTTGAAATTGGAGTTGAAACTGCATTTGACCATAAATTTTGCAATAAAATGATAAAATTAAAATGTATTTTAAAAAAAAATATAAAATATAATTTAAATGAGATTATTTTAAAATTTTGATATTTTTAAAAAGTTTTAAAAAAAGAAAATAAGTATTAATATTTTTATAGCTAAATATATTTTTTTGAATAAATAAAATAATTTTTCAAAACAAAGTGAAAACTATCCAACTGGCAAAAGTCAAGAATGCGCCCATGGTTTTATTGTGAAGTAGAATGTAGAAGGTTGTTAGTGCGTAAAATATACTAGTCCAATATCGGTAGGCGTTGACGACCCCTAATAGTTTTCTCTGAGTAATATCATGGAACGCCACCTAACGGTGACCAAACCTAGCCGGAGCGACGAAGTTTTAGACGAAGATGAGCAGCTGCGAATCGCCAACCAGGTCAAAGCCCTGTTCGATTCTCTAGCACCTAAAAGACTTGCTAAACCTAACCGCAGTGAACCTGATTCAGTCACCCTCATTTCCCCTTTAGAAGATTTTCCTATTCCAGAACTCGACAATCTCCGATCTCTTCAATCTAAGGTACTCTGATAATTACTCCTGTTGGTGCAAATTATTTTTACTCTTTTCTGATGAGATAACTCCTTTTGATCAGGGTGATAGTAGTATCTTTTCGGAAACTAATTGCTCGCAGCAAGAAGAGTTTCTGGAAACTCAGTATTACAATGAGTTGGTTTCCATCGACAAACAGCATCACACGGTTCTCTACTCTTTTTCTTTCCACCCTTGGATCTTTAATTCTTTACTTGTCATGCTACATATATTTGAACTTAATGCTTCAAAAGGTTCTAATTAGCAATAAACAATTAAGTACTTTTGAATTTATGAGTGTGAAGGGGCGCCTTGAGTTAACTAGTAAAGTTGATTCCATGTGATAAGGTTACGAGTTCAAGCCTTGGAAACCGCCTCTGACAGAAATGCAAGTTAAGGCTGCGTACAATAGACTCTTGTGGTCGGGCCCTTCTCCAAACCCTACGCATAGCGAGGGCTTTAATGCACTGGACTGCCGTTTTGAATTTATGAGTGCAACATTTGATATTTCTTGGAATTTTAGTATTTTTTTCCCCACATATATATTAGTAGTAATTATTAGCCTATATACATTAATGATTAGCCTATCTAATTTTGGGTTCAATTGAACCATATTTGATTCGGAAAATCTTAGTAGCTGAGTTGATTGACTGCCTAAACTTTCACCCTTCTCATCTCCCTTTCCCCTACCCCAAATTTTGAAAAAGTTGGATCCAAGATATAAAGATTGTTTATGTTATTCATATTTTTATTGGATTAATGTTCAATTTTAGTAGACTGGAAGTGGGTTCATAAAGATGTCCAATCAAACGAATGGAAATATTTACAATCTTCAATTGAATGGTGGTCATGAGAATGGCAGAGCCAAAGAGTTCAAGACTAATCCGGCGACAAACGATTGGATTCCCAGCAGTGAAGATCATCAGGTTTTGTTATAATGAGCTCATTGATTCTCCATGTGTTTAATTACACAATAAATTTGTGTTCAGTTTCATACTTTTTGGTGCAAAACTTATTAATCAGGTTGGATTCACGTCCTCAAAACCGAGCCGGAGCGAAAGTGATTAGATTCGAAAGTCAAGAAAACAATCAGATGGTGAAGGTGGTTTGTTCTGTTTTCCTGAATTTGTTTGTTAAATCTTGACTGAGTGGAGAGAGAAATGAGAGATGATACTGCTGCTATGGTGTGATTATGTTAAGAGGAAGGTATGGACGTGAGGACTGAGGAGTAGGGTAGAAGGGCGGTTGTGTACTTCTAATAGTTGATTTAGGTATCACCTAGTTTTTTTGTTTGATGTGTATTAATATCTATTGCTACATATATTTTTATATTGTTGTCTCTTTTTCTCTCTTGCTTTCATGCTTTTTTGAGGCCGAGGGTCTATCGAAAACAACCTCTTTACCCTGCAAAGATAGATGTAAGGTGTGCGTACATCCTATTTTTCTCAGATCCCACTTGTGGAATTACACGGAGTATGTTGTTGTTTTTGTTGGCATTACAAAAAGCCACTCTATTTGAATAGTACACCTAATAGGATATACTACTTAGCTAAGTTGGTCGGGCTCTCCAAAAATATTGCGCCACTCATGTCGGATCCTCCAAAAATACACTTTTTTTTGAAGGATTTGACGGGCACGTAGTGTCACTTTTTAAAGAGTCCGAGCAACATAGCTACTAATTATTAATTTCTAGTAGGGACGACGCTGAAGGATGTTTTCGCTGCTGGCTAATAAAAGAGTGCTTTATCTCGTTGATTAATTAAACGCTCGAAATTGGTAATTTGCTTTTCTTATCAGAGCTACTGTTTTTGCCTTCTTTCTTTTGATTTATATGCATCAATCAATCAACTATCAACTGTGTCTCAATCTCATATTAGTTTAGACCACTTATATGTTCGGGCTAGATTGCGTGTATTCAACTGTTCCACTGAACTTGACTGCGTGTACCTTAACTATTGTACGGATACTATAAGCTTTTGTATTTATTTTGCTGTATTCAGTATCAAAAAGTTCATTTGTTTTTTACTATGTTTGCTTAATAACATATTACAACTCTCTTTCCTGGTACAATACAAGGAAAGAAAATAAGTCTTCGTATTCAATTTTGGAAAGATTTTCATACACGTCTGTATGAAAGATTTCATAAATGGGAAAGATGATAGGGATGTTAATGGTATAATAAAAATGGAATTCCCTTCTTTTTTTTTTCTTTCACTTTTTTGAATCTTTTTTGGTTTTTTTAGATGAATGCGAGGGGAGACAAGAAACTGTTTGTGGGGATGCCAAAACCTGCAGGAACAGAAGCAAATTCAGACAGGCTCTGTTTGGTTACTGAGATATCTCACACATTTGGCATGCAATTCGTCAACTCTGCTCTTCTTGTTTTCATCATTTCATGAAAATGTTAAAGAGTAAACGGCGTTGCTCATTAAATTGTGGAAATTGCTCGTTTTCTGCAATTTGCACATTTCGATACCATTTGCAAATCTGCTATTTTAGCTCTCTAAGCATTGATATGAATAAAACTCAAAAAGTTAAAGATGCAAACTATGTCGAAGTGATTTGGTCACAGCGTCTTTAAATAGAATTTACATTAACAATTTAATACGAAATTAATTGAGAAAGGAAGTAAAGGAGGAAGCATTAAAATTTACAGAAGGATAGTGGTCTTCACCTCCTATTAACACACCACCTTGACGAAAAAGGAGAATTTTACAAAGCTTATTCAAAAGGTAAAGTATTAATGTTACAATTAATAATCACTAATCAGATGAATACACAAGAACAAGTGATAGATTATCCTATACAAACCCAATATTAAATTTAGCTAATGGTTAGGCATTAGTCAAATATTAGTGGCAAACCACAAAATTAACTAAATTGTAATCATTTTCTTCAATATTGGCCGGTGGAGAAGCCGTTAGGGACATTAGTCCTAAGTCACCTACATTAATTTAGTCATTCTTGTTTTTTGTGCCCCTCCAAACAAATGACTCTCTCACGTAGTTGGACGCACGCATTGCTTGTTCATCTTCGTTTTCTACTTCTCTATATTCATTATTCTCCCAACAAACAGTCTCCATAAAGAAGCCAAGTTCACTGTACCATTAAAGTCTTCACAACATAAGAGCATACCAAACTGCACATAACTTTTTGGTAAAAATATTCTCTTATGATTTTCGTCGATGATTCTATAGTTTATTGTTTACTAACACATTGGTTTTCTGCTTTGTTTGATGTTATTAGTTGAATTAAGTTGAGAGAAGGAGCGTCGCGAGTTATTATCAAGCCATGGTTCTTGGACAGAAGAAGAAGAAAAAGGGTGCTTCATTCCAAATTGATTACATTGTACATATCCAGCTGATCAGGCCTTGGCCTCCATCAGAGTCTTTGAGATCTGTTCAATCCGTATTACTTCAGTGGGAGAATGGTGATCGGAATTCTGGATTTGTTACTTCGTCTGTTGAGGACGATTATCTTGAAATCAACAAGACTTTCACCCTGTTCTTAACCTTATGTCGCGAGAAAAAATCAAAAGATAAATTTCTAAAGAATAACTTGGAGTTCTACTTGTACGAATATACAAAGGATAGTGCAGCTCAAGGTCCGCTATTGGGGACAGCTTCGATTAATTTTGGAGAATATGGAGTTATCAGAGAAACTTTAGCCATTAGTGTTCCTTTAAACTGCAAGAAGAGTTCGAAAAGCTTGCTGCAACCATCTTTATATGTTAAGGTACAGCCAGCAAATAAGCAAGAATCAGACATGATGATTGATGATGCTGACGATGATTCTGATTTTGCTTCTTACACTGATGATGATGTTTCCTCACATTCATCCTCAACTTTTTCTTCTTCTGTTTTTGAAGCTGCTTGGGGTTCACCATCTAACAACGTAAAGGTACTTCAAGTTCAATCAAATCCCATCATTCTGAATAACTCTGTTTATGTTTCTTCCCTAATTTGATTATTCTCTTTCTAAGGTTGCACGAGCATCACCATCTCGGCTTGAAAAGGTACTTAAAGTTATTCAATTGGTTAACAAGTATCCAGTTTTCTCAATCCCATTGAAACTCTGAAAACATTAAGCATGTTCTGAGGTGTTTTATTACTAAATTACTAGATAGTTCTGGTCGAAATATACCATCTGCGATTTGGGATCATACGAGTCTGTTCATATCATGCTTCTAAAATTAGATGTATAACTCCAGTTTCAGCTTTCCTGTTCCTAAATAGAAGGGAATAAAAGAAGAAGAAATATCAGATAAAGCTTTTCAATGTTGTCAATTGATCTATATTGCAGTCTCACTAGTTATGTACCACTCGAATTAAGGAGAATGTCTGGTTAATTGTATACAAAGTTGTGCGTCCTGTCCATTTTAGTGTTATTTTCTGTTTAGTATTTGACTAAGCTTAAAGTGCAGAGTGACTTTCACGAAGAGGCAGCCAGTGGAACAAGCAAAAGTGAAGAAAATACTCAGCATGCCAAAGAAAAATACATTGATAGATTGATATCAAAAATTACATCTTCACATATGCATAGTCAGGCAGGTATGGACAGTCAAAATAGTCTGGATGAAACAACAGAACATGTTTTTGGACAGGATGATCATTTCCTTGATGACACAAGAGACTTGTCAGAAAACAAAATAGCTAAATCTATTAAAAGACAAGTCACGATGAGTTCCATCCGGAAAGCTCTTGGAGTTCAGATCACACATGGTCGACTGAAGCCAGTGAAGTCTGTTCAGATTAGAGACTCTGTGACTCCAAATGTGTTTTTGGGGAACACTGACATTATTAAGAATGAAATGAAAGAACAGACACCCATAGAAACTAGTAGTATTGCTAAAAGTACTGCAGTGGAGAAAAAAGAATCAAAGAATACTGTGGAGAAAAAAGAACCAAAGAATACTGTGGAGAAAAAAGAACCAAAGAATACTACCAATACTACTTCAGCTATTGAAAAAAGAGTTCCTGCAAACGTGCTGTCGAAGAGTAGACCAGAACCGGAGTCTAGAATTCAGATGCTTGAGGAAGAACTGAAAGAAGCTGCAGCTATTGAGGTTGGCCTTTATTCTGTAGTTGCTGAGCATGGAAGTTCGATGAACAAGGTTCACACCCCAGCCAGGCGCCTTGCTAGATTTTATCTCCACGCTTGGAGAACAAAATCCCCTGCTAAACAGGCAAGTGCTGCTAGAGCTGCTGTCTCAGGATTAGCTTTGGTTTCAAAAGCATGTGGAAGCGATGTTCCAAGGTACACTCATGTGATTGATTGATAAGCTACTTAAGTTTCTTGGTCAGTTGGTAGTTCGAATTTTCCAGCTTCTAATTAATTTATCAGACCCAATCTTCCATTGATCTACATTAAGTGGATAGCCACCTCATATCTGCATTAGCACTCATCTTTCGAGGAGCGACCAACAAATCTTATCAATATGGCAGAACAAATATGTTTAAGGATAAACTTTACAGGATTTCTCTAATTTATTTTCTTCACAAACAGGTTGACTTTCTGGCTATCAAATTCCATTATGTTAAGAGCAATCATCAGCCAGACTGCTGCGGGACTGCAATTTAATGAAGGGGCACCTACTGAAACTACTGTCAACAGAGGTAAGTCTGCGTTAGAAAAAATATATATGCAGCAAAGCATCAAATACATCGCCAACCAAGGGAACAAGAATTATTTAGTTAAGCAATCTTATAACTGGGAGGATATTGAATCATTCACTCAAGCGCTGGAAAAACTTGAAGGTTGGATCTTCTCCAAAATCACCAAGTCTCTTTGGTGGCAGGTTGATCACCTAAATTTCCTCTGTGCTTTTCTGTCATAACAAGTGCTGCTTTATTTACGGTGCAATGATTTATTTTCGCCTGCAGACTCTGACTCCACATATGCAGTTTGTGACTGCAAAAACTAGTAAGACTAGGGGCTCAAGGGTTAAGAAAACTTATGGGAGTAGGCATTCTTTGGGTGATCAAGAGCAGGGTAAATTTTCAGTAAAACTTTGGAAAAGGGCTCTGAAGGATGCCTGTGAAAGGCTTTGTCCACTTCGGGCAACAGGGCACAAATGTGGATGCTTACCTGTTCTACCAAAGTTGGTGAGATTTGTAGTTCCAGTTGTTAACTAATTTCCCAGCATTTTTCTTTCTCGAGCAATGTCTTACTGAAAAAATTATTCATTGTGTTTCTAGGTAATGAAACAGTTGGTGAGTAGATTGGATGTGGCAATGTTCAACGCTATTCTTCGTGAATCCACTGAAGAAATGCCAACAGATCCAATGTTTGATCCTATAAGTGATCGTAAGGTCCTTCCAATTCCTCCTGGAAAATCTAGCTTTGGAGCTGGTGCGCAGTTGAAAAATGCTGTGAGTAGAAAAAGTTAGCTTAAGCATGACAAGTTTCATACTCGTTTTTTCGTCTTGAAATATTTATTTATATGAGGCACTTCCATTATTTAAGCAAGGTTAAGCTGCTAACAATGGCCAGTATTTTTTGATAATATACAGCCTTGTATGAGAAGTAAGAATATAGTTGTGCATAGATGCTTAAATTATTTCCCGTAATTCCTTACTCTCTTGCTACTTGAGAGTTGTGATACAACTTGCTATCTTGAATTCATTGCACTAAGTTTCAGAGAAATATTTTGATTTTCAATTCTCTCATATGTATAAATGTCAAAGATCTCTTGATTTAACTCTTAAGAAGGGAAATGAGTGTTAGGGTTTGCCCTGAATTTCCTACTTTACTGAATTATACCATAACTGTGTTTTACCTTGAAAAGGTTTTCTTGGTGGAAAAGGTTTCCTAGTAGGAAAATAACTCTTCCATAATTGGTTAACCGTTTCTTGAAGGAGAAGTTTAGACTTCTATAAATTGAAGATCTCTCTTCTCAAATCAAACACAATAGCATCCACAATGTAGTCGTTTAGAGAGTTTCGTTTAGGGGGAGATTATTCTCCCAATAAGTCTTTATGCTTTTTAGTTTTAGTTTTTAATATGTAGGCCAATTGGCCAAATCATATAATAATATTGTGTTTTTAGTATGTTTTTCTTTGTCATCTGATTTATCGCCTTAATGGTTTGTAATTAATAGCTTCCGCATGACGCCCTCTCGATTTCGATCCCAACAATGAGAACCACTTTTGGTTCAAGGGAGTAATAATCTAGTGATTATGACCATTTTGGTTTGTTGATAGGTTGGAAGCTGGTCTAGTTGGCTTACAGATCTTATTGGCTTTGAAGATGAAGATTCACCAGAGTATAGTAACATCTTTGGAAATGACAAGAAAACAGAATCATTCAAGGCTTTTCGTCTCCTTAATGCATTGAGCAACCTCATGATGCTTCCATTTGAAATGCTCATAGATGCATCCACAAGGAAAGAAGTTAGTCCTAGTTCCCCTTTAATTTTGCAATAGACAATCTCTAGAAATTCATTCTCTATACTTATATGTGAACTTGCTGTTGCTAGGTCTGCCCAATATTTAGTTCAGCTTTGATCAAAAGAGTCCTTGCTAATTTTGTCCCAGATGAGTTCCGTCCAAATCCAATTCCAAAAAATGTCGTTGAGACACTGGATTCTGAAGTAAGTTTTCCCTCTCATTTGCTTATTTCCAGCAGATTTATCATCCATAAAGCTTGGTTGCAATTTCCCTTTTTATGGAACTCATCATCCATCATGTCACATACCCTTTCTTATACACACTCTTTTTCCTGATTATTGATGTGAAGGATGTACCTGGAGAATACCATACTAGCTTCCCGTGCACTGCAACATGGACAGTCTATACACCTCCTCCAGCATTGTCTCTCACCACTTTTATAGAGAAGGTTGGAAATCTAGTTCCGAAGAGTACGGGGACATCTGTTCTAAAAAAAACTTACACCAGTGATGTTGAGCTTGATGAGCTAGACTCACCGTTTACTTCGTTCCTTGCTGATAGCTTCAAGGATTATCCAAATTTAGCAAAACCTGCAAGGAATGTTGTCAGATACCAGCTTCTCCGTGAATCATGGAAACAGGTTCCCCAGTGAGGACACCAGCAAGTTTAGATATTGGAAATTAGGTCAGTTCCTGAGAAGAAATAAGGTCTTATTTACAAAATATTCCAAGTACTTGCTGCAACTGGGAGTTGTAACTGACTCCAAAGGCTTATAGGCTTGTTTCCACTTTTTACACCAGGAGGATTGAACCGTTAAGGATCTAACCACTTATCCATTGTACATTTAAAATTATTGGGTTCTGAATTAATATCTGTTGACATTTTAGTGATCTTTCATATGTATGTTTTCGCTTCCTGTCAAGATGATGATTTCAAATTTAATCCATCAAATCCGTAGTCCATCCGCTTCTGTTTACACCATTAAAAAGAAGTAGCACATCATATGTATATTATTCCAAAGTACCTGAATGACAAATCATAAACTCAAATAGTGCATATTATATGAGACAATGAAGATACATGATAGTGATACATTACTGATTAAAACCTTTCTAACCTAAGAAAGACCCTGGAAACATTAGGATGTTTCCGAAAGAACTTTGTGAACAATGTCACGAGCTTTGCACCTAGCCATGAGTGGCTCAGCTTTTGGCATAGTGAGACCTTTCCCTTCAGACAAATCAACCTCCTCTTTACTTACCCTTTTCCACTCAAAACACTGTATCATAGTTCCTAAAGCTAAGCCAACAACGCGTTGAGCAAGTCCAGAACCGGGGCAGGCTCTCCTTCCCATACCAAATGGCAATAGCTTCCATGTTTCCACTTCCACACCATCAAACCTTTCTGGCTTGAAGCTCTCTGGATCCTCCCAAAGTAACGGGTCCCTTTGGATGGCCCAAGCATTCACCAATAGCATCGTGCCTTGTGGAACGTGGAAGCCAGCAACCTTGCAATCATCAGATGATTCATGAGGCAGTAGCATTGGTGCTGCTGGATACAACCGCAGCGTCTCAGAGATAATACTTTGAAGGTATTTCAGCTTGGGTAAATCCGCTTCATCCACTAAACGATCCTTATCCACATGGTTGTCTATTTCATTTCTGGCCTTCTCCAACACCTCTGGATGGTTGAGTAGAAGAGACATGGCCCATTCTATTGTCACCGATGATGTTTCAGTCCCCGCATTCAGCATGACCTGCAGTTGTTAATGAATGCGAGAAGTTTGAAATTTTGTGCAGATTTCACAAACAAAGGCTGATTTCAAATCAGAACTTCAAATTTGGGTCCCAAATCCTATGGCCAAACGCCTACTAGATAAGTAGGGAACAACTGGGAAATGGTTCTTACATTTTTGCGGAAGACTCTATTAAACATAGAATGGGAGATACAGGAGTGAAGAAATTAAGCTTACCAATATAATTCCTTTGATGATCTGATCAGTATAATATTCCGGTTGTGATTCTTGCAGGGAAAGCAAATGATCAATCATGGTATTCCTGCTTTTATCGCGACGGTGTTCATCAATCAAACCTTGCAAGAGCGCATCCATCTTTTCACCAAGTCTGGCTAAATTCTTCTCCGTACTCCTGGAAAACAACCGAAATATTTCAGGCAAGAAATCCACGGGATTTGATGCACCACCATATGAAACAACCTCTTCGATAAGCTCCCGAAAATGATTTGCCTCCTTGCTATCTACCTCTTCACCGTAATATCTCTTTCCAGCAACCATTCTCATGATAATATTATACGACATCTGAAAAAGCTTGGACTTAAGTTCCACAGGAGTCACAAAATTGTCGCCAGAGTTGTGAAACACTCTGTGAACTAGAAGCTTGATTTCATCTTGTCTAATGGGCTGAAAATTGTTGAGACGATTAGTGGAGAAAATTTCAAGTGCGCATAGGCGTCGAAGGTTGCGCCAGTGATCACCATAAGGGGAACCAACGAGAGTAGTATAGTTATAGCCTATGAATTTTCCAAGCATCAAGCGAGGGCGATTGGCGAAAACTGTGTCGTTTTTGGTGAAGCATTCTTCAGCAGCAGATGAGGAGGAAACCACCACAACAAGACGGGTACCTAACTGAAGAGAGAAAACAGGGCCATATTTTGTTGAGAGCTTAGCAAAGGTGCGATATAGAGGAGGTTTAAGGAGATAGAGATGGCCTATAATTGGAAGTTTAAGTAGTGGGCTTGGTGGGAGATTGAGTTTTCTTCGTTTTGAAGATACAAGTTTCAGAACTAGTAGTAGAAACAAAATAGAGAGTGAAGTACTATACAACAAAGTAGCTTCCATTTTTTGCCTTGAGATGTATATCAACTTGTGCACTTTGCTTGGTTTATATATTGATCGGGTTGGTGAATCAACATAGACTTTTCAATTCATTGGTCCTGTTCCCGTTCAAGTAATAGGTTACATATTACTCCTTTCAATTTGTTTAACCTAGTTTCGTAAATTCTGTTTCAAAAAAATAATCATTTCCCTTTTTAGCAATTTTGTAATGTTAACTTTACACGTGACATATCTAAGACTTCAAAATTAAAGAGCATATTAGTACATTTGATACTTCCTTGGACCACTTTACTTTATCATTACTAAAAATAGATAGTCCAAAATAGTTGTTATTTTAAAAAATCAAGATATAATTAGATGTGCAAAAGATAGAAGTATTAAATATTAAGGAGTAATAAATAAGAATATTTTAGTTCTATTACACTTTAGTTAATGTTTTGTTAAGTGGGTGTAAAGAAAAAATGTGATAAGTAAATGGTTCGGAGGGAGTATATCCTTAATTTAATATTACAAGATTCAAAAGTTTTTTTTGTTATTTTAAATTTTGTGCCAAACAAATTTAAACGGAGGGAGTACGCACTTTTCTTTGATTATCCATCTCTTTCTTTTGTTGGTATACGTCCATTATGGAAGAAAAATGTTTTTTCAGTTTTATTAAAGTGAATTAGGAAGAAATATGCATACTACCCCACACTTTGTCGGGTCAAAGTTTGCTATGCTTGATATTAGCATAAATTCCAAGCACTCTCCGGCTGCTTGTACGCCAAGATTTTTACACCTTCTAGGCCCAATCGAGTGGTGACCAAGCAAAGCAAGTTTTTCCACGTAGAGGTGTCAAATGGGTGATTGATATCTATTCAGAGGAGTTTAGAGGGGTCATAGGAAGTTAGGAACACCACAAACTTCAAGTTTCTAACTGGAAATTAGGGATTAATTTAAGGGTTACTTACCCAAAAAAATCACATCTTTAGAGTTGAATTACTTCTTAAGACACTAGTTTATCTAATTAGCTTTTTTACCACTTTGCATACTTTGGATACATGTATATTTCACGTTGATTGTATGTATCTCAGATACATAAACAACTAATTATGGAAATTTTAATTAATCAAATCCTTTAATACAAGGCGAAAATCAAGGCATTTATATGTATTTAATTAATTTCTTTTTATTACTTTCAAAAAATAATAAATTCATTAATTTCATTAATATAAGACGAAAACATGTATATCTTGGTTATGTAATTTGATTACTTTTCATCTAGTGTATCATTTTATATGTATCTAGTATAAATTTTATGTATATTTTAATATGTATCAAGTATTAATTTTAAGTATATGTTTATATGTATCTAATATTAATTTCATATATTTATTTATATGTATCTAATATTAATTTCATGCATATGTTTATGTGTATCTAGTATTAAATTTGATGTATCCAGTATCAATTTTATACATTATATCAAAAATACAGTGAATCCAGTATTAATTTGATGTATCCAGTATAAATTTTATATAGTGAATCCAAAATATATGTATCTAGTATCAAGTTGCCCCATCGAAACTTTTGATACATGTATCTATGCATATACATGCTTAAGATTAAGGAGGAGGAGGAAGGAGGAGGAAGAAGAAGGAAGAAGAAGAAGAAGAATATCCATGTATCTGTGATGTATCCATGTATCTGTGATGTATCCGGTATCAATTTGGTGAATGTATTTGTGCAAATATACTTTTGGTACATGTATCTGGATGTATCCAGTACTAATTTTAATACATTATATCCAAAATACAGCAAATTCAGTATTAATTTGATGTATCTAATATAAATTTAATACAATGAATTCAAAATACATGTATCTAGTATCATGTTGACCCATCAAAACTTTTGATACATGTATTTATGCATAGATACATCCTTAAAAGAAGAAGATGATGAAGAATAAGAAGAAACACATATCTAGCCGGAAAAACTCTATTTTCCCTGTGCCCATTTCCACCGGAAGAAAAGAAAAAAGGAGAACCATCCAAACAAACTGTAAATCTTGTTTCTCGTCATTGCTGACAGAGGATTCAGGGAGAAGACCAGCCGAAAACTAAGGAAACTAGGGCTTCTTATGAGGCCATGCTCAGTTTGACTCAGCATCAATTATGTGGACAACCTCTAAACATTGTGAGTGCGGCGACTGATTTTGAGGCGAACGAAAAAGAAGAAGAAGAAAGCGACCTTGATGTGGTGTCAGATGATGAAGAAGAGCCGCTGGAGAGAATTGAGAGAAACCATATATTTTAGGAGAGAAAAGTTTGAATTGAATTGTTTAAATTTGGGAGAAGCCTGATTTACGCCGTTGAAGAAGGATTTTTTGATAAAATGTGGTAGAGATGTTTAGTTGTTTAGGTAATTTATCATTAATTTAAAGGGTACTTTATGTATTTTCCTTTTAATTTGTCAAGAGATAAATTTTTAGCAAATTCATCTTCTCCGTTAGGGATAGCAAGCGGAGCGGAGCAGGTTTTGCCCGCCCCACCCGTACCCTAGTATTTTACACACGTCCACTCGCCCCGCCCGCTTAAGTTTCTTTTTATTTATTTTCTTGTTTTGTTGTTTTAATTTATTTTTGATATTCTGACTTCAATTTTCATTTTGTTAAGGATTTAAAGTTGGGCTGGGATTTTTCATGTAAATTTTCTCAATTCAGAATTGCATATAATGCAAAAAAAAAATTTAGTCAATTGTCACATTTTCGTCTTCAACTTTTGGAAAGGGAAAATTGCAACAAAAGTGATGGATGATTGGATGTAATTGGAGCATTAATTACACAAAGTGAGTATCTGATTATTTTTTAAAATTTAAAATTAGAAAAAAAGGGAGTGGTTGTGCGAACAACTATTTAGATTAATTCTTCCAAAGAAAAATATGAAAGTATAATACAAATCTATAGAATTAAACACTGGAATCCTAAAAGATTGTGTAGAAACCTATACCTCCCACATAGGTTAACACCTCATTGCCATCCCTATAATCGCTATACTTAATTCTGAACTTTGTTGGTTGGTCTGCCTAATCTTTAGTCCAGCTATGATCAAAAGAGTTCTCGCCAATTTTGTTCTAGATGAGTTACTCCTGATCCAATTTCAAGAAATGCCCTTGAGGCCCCGGATGTTGAAGTAAGTTTTCTCTCCCATTTTGTTTATCCGCAGCAGATTGACATCCCGACATTATAAATGGGTCATCTGTACTTTAAAAAAAAAAAAACTAATGATGTTGAACTTGATGAGCTATATATACACAACGATTACTTCGTCCCTTGCTTATAACTTCAAGGATTATCCAAATTTAGAAAAATCTATCCTTTTAGTTAAAAAAAAAAAAAAAAAAAAATCTGCTACAAATATTGACAGGTGCCAGGTTCTCCAAGAAGCATGGAAGCGATTCAACAGTGAGGACACCAGCGAGTTCACATTTTGAACGTTTGATCAGTTCTTAGAAAGAACAGATGTGTTTTTCTTTTCCTTTTCATTGAATAACAAATATTTCCACTTGTTGGAATAGGGAGTTGTAATGGACTCCAAAGGCTTATAACTTCCTTACCCATTCATTTATTATTGATTCAACTCATTTTGGCTCACTAAAATTCAGCACAATCCGCGCACTTTGACACCCTTATTTCTACTTTTTGCACCAATTAAAAGTAGCTGCATCGAATTTATTTGATCTGAAGTATCTGATTGACAAATGAGAAATCTAGATAGTGCATATCATACGAGAGAATGAAAATACAAGGTACATTATTAGTTCACACTTTTCTAAAGGTATGGAGCAAGAACAAAATGCAAGAAAGATACTAGAAACGTTAGGATATTTCTGAAAGAACTTTGTGAACAATGTCACGAGCGTTGAACCTAGCCATGAGTGGCTCGGCTTTTGGCATAGTGAGACCTTTCCCTTCCGTCAAATCAACCTTCTCGTCGCTTACCTTTTCCACTCCAAAAACTGCACCAAAGTTCCTAAAGCTAAGCCAACAACGCGTTGAGCAAGTCCAGAACCGGGGCAGGCTCTCCTTCCCATACCAAATGGCAATAGCTTCCATGTTTCCACTTCCACATCATCAAACCTTTCTGGCTTGAAGCTCTCTGGATCCTCCCAAAGTAACGGGTCCCTTTGGATGGCCCAAGCATTCACCAATAGCATAGTGCCTTGTGGAATGTGGAAGCCAGCGACCTTGCAATCCTCGGATGATTCATGAGGCACTAGCATTGGTGCTGCTGGATACAACCGCAGCGTCTCAGAGATGATACTTTGAAGGTATTTCAGCTTAGGTAAATCTGCTTCTTCCACTAAACGATCCTTACCCACCTGGTTGTCTATTTCATTTCTGGCCTTCTCCAACACCTCTGGATGGTCGAGTAGAAGAGACATCGCCCATTCTATTGTCACTGATGACGTTTCAGTCCCCGCATTCAGCATGACCTGCAGTTGTTAGTTCATGAGAAAGTGTCCGCCAACTGCTTTTGTAAGTTGATTATAATAAATCTAGACTTTTAAACCAGTGGATACCACGGCCTATTTGTTAGTCCATACATATATATATAAAATCCAAGAAATTGATGCAACCTTCTATAGCGCGGGAGATGCCAGACAGGGGCGGAGCTACGGTGGTAGCAGGGTGTGCAGTAGTTCAGTGGCAAGCGAGTGCACTTTCATTACACGGGGCGCAAGATCAAATCTCACGGAGCATTCTTTTTTTAAAATCCAAGAGCAGTAGTTCAGTGGCAAGCGAGTGCACTTTCATTACACGGGGCACAAGATCAAATCTCACGGCAACATTCTTTTTATTGCAGGCATAAAATCTACGGGATTTGATGTACCTGTCAGGATATACTATTAATCATGCGGTTTTGATATAGTATTATTTATTGAATGATTATTTATTTATTTAATTTGATAAAGTGTTACATTAAATTGATCATTTTGTCATATATGTGTCCTCAACTTATATAGTAGATGATTTGGTGTATAGAGTCTGAGCTTATACACAGAAGATTAAATCATCAGTTCTTATAAGTTAAAGTTATAGTTCACAATCGTAGATGGAAATTTGGACAAACCATCAGAATGATTGTAGCATGAGATTAAAAGTAATTTATCTTGATTACGAGAATAGTATAGTTCTAACTTCTCGTGCTAGTGCATTTTGTATGTATTGAACAGGACCGAGTAGAGATAGATGTTTTAGACGGATTGATAAAAACATATTCTCTAAACTATTAAATGTACTTATATTCTCAATCTTAATATAACTATTATGAGTTGTATATATTAATAATCGTTTTGATTTATTAAAAGGCGAGATCCTGAGATGGGTCAACATGCCTGATAGATTGGATGATAATAATATATATTAGTGAAATAATAAGTTAGTTGATGAAATCCATGTCTCGGTATAGAGATTGATGATACCCCTTTTATGAGAAGCTTATAAGTTTTCATGTGTAAACCCGGCCGGTGGATTTATGAATCCGACATATGAAATAAGTTAAGTATTGCTCTAAAGAAAATTAATCATTAATTAAATTCGTCAGTAATTTAATTTATTGATTAGTATCTGTAATCTTAACATGAGGAATTACATAAGTGTTTAATAGGGAATTATGAAATATAAATAAAGGAGTGCAATTACGAATTTCTAGTGGAATGATTTGTAATTTATTATGGTAAGAATAATTTAAATTAATATTTTAAATTATTTCCATAATAAGGAGCCTCAGTAATTAATTATTGTTATCCCTACAGTATTCATATTTAACTAGAACTCAGAATCCTATTTTCTAAGGGGAAAAAGAATTAAAAAAAGAAGAAGGAAAACAAGCATGTTTTTTCTTTTTTCAAAAGAGAACATACGTATGTTTTTTTCCTTTAAATTTGGAAAAAGCACGTGTTTTCTTTTTTGGCAAATAGGGTTCTTCCAATCTACAAAGGTGCACAATACACAATTAGTTTTCTGCATAATATTTGTCCACCCAAGTATTGAAAGAGTTAGGCTGTGAGGGCTTGCTTAAACATATTTGTTCACGCTTCAAGAGGTAATTTTTGGTTAATTTTCAACATTCTTGATGTGTACTACGTATTTGTTAATAAGTTCCTGAAATGATTCCGCTGAGTGTATTGTTTTCCAACGGTACCCGCAAATAAAGTAATCTCATCTATGATTTCTTGAAAATGATTTGCCTCCTCGTTATCTTCCTCTTCACCGTAATATCTCTTTCCAGCTACCATTCTCATGATAATATTGTACGACATCTGAAAAAGCTTGGACTTAAGGTCAACAGGAGTCCCAAAATTGTCGGCAGAGTTGTGAAACACTCTGTGCACTAGACAATTGATTTCATCTTGTCTAATGGGCTGAAAACTGTTGAGCCGATTATTGGAGAATATTTCAAGTGAGCATAGGCGACGAAGGTTACGCCAGTGATCGCCATAAGGGGAATCAAAAACAGTAGTATAGTTATAGCCTATGTGTTTGCTGATCGTTAAACGAGGGCGATTGGCAAAAACAATATCGTTTTTGGTGAAGCATTCTTCGACAGCAGATGGTGAGGAAACTGCTATAACAAGACGGGTACCTAATTGAAGAGAGAAAACAGGGCCATATTTTGTTGAGAGCTTAGCAAGGGTGCGATATAGAGGAGGTTTAAGGAGATAGAGATGGCCTATAATAGCAAGTTTAAGTAGTGGGCTTGGCGGGAGATTGAGTTTTCTTCGTCTTGACGAAACAAATTTTAGAGCTAGTACTACTAAGCAAATAGAGAGTGAAGTATACAGCAAAGTTTCTTCCATTTTTTGCCTTGGGACATATCTCAACTTGTTGCACTTGCTTGGTTTATATTATGATGGGTTGCTCAGTCAACGTAGTCTTCAAAATTCATCGGTCCAATTTAAATATTATGCTGCTCCAACTTGTTTTAGTTAGCCTATCAAAGTCTAGGTACTTTTTAGTTTTATAAATAGAATTTATGCTACTAGTAATAAGATAATGGCTGCCTGGTCAGAATTTGCTAGGCTTGATAGTTGATATAAGCATAATATATCCCCATAGCACTCTCCGGGTAATTTCTATATTGGATTTAGGTTCTTGCACGCCAAGATTTCTACACCTTCGAGTGATAACCAAGCAAAGCAAACTCTCCTTCAAACATATCAAGTGTAGAATGTAATATAAATAAGGCCAATTGAACACTCCAACCCAGCAAATGAACAGCTCTATGGTCACATCTGTATGTATAATGAACTATGAATGCCAATTCTAGCGTCCAATCGAACACTTTGTTTGCTTCAAAATCCTTTATCATTGGACTAATTCTAATGGATTGTAGTCTGGCTTATGAATTTTACCAAAGTTTGCTTTCAGAAATTGCGGCAAAACACTGAAAAGAAGTCAAGTCCAATTTCTTGTTCTTCACTATTGATTGAACTAGTTGACACTTGAGAAGAGAACAGAGGGTATCACTTTCACTTACTGTCTTTGGTACTTGAACTATTCTTATGACATCTGTTTTGATCTTTTCTCTTTTTACGAAAAAATTGGCGAATCTATTTCAGTAAGCTAATTACAATTAAATTTCAAAATGAATGTAACACATGAAAGTGGTGGAATTTAAATTTGAAAAGATTTGTTGCAGGGAATTACTTGAATTTCTATAGAAGCTACTGAGTTTTCGGGAAAAGTTCAAGCTTATATATTAACAGACAACAATGTTTTTTTCCCCAAATGATTCATTTTTTGAATGGAGTTCACTATAAGCCCTTCAAGACTATATGAATCCTCACTGACCATGACACTACATCTATGCTCATCTCAACCATTGAATGGAGGGCTTGTTCTTCAATTTCTTTATGTACATGTTTTTTTGCCTTTGTTTTTGTAAGAATTGTACCAATTACTATGCTTCAAGAATCCTCACTGACCATGACACTAAATTTAAGCTCATCTCAAGAATCTTTACGTGGTGTGCATGTTCTTTTTACCTTTGTTTCTATAAGAATTGTAATCATTGAAAATTGCCTGTTTGCCTTCTAAAATGTTCTACCAAAGCTATTATCATACTCTAAGCTAGCAGATAGTACAACATTACATTCAGTTCGACTGTGGAAACGAATAAAATGCAGCAATTTTTTAAGTTCAGGACTTTCTTTTCTCGATGAGAAGCTAAACACTATCAGCTACAGACGAGAAGGTAAACTGTAACACTTGTTTGCATTAACTAGAAAGTTTAGTACTAGTACTATAAGTGTGAGTAACAAGACGAAATGTTGATCTATATGAAACCTTATTTGAGTACATGGAACTGAAAGACAAAATCAGAAAAGAATTGGCAAAATCTGATCAATATAACTCTTACCTGCAGATAACAACACTTGAACCTCACTTTTTCCTCTGACCTTAACACAAATCTCTAAAAATATTTGGTAATACATGTATAAAATCCGAGCTCTCCATCATCCAGCAACCTAAGCTGATTCTGAAAACCGAGAATCATATCACGGGCCATACAGAATTACCCGTCCTGCTTCAAACTTGTCCCTGTATTTATAACAGTATACGTATAGCTGAATATTAAGGGAAAACGTTATATACTTTACAATATTCAACAAATCTCCCAACATCATCTTCAACTGCCCATATCGACGTATTCCTTCCATTCGTTTTCGTCCTTGACCCTCTTCAATACTCCTTCAATTGCAATTTCAAATGCATCCTTCACAGTCCCAAGACCTCCACTTGGCCTTGCATACACTATTCTTGGAATTGTTTCTACTACTTTTTCCCTCATTTTCCTTACTTGATCTTTACTGTAACTCTTCAAAATCTCTTTAATGGAAGCTGTTCCGTTTCTCACTGCTTCTGGGTCTATAAACACTGAATAACTCCCCGGGTCTTCCGGCAAAAACCACTGGTACTGAGTGTAAGCCGTTCGCCGCCAGAAGAAAACCGGCACTGAACCGGCCACCATGCAATCGAAAACCGACCGGCGAGTCAAGCTGTCTCCTTTGGGCTGTAAACAGAAATCCGAACTCAGAAGTGCTTTTTGGATTTCTGATGAACCGTTAGAGCAGGGAATTACGGCACAGTCAACGACTCTGCACGAGTCTGACTCGTTCCTACAGTAACTCATTAACCTCGATCTGAAATCACTGTCGATATCCCCACGCGCCGCCCCTATGAAGGTGAAGAGACTGGTCCGGTTATATGACAGAGCAAAGTTTTGCCATTTCCGGAGTTCTTTCTCTGAGTGAGGGTGGAATCCAGTAGGGTAAGGTACACTGATATCATTTGCATCCCATGGAGCCTTCTCTATTGTGAAGCGCGTAACATTCTGCATCTGTGGTCGATTGAGAAAAGAGGACCCCCAGAGTTTCTCTGGATCACCTAATCGCCGGAAATCCCACGTTATCCGACCAAGAGTTAGGAAATGATCCAACCCTTTATATTTTTTCCAATACTTTTGCCTTTGGACCCATTTCAGTAATTTGTTGCTAAGCAAATCACGATTTTCGATTTCATCAGTCCAAAGGTATTTTCCAACAGCCTGTCCGGCGTAGAACGGAATGTAAAAAGCTGTAGCAGATTCTGGGTCGTTGGTTCTACATCTATAGTTTAAAAGCCGGTAATGAAATATTACCTCCGATGAGAACTGATTTGTACGGTACCACGCTGCGGAGAGATTTCCCGGCAAGATTCCGGCGAGCTCCGTCGATTTCTTCCCGTATCCGTCATTGGTCACAAGGCCACACTGCCACTTCCATGGGTCTAGATCGTCGCATGTCGACAAGGCTAAGTCTTTGTTAAATTTGGATGGTAAATTATAGACATAAACCCGACCATACTCGCATTCAGAATCACCGAAGGGATAAATTATATTTCCCTCTTCATGGGGTGTCTCTATATCGGCAAATACGGAGATTTCTGAAGGGAAATGAGGGAGAGGACTGGGTGGGGAGTGAACTGAGAAAGGGAAGGGAGAATTGCGAGTAAAGATGAGAACTACCAGTTGGAAAAAGAGGAAGAAGGTGAAAAGCCAGAATCTTGGGTGAGTAGAAATCTGGTACTGGAAATTACTCATAGCATTCTTGAGAAAGTCATTGTTGTTGGCTTTGTGAGGTTTTCGTAGGGTTTCATCGGCGTCCGGCGACTCGTCGGAGTAAGGAGGAAGCATTTGATGAGAAATGAACCGAATTAAGCAATTGAAAGAATTGCAATAAACAAGAAATGCGAAAACAGAGCAGATGGAGGAGAAGTGAAAGTGTAGGAGTAGTATAGAAAATTCTTTAGCAGAGTAACTGACGTTTGAGTGTAAAATAAACAATGTTAGGTTCTTTACTTGCTACTATTACCACCGACACATCCAGCTTTTACTACTCCTGACATCATGGGCATAAATAACATTTATGATTCAACAAATAATTTTAGAAATCAATATACAAAATTATTGTTTCCAAAATTATTATATTGTCATTATATTAAAAATAGGAAAGTAGATCCATGAGTAATCACGCAAAGAATAGAGCTAATACGAGAAAAAGTCGAGGGATTTATTAGACATGCGGATCTACCTTTACCAACTACCAAATCAAGACTTCAACGGAGGCCCTGTGAAATAGGACTAACAATTTTGTTGCGGTTAATATATCTTTTCATGATAATATTCCTTTCTCTTTTCTTTTAAGAAAGCAAAGGATATGAGCTTGCAATTATCCCTGCCCTAGGATGATTGTGAATGGGACAGAATAAATAACGTATTGAAGGTAGACCTACCATCTTTAATATGATTGTCATCCTTTTGATGCTATTATTGAAATTATAATTCGTAAATTGTTGGGTAGTACGGGAAATTCTCGTCAAATTCCTTTTAATATTGTTTCCAATTAAGTGGCAAATTAATTTCTAGATTTGTCAAAAATCGAGTGATATGTAATTTCTGTATTTAAATGAATGATTTTTTTTCTTTTTTTCTCACTCAGGGTCCGATATTCACATTAACGCTCCTAATAAGATTTTCTTCACACTAAGAGCTCAAATCCGAAACATCTGATTAAGGATGGAACAGTACCATATTGCACTATAACCTAGATTGGTAACAAAAGTACTCCCTCTGTCCTAATTTATATAACTCATTTAATTATGTATAGCCACACAGACATCTATAACTTATTTTAGAGATAATGCATAAGTACCACCCTAAACTATAGGTGAAATCCCAGCGACACACCTTAACTATACAAGGGTCCTATTACCCCCCTAAACTTTTTTTTCCTGTATTTCTTTGCACCTTATGTGCTGACGTGGAGTCATAACCCAATCCAATTAGTTGTGGTGATATACACGCGCTGCCACGTGTATAAATGGGGTTTTTTTTGTTTTTAATTTTTTTTTATTTTTTTAAAAAAACTTCTTCTTATTTTATTTGCCTTGTATTTAAAATAAGTCAATACACATAAAAAAAATTATTTTTATTTTTTTGTATTTAAAATTTTCTAAAAGAATGTATTTTTTATATTTTTTTTTGCCTTGTATTTAAACTTTGCTCAAATACACGTAATTTTTTTTACCTTCTTTCATTTTTTTTCTATTGCTTTTATTTATTCTTTTTATTTTCTCTGTCTTTCCTTTAGATTTAATTTCAAATGCCTTGTAATTAAATATGTTAATTTTGAACGAATACGAAAAAAATAAAGGAAATTAAACTTTAAAAAATGCAAAAAATAAAGGTCACTTTTTAAAAGAATCATTATTTTTTTAAAAATATCTTCGTATTTTTTCAAATTAAGTAAAAATGAAAAGACAAGAAATTAATGAAAGAAAAAAAAGAAAATAAAAGTGGAGAGGGAAATAAATTTTACAAAGAAAGAAAGGAAAATAATTAAATATGTATAAGTTTTAATGGTAATAATTATGTGTACCAATTAATTGTAAGATGTCCAATTAAAAAAGGATATGTGTCCAATATGATCAGATTTTTTTTATGTTTTTTGTCTCTCACTTGCTTTCAAGAGAGTGAGTACACTCTTTGTGCCACCTCAGCACTAAAGGGTGTATTTATTACACTTTAAAATAGTTTAAGGGGTAATAGGACTCCTGTATAGTTAATGTGTGTCGGTGGGATTTCACCTATAGTTTATGATGGTACTTATGCATTATCTCCTTATTTTATACAACAAATTTTAAAAATCCTTCATTTTTTTTTAAACATCATGCTAAGTTAAACTAATTCACATAAATTGAAATGGACGAGGTAGTATTTAACAGTGTACAATGATGGTAGTTTGTGAATCTTTTAAATTTTGACAAGTTGACAGCTTAGAAAAAGGAAGAGGGGAAATTTAGACGCCGGCCTAACTGCCACAAATTAAGGCGCGAATGTGCCCCGCTTTGGGATGGTAGGCAAAGGGTTCATTCGTCACGGTTTAAAATTTCTATGCGACTAAAATGTACGTGTCGCATCTTTATACTAGAAAATTAATTTAATCTTTCGCTTTGTTTTAGACCAAGTCAATAAATGCGATGCATGTTCTATGGCTCCGCAAAGTAATACTTGTCGGCTCTTCTTTAATAGAGAAAAGATAAAAGTGATTAATATTTTCTCAGATATACTCTTGAGCAATTATGACCTATTCATATTTAATAAAGTGAGTGAATATTATTTTTATTGAATATTTAACAAATTTAGGATGTGTTTAGGAAAATAATTTTCATCTAAAATATTTTTTTCCTTATTTTTTGGTATTTGGTAACTAAGCCAAAAATATTATTTCAAAAGCATTTGCATAAAATCTACGAGAAAGGCAAGAAAAATGCCATTTAAATATGTGAAATTCATAATTTTTGTTATTCGTTAATAGTTTGGTCTAGTCATACCCTGCCTTTACTTATTTGGACGTGATTTGAAAGTAAACACCTAAATTTTACGGAGATCCTATTACCCACTCAATAATTTTAAAATAATACAAATACCACATTTTTAGTTCAACCTTAGTTATAAGAAAAAGAGAAAAATCACGCACCAATCATTGTTCACCACGTGTCAAATTGATTTAATTTACATTTTATTTCTATTTTTGTACTTTATTTCTTTCTTTATTTTTTGTCTCTCCGCTTTTATTCCTCACCCCAAACTTCATCTCCTTAATTTGCTCCTGCAACAGAACTCATTTCCCCCGCTGATCAACCTCCTTCTTCGTCGTCGTTCAACCTTCGATGAAACTATCATTATTTCACTTAACTTTATCTTTTAATAAACTCTTAACTTTTTATTATCATAGTTAAAATTAAATTATCATTAGATTTAAATTTGAAAATCAAAATCACTATACTAATGATAGAATCGAAACTCCATTAAAATTAAGCTTTATAATTCTTCTTAACCAAAAAGATAAATAATAAATTTCAAAAAAAAACTTATTTGAAAATAAAATCAAGAATAGAAGATTATGCGGGGGGGGGGGGGGGAGGCAGTAGATAACAGGGGAAAAGAAGAAAAAGAAGTGAAAATGGTGAAGAAGATAAAAGGTGGAGTGGGGGGAGGGGAATAATTGAAAAAGTAAATTAAAATAAATAAAGTTAAAAAGAGAAATTTATAAAAATAAAATTTTAATCTTTTTTTTCAGTTCCTCACTCTCTTAAAAGAGAGTGTATACACTCTCTATGACAGGTGGTCAAAAAGGAATGTCATAATATCAGTTTAAAATTATTGAGTGGAATAATAGGACCCTCGTTAAGTTTAGGTATCTACTTCCAAATCACGTCCACTTTACGGGGGCTTTATGCATTTTCTCAAAAATAATAAGGACACGTTTGGACTTATACACATACATCAAGGACATATTTGATCCAATTTAATTTCTAAATACAATTATGCAATAGTTTGTGAAGTTATATATATAAAGTTTGATCAAAGTGTAGTGAATTTCTTAGCTCACTGGCCAGTAGCAACTTTTAATAATTTTTTTGCACAAACGTTCACACATCAATGCTAATTTGCAACGTTTTGTCACGAGAAAGATGTATCAACTACTACTTTCGATGGAATTTTAACAAATTCAAAGAACAAATAATGGTCAATATCTATTATTATACTCCTTTGACTAAAACATTTCATTAGATATAGATTGGTGACCTGATGAGTTTTAACTAGTACAACAATGGCATGATATTGACATTATATATGAGTCGTCGTGCGAGAACTAAGTTACACTTAAATATTTAAGTAGAGGCAGAGAGTGATCTTCTAAATGAGGATTTTAGGTTCGAATCCTTTACATGCTTTCTTGTCAAGTTCGCCACAGGAAGCTTGCCTAGTGCGATTTACCTTTTTCCCTTATTAAAAACGAAAAAAGAAAAGAATTTTTCTATATATATTTTGATTTAGGCTACCACGTTCTGTAAAAAAAAAAAAAAACTAAAACTTGTGAAGGATAAATAGCCGAAGTTAAAAAAACGTATATATAAAGTTGAAGATTAAAAAGTATGTAAAAGTTTAAATTATGTTAGTAATTTTATTTAGAAAAAAATCAATCATTATTTCATTTGAAATATATACTCTTTGAACAAGTTTTTCAATTTTCAAATATTGAGAAAATGGACTTGTTTTTTAAGTTTATACTTCATGACTTCGTTAGGTTGGATTAGGTATAGCCCTTTCTTGTAGTGAGTAGTCCTAGATAAACAACATCACAATAATGTTCAATGTTCATAGTTTTCCCGTCAAGAAGCGATGAGAGTTAACAATTTTTAAAATATTTCAAATCTTAAGAGTCTTATCTGATTCTTCTCATTAAAACTTTGATTGAAGAGTTGGACTTGAATATGCAATTTTAGGCTACCTTTTAAGCCGAAGGCGCAAGTGCCTAAGTGCACATCTTTGACTATATATATTAAATTTGACTTCTCTAAATTTCTCTACAAGTATTTTATTTGAAGTGGTAATAGAAGTGCTTAAAAACACTTCTTTCCTTTTGTATTCTACTAATGAGTAACAACTTGTCTCGTTTTCTCTTTTCAATTACTAAATATATTAACATAACCTTAGTTAAGCAAACCATCAAGTAATACCACTGATACAAGACAACCCTTATGTTTCTCATAACCATAACACGATGCACTTTCATTGTAAAACTAGATGACTTCAAGGTATTAAATGTGCTTAACATGTATTAAGGTGCGACAGTGCACATGATTTGCTCTTGTTAGTGGTGTTGAACTTTTTTTTTCTTTTTTGATAAGTGGTACTCCCTCTGTCCATATTAGTTGATCACTATACTAAAAATCAAAAAAACATTAATTAATTTTTTTACGATATTACTTTTGCAATTAATTCTTTTTGAATGTTTTAACACTTGTTTATAAGGTCTCAAAGGGTGAATTAGTAAAATTACCTTCTTATTTATGATTTTTTAATATACATATAAAAATAAAAGTGACCAACTAATATAGAACGGAGTGAGTATTAAAGTTTAGTAGGTATTTTCACATTTAAGTCATTAATTTGAGAGGCCCATTTACACATGACATGGGCCAAGTATTCTCTGGCAAGATGGACAGCGGATTCAGCAGGTTATGGAACTTGCCGTGGCCCATCGCTATCTTTGATAACGAAAGCATTCCAATTAGATTTGGACGCACTTTTATTATTTCATCAATATTTCTTTTTACTTCATCTCTGATATTCGATATATATATGAGGCTTGATTAAATTTGAATTCACCTACTGCACACCCCATTTTTGAATATGATATTCTGATCAGTATTTATTATTTGATGTGTGTTACGTTGCTCCAACTAATCAAATTCATATTTGTTACAGTTTAGCATAAGGTATAACAAACATATACTTCCTTTTATCTCATATTATAGGTAACAATTTTTTTCCATTTACCTATCATCATTTCAGTTTTTTTTAAAAACTTTTTTTAATCATAAGAATTTTGATTTATAATACTCCTATATATATTTTTAAATACGGAAACTTACTTCTTAAAAATTAAAGGAAATTTCAATTTCTCATTTCCTCTTCATTTTTCTTTATGTTTGCTTCACCTTTCTTGGCAAGAAGCCCAAATCCTAAGTACGTACCCGTTTCATAACAGGCCCAAAACCCGACCCGAGATTCTGTTAGTTCGTCCCTTAAACCCTGAAATCTGAATCTCACCGTTCCCAGTGAGATACAGCAGACAAGCAAAAATCATGGCGAGGCGCTGCATATCGTTTTCTCGGACTCTTCTCTCCAGCAGTAGACCATCAACAGTCAGTTCCTCACCAAGTGTACAATCTCTTCTCGGCCAGCGCGTTCAGTCTCGCCGTTCTCTTTCCACTATACTCACCAGGTTCCTTAACCTATCTCGGATTCCTCTTAATATTTCACTTAATTTAGGCTAAATGTTACTTTTTTAATTTGTTAAAATGTAATTTTCAGGACTAATGGAATACTTGGATGCGCCCAATCGCTGCTACCGCTTCACAGTGCGGTGGCAGCGACCCGTCTGACATCACACATCCAAATGGAGGCGCGCAGTTGTTGCCAGTTGTCTCAGGGTACCTTTTTCTGTCGCACTTGCCCTGATCGGTAGTTTTCAATTGTGAGTCCTAAAATTCCGCACCTAATGCTGATAAAAGTAGTAGTAGCATTTTTGCAAAGTACTTGTCCGGGTGGATCAACAGTTTGAGCTCGTTTCTCTTTATATTATTGCCCGATTTTAGCTCTTAGAAGATTGCTTTCCCTTAAACTTTTAAGTTTGATTTTTACTAAGGAAACAAAATTGGATTAAGAACTAAGGAAATCAATATTAAGGTTGATTAAAGTCCCGTTTGGCCATGAAAATTAAAAACCAAATTGGAGTTGGAGTTGGAGTTGGAGTTGGAGTTGGAGTTGGAGTTGGAGTTGGAGTTGGAGTTGGAGTTGTGTTTGGCCATGAATATAAATTGGAGTTGTTTTTGAATTTTTGTGAGACAAATGGGAGTGAAAACAAGTTTTACTTGTTTTTCAAATTCCGGAATTTTCCAAAATGTTATGGTCAAACACCTTTTCCGGAATTCAACTCCGGAAGAAAGTAGCACCCACTAAATCTTCACCAATATGAGCACACGAAATTTGAAAAGTTTGAATATAAAATTTTGCAAGTGTTTTATGAGTTTAGGGAGGTAGTTCAAGACCATAATATAGAGGGTCTTTGGATGGGCTTAAAAGCTGGTCATATGAGTTTACCTTTTGGCTCCTTAGTGCTAAGCTCATGGTGCACACATTCTAAAGTTACTATGATTTGTGTGTATAAAACATTTTGTCTTGTGAATAAAGGAATTATGGATTAGTAAAAAATTATCTTACCATCAATCTCGACCAGGTCTTAAAAAGTTTATTCAAGTAGTTAGGTTCAAGTCGAAAGACACCTACTATATGCATAAATCATAAATAATTACATTGATCATTGAGTGGATGATTTTTTTTAGTGTAGTTGGTGATTGGGAAAAAAAGATAAGACAAGATGTCCCTCATTGGTAGAATACGAAAGAAAAGAAGTATTTTAAACACTTTTTGTGCCACTTGAAATAAAATTATTGGAGAAATTATTTAGAGGGAAAGTCAAAATTGACTATATACTCCTTCTGTTTCAATTTGTTTGACCTATTTTCCTTTTTAGTCCGTTTTAAAAAGAATGACCCTTTCCCTTTTTAGCAACTCTTTAATTTCAACTTTTCACATGGCATGTTTAGGACCACAAGATTAAAGGGCATTTTAGTACATTTGTCATATCTTTAATTTAAGACCACAAGATTCAAAAGTCTTCTTTATTTTCTTAAACTCCCTGCCATGTCAAAATAGGTCACTCATTCTGAAACGGAGGGAGTAATATATAGTCAAAGATGGGCACTTGGGTGTTGGGCCATGGGCTTAAAGGTAGCCCGATTAAAAATCTCTTTACTTTAACCATCTTATTAATTTTTATTTCAACATTTTTATTATTTTTTTTTAAATTTAAATATTTTGGATTTTAAATTGGATGGTTATTACTTAAGTGCGTTTTCAGAATAGATAATGATTTGTTTTTAACATTTATATCTTGATTGACTTTTTAAAGCTATATTCACCTTGTGTTGTTGTTGAATAAATAATAATGATAATGAAAATATTAAAAATAAAAATTAATAAGATGATTGAAGTAAAATATGCAATTTTGGGCTACCTTTTAAGCCGAAGACACAAGTGCTTAAGTGCACATCTTTGACTATATATATTAAATTTGACTTCTCCAAATTTCTCTTCAACTATTTTATTTCAAGTGGTATTAGAAGTGTTTAAAGACACTTCTTTCCTTTTGTATATTTTATTCTACTAATGAGGGGCAACTTGTCTTGTCTTCTCTTTTCAATCACTAAATACATTAACATAACCTTAGTTAAGCAAAGCAACATGTAATACCACTGGAAACAAGACCCAAACGTTTTTCATAACCATAACATGATGCAGTTCATACTAAAACAACGCGATTTCAAGGTATTAAAAGCCTGTTTGGATTAACTTATTTTAGGTTCTTTTAAGTCAAAATGCTTTTAAGCATTTTTCTAGTGTTTGTGTAAGATGAAAAAGTTCTTTTAAGTACTTGTTTTTAAGCCAAAATAACAAAAAAAAGTCAAAAGTCCTAACTTAGGATTCCTAACTTATGACTTATGCTTATAAGCTAAGTTGGTTAAGAACCATGAGGTTTGAGGGCTCAGGTTCAAATCCCAGCGTTGACAAAAAATACTAGGTGGTTCTTCCCATTTGTTCTAGCCTTGGTGGACAGAATTATCTGATATCTGTTGCTGGTGGGAGGTGTCATGTATGCCGTGGAATTAGTCGAGGCGCAAAAGTTGGCCCAGACACCACTGTCATAAAAAAAAACCTTATGGCTTATGCTTATATGCTAGAAGCCCATCCAAACATGTCCTAAATGTGCTTTACATGTATTAAGGTGCAAAAATGCACATGGTAATTTAACCTCTCAATTCAGCATAAGCTTGGGACACAAATAGGATTTGACTCGAATGAATATTTCATTTCAAAAATGGGAGTCACACCAATCGAACTTCTGGAGGCCGATCCGATGTTCATCATGAATGGCGATACGGTCAATGGATCGGGATTTCTGACCCTTTGAGGTGATAGAGGCAGAATACTAGTCATTGGATCCCGTAGAACGATCCTAATTTCTGCGATTTTACTAGGAAGCTGGTCATCGTCCAAGCCGAACGCATCAGAAGGATCTTTATATGCATCCACTAATGAAATGGGGGCAACATTCAGCGGTTCTGGCGTCTGTTCGCTACCAAACTGCTGCTTGTTTTGAACGTCACTCGCATCCTCCGAAATGAGAGGTTCACGCCCAAGACGAGTTGACTTATCAGTAGATACCTCTATGTGAGGCTTATCCACATTTTTCACTGGCTCCTCGGTAGTATAGGAGCAACCAACCTCGAACTGAATACGCTTTCGAAGCGAATCAGCTGGGCACCGTTCTAATACCTCAATTACTTCATGTGGTATGGAGTAATGTATTAGACTTGTGCGTATAAAAGTATTGTTGTAAAAAAGTTTATTGAAAAACACAAACCTCGATTTTTGCTGCTTTGTTGATATCCTCGTGATTTTCTGTTTTTGTATCAATCTGACCCTAAAAATGGATGGTGAGACATCCATCTCGTCCACCATCCTGTTACGTGCTTGATTGTGAACACTGTTGGGAGCTTGACCATCAACAGTCAACACCCTAAAAAATAACAAAATGTTATATTAGTACAAATACTACTTTGACGATGTCTTAGTGTATCAACATTTACCTTTTCGGCAATGTTATGTGATTCTAGCTTTGAGTTCATTGCGCAAGCATTGAGTACCATTTTTATTTGCTCGCTTATAAAAACGACTCAAATCAGTAAACTAGCATCGACATGAATGTGAATTGCCAACAAAAGATTAGTTTTAGGAATAACGAACTAAAAAACAATGAAATGCCTTGGGAAAATATTAAGTCAAACATATGAAGCCATATAATTCCAAATTCCCCAGTATTCTATATGTCTGAAACATCTACGGAAATCATAATATTGATACAGGCAAGGAACCTAGATACATGATACTTAATAAACATTAGAATGACACCTAGATTCCCTACCTGTATCAATATTATGATTTCCATAGTTGTTTCAGACATATAGAATATTGGGGAATTTGAACTATATGGCTTCATAGGTTTGATTTAATATTTTCCCAAAGCATTTCATTGTCTTTTAGTTCGTTTTTCTTAAAATTAAACTTTTGTTGACAATTCACATTCAGGTCGATGCTTAGTTTACTGATTTGTGTCTTTTTATAAGCGAGCAAATAAAAATGGTGCTCAATGCTTGGGCAACGAACTCAAAGTCAGAATCACATAATATTGTCGGAAAGGTAAATGTTGATACACTAAGACGTCGTAAAAGTAATATTTGTACTAATATAACATTTTGTTATTTTTTACGGTGTCGATGGTCAAGCTCCCAACAATGTTCACAATCAAGCACGTAACAGGGTGGTGGACGAATATCTCACCATCCATTTTTTGGGTCTGAGTTGATACAAAAATGGAAAATCATGAGGATATCAGACTAATTGAGGTATCGGAACGACGCCCAACTGAAAGGTATTCAGTTCGAGGCTGGTTGCTCCTTAACTACCGAGGAGCCGGAAAAATGTGGATAAGCCTCATAAAGGTATCTACTAATAAGCCAATCGGTGTTGGGCGTGAGCCTCTCATTTTGAAGGATGGAACTGACTTTCAAAACAAGCATCAGTTTGGTAGCGAACAGATGCCAGAACCGCTAAATGTTGCCCCATTTCGGTAGTTGATGCACAGAAAGATCATTTGATGCGTTCGGCTTGGACGATGACCAACTTCCTAGTCAAATCCCTGAAACTAGGATCGTTCTGCGGAATCCAATGACTAGTGTTCTGCCTCTATCACCTCAAAGGGTTAGAAAACCCGGTTGGTGTGACTCCCATTTTTGAAATGAAACATCCATTCGAGTCAAATCCTATTTGTGTGCCACATGAATTTATAGCCATTTAAACGGATCACACATTTCTGCAATGTCACACCAGAACTCACTGATGCATCCAAAGACATGGCACTTTAGGCCTAAAAGTTTACGTCGATAGTCAAAGTACTAGCTTAAATCTAATAATAGATTTATAGTGCAACTGCGCAAGGATGATTCGTCCAGATGAGTATGGATCATCCCGTCGTAGAATCCAAATGCCCAATTCCAAACATTATCTCTAATTATAGAACACAAGATGGAGAAGCCTTTGAAGAGTACAAGAGAGGTGAGAAGGTCTGCTCAGAAGGCTATTAACAAATTTTGAGGGGAAGCACTTGATGTTTGTACAAAAAGTTTGGGACACGAGTAGGCGAGAAATAAATGTTAAAACTAGCATGCTTGAGGTAGAAGAGGAGTAAGGACTTAAATAAGGTGAAGTGTGTTAAAGACAATTTTCAACCAACGTTGACAGGAGATAATGAGATGAAGGAGAGATTAAGAGGCTATATTGATCAATTGTTCAACTCGAACCACCGGTTTTTGTTCTCCATACATCAGGCCGAGATAGAAACCTCAGCAACACTGAGAGTTGGACCGGCAAAGCTAAACGATGCCGTGAAGAATATTAGAGGATTGGAAGTGTCTTGGAGAGGTTGGAGTTGGATTTATTACAAGCTTACTTTGAAAAGAAGGAAAAAGAACTGAGTGACAGAGAGGGAAAAGAAGGTTGATGGTATAGAAAATGAAGAACTCCTCTGATTGAAGTACATGAAAAAGCTTCTCTCTCCTTGTAACAAAAATGAAGAAAATTTTCTCCAAAAATTGTAGAGCTCCTTTCTGGACCGTTGATTGATCACGCTATACTTTATGTAGTTGCTCTTTTTTTCGTTTGGCAAATATATCAAGGCAAAACGGTTGGGTTTATGTCACATAGAATGTGTTTGAGAAACTAATAAGATGCAGAAAGCGACTAGCCATCTTTTGAACATGTATCTGTCAATGTGGATCATTAGTTGTCTAAGTAGCTTATAGTCTGTGATTTGTTTGTGTTCTCGAAATTTGTTTCATTAGAACTAATACTAGTGTGGTCCTCATTGAGTGGTATTCGATAATTAATTAGTTCAATCATTAGTAACTTAAGATTCATGAGATCTTCACTTCTGTCATAACTGAATCTGCTTCTAGCAACATCGCCCTCTTTGTGGTTAATTTTTTTTTTCTTCATACTTTCTATTAGCAGCTTACAATTAGCAGTTGATAGTTTGCTTGCTCACATCTTGTATTCATAGCTCAGCAGGATTGGGGGCAGGCCGGCAGGAGAAATATCTCAGAACAAGAAGAGAATTTTATTAGATTTAAGGAGCTTACTATAAGTACTGGTTTTCTATTTAATACAAGCTTGATCTCTATTTTCATCTGCCGTAGGTACTTAAGGATGCATTACGCATTAGCTGGAAAGCTGCTGAACCAAACATTTTTGGAGAATTTTCCGTGAACTTTTCCGTGGAAGTACAAAGCTGTAAGCTCTAAATTCAATTTGCTTTCCTAGTTATTTTTGGGATGATGTTGGAAATTCCAGAATTCTTGAAAGCCCTGAAAATGATATTTCTCTAGGAGAAACTTATAGCAGTCCTTACAGTTTTGTGTTGATAGAGAACATCTCTTCATTTTGAAGTACTTACAATTTTGATTGGCGCTCACTTATGGGATTATGATCCTGAAAGCTATGTAATGATTGTCGAAAGATGATGCTTTTACCTGAGAAAATTTGATTCTGGGTCATACTGCTCATGTTCTGCTCTACCAAATAAACTGAATTTACTTCTTTCTGAACTTCTAATTTGAGTCTTCTTGAGTTACCACCTGAGATGCAGAACTAGTGACAAGTGCTCTAGACAGTTATTACTGTGGTGTATTTGAAAATGATGTTTATGTGTGTCTATTGAGATGTAACTATTCTCAATATTCAATTTTTTGGTATTAGGCATACTATCCTTTGTGAAGGTAGGTTTATGTTGTGGCTAGGAGAAGCTTGGGCAGTTCAACCCTTTGTAGTAATGAAAGCATACCTATTTTCATGCAGCAACTGAAGTTTCTATGTAATTCTACGTCCTTCTTTTGGGGCAAGCATTATATAGCACTAGGAGTTCCAGGGAAGTATTAAACAGGCATTCTATTGCAGTCCAACCTACTAAAAAGATTGGGAGAAATTTCTGATTATGCATGATGCATTGGGATAAGTTGCCGATGGATGCCTTTAATTTTGCACATGGCATTGACAACATCTTCTCATGCATCATAGGTGATTGATTGCTGTTGTTTTGCATTACACAGTGGACATTCTGCTTGACACAATAACTTCTGAAAGCAAAAAGTGACCATGTTAGCAAAATATTTGCAATTCTGATACATGCAGTTGTGATCCAGCTGACATTGGGCCGTGGGATGGGTATGGGCCATTATCTACCCGGTAGCTTGTAAGTTCATCCTCAAATGCTTGCCCCCCATGGCTTAGTTCAATTGACAAAGGTCGAGGAACTTGTGACTTAGATTACAGGTTCGAGTCTTGCAGGTGAACTAAGTCTGATATTTAAGTGGAGAAGTTTGCTGTCCTCGACTTTCGAAGGCTGTGGTTTGTCTTAAGGGTTGGCTCCGAAAAGATTTCCCGGTCATCACAAAAAAAAGAAGCAAAAAGTTGACGGTCAAAGATCTGTGATTTAAATCTCTGCTTGGATGAAAAACATTTCTTTGTACACTTTTGAGAAAAATGAAATACCTTCTGGAATAAGGTTTTTGGTATTTCAGTGGATTCAAGAGTTGAAGTCTAAGCTATTCAGCTACCTAATTCTAAGATGCTGAAATTGATACAGATGTTTTCTTGGTCAACAATTGATGAGTTCTTTAGTCTCTCTCGAATTGGGGTGGTTCAAAGTATTGGGCCTTTGATTGTGCTTTCACCCATTAGCTGATTAATCGCTTTCCACAATGTCTGGTCAAGTGTTGCAATTTCAGGTGACATTTGAGTCAAACTTTTGACTCATTAATTAATGCAAAACACACGTTGTCTTTGAACAACATTGCCCCGTATTTTCCAACCTCCTGTAGACCCCCTTAATTTTCTGTTATTGATTCTCATGTACTAACACTTCCACTCACAGTATCACCAACTACAACCAAATTAAAAAGCGAGCGAATGAAAAAATTCCCAAAAAATAAAATGTATAAAAAACTTGTTTGTTGACATGACTCAACCTTAGGATGTATATGATCTCCTAGTTTTTTTGGGCTCTATTGTTTTTTTCGGCCAAAATAAGGCACAACTCGACAAGTTCATTCATTTGGGCTTTGTTATTGGGTTATGAATAGATTATCTTGTGATTAAATCAGCATGATTTTCTTAATCAACTCTACAGAAGGTGGATACCCCAGATTTGTAGTCATATTGTAGTAATAGTTTATTAGTCACCTACCTAGGTGGTGCCTTTTCTTAAATTTTGTTTCTACTCCGTGGTGGGGATATTTCCTGCATACAAATTATATATAGTTGAGCACATATACAAAGCTATGGACCCCAAGGATCACTAATATAAATTTACTTTCTTCGTGGAGAGAGCTTATAGATCCAAATAGATCTGTGTGAAAACTTAACCGCACCCGGTGCTTTTGTGAAAAATGAAGGCCGACTTGCAACAGATGTTTTATTGGTTGCGTTGAAATAGAAAAGGGGTGGGGGATGGGGGGGAGAAAAAGAATAAGCCCTAGAAATGGTGTGATGATCGACAAATAAACAAGCAAGGATGGGGAAATAAATGCGAACGCCAAAGTAGATCCATTTTTAGTTTTAGACAGTACACAAGTAGTTTCTCCACTTAACAAACACTTTAGGGATAAATCAATCTGCTTTTTGCAGACACAGTCATTTCCCATGTGCTTTTTGCCTCACTGCCACTTTGATCTTTATAGACCAAAACTCATCACTTTCCTTTTCTGTTTCTCTCTGTACCTTTTCATTCCAATCTACATTAAACAATCAAGGATTCCAGTACGAACCAATTTCTGCAATATCCTGAATGGGGATGGCAAAAAAAAAAAGAAAAAGAGGACAGCTTAGGGATATTAGAAAAGGTTTAATTATTATATACTGATAATATAATTCTTTTCAGGTTAGTTCTACTTATTCCGGTCAGTTACTTGATATTGCAGAAAAAATACGTTATATTGTCAATATATAAAAGTTAAAACTCCGAAAGAATTTTAACAAGGGGGTGGGGTGATGATGGGAAAGAAGTTAGTAATTGGCAAACAGAAAAGATATGTGTGATCAAGCATTGCCAAGAAAAGCTAAAACACACCAGAAGAATGAGCAGAAAGCAAAAAAGTTGAGAATGGAGACGTCTCCTTGATTCTTTTACCTACCTCATCTCTTATTCAGGACAATATGTACAGTTTAGTTCCCAACAAAAGGATGACAAACGCCAAAAAATTATATTGCAATTATTGGAAATAAAGAAGCAAAAAGGCAAACATCTCATATATGTCTATTGTCTACTGGATATTTATAACCAAAATCAGCATTACAATCAACATTATTTTCTTAATCAGCAATGCATTTTACTGCATGTTTCCAAAAGGTTCAGAAAAGCTGTTAGTCACTTGTTTTCTTGTTACAAGAGAGAGAGATTTCTGTTTTTAGGCTATTTGATTCGAAAGTTGGATGATTATAACCTGTAAGTTGAACCCTTCTCAAGGTTCAATTATTCATATCCTTGTAATACAAACAATAAAATGGATTTTTTAAATGATTTTAGCTTTATCTGATTATAGCAGAAAATAATTACTCAATAACATTAATTCTACACCATCTTTTCTTTTGGGTTAAATGGGTTTCATTTTTTAGGTGTGAAAGTGGACTCACAAGTAAGTGATATAGCTTTAATTTTTTTCATTCCTTCCCATGACAATAACAAGAATAAAAAAATAGGGAGTATCAACGCATCCGGTAAAAAACGATTAATCTCTATCAGTAGAATTGCTAAAGCCCCGAACCCAATCGCCAAAATGTCGGCAGTTTAATGCAAACGATTAATCTCTATCAATAGAATTGCTAAAGTTAATTCCCATAGTACATATGAAACATGAGTATCCTTTTAAGTTTTAACATACTTAGTTAAATTCCAGTCGACAACCTTGAAGAGTGGAATCGAAGTAAAGTGATAGTTTATGTTACGACCAAAAAGATGTTCCATCCCTTCAAACTTTATGAAAAGCATACTATTTACTATTATTACTGCTTTCCTTTTAGCTTCCATCACTCATGTGCTTCGTTTCAAGACTAGAAACATGTATTCTGCTTAAAGTGAAAAATAATTCAAAGGGGCAATATAATGACAATATATCGCCTTTTACCTCTAGATTTCCTAATCACTGTTATCATAATCTTACAACGATTAATTAATCTAATCAAATGTTAGTGATGAAAGCCTTTTCTTGTTACTTGTCTTTCAGTTGTCTAAGTTCTTTTTGTCTCGCTTGCTGCTTTAATGTCTGTATAAGCAGAAATTCCAATAAAGGGCAGTCTGGTGGAGCATTAAGCTCCCGTTGTGCGCGGGATTCGGAGAAGGGCCGGACCACAAAGGTCTATTGTACGTTGTTTTATCCTACATATCTATAGTAGGCTATTTTTATGGCTCAAACCTATGACCTCCTGGTCAACAATAACTTTACCAGATACGTCAAGGCTCCTCTTCCAGAAATTAAATCAGTAATGATTTAGAAAAGGTGAGCATACTAGGAGAGATAGGATTAGGAATGATGATATTTGGGAAAAAGATGGGAGTGGCCACCGAAATGGACACAATGAGGGAAGCGAGATTGAAGTGGTTCAGACATGTGAAAAGAGATGCACAAATACCTCGTGAGGAGGGTGCGACTCATGCGAGAGGTTGGAAATGACAGGTTTAAGGAAAGATAGAGGTAGATTGAAGAACTATCGGGGAGATCGATGATTAGACAGGACATGTCGCATTTTTAGTTTATCGAGAACATGATCTTAAATAAGAGTGTATGGAGGTCACAGATAAGGATAGACGGTTAATAGGCAGTTGAGTGTTGCCCCGTTTTACTGTAGGATAGGCTTGGAGGGCTACCACCTTGGAAGGCTGTATCTGCTCCTCCTTTCTTACTAGTAGGTTTAGCATTATTCTCGTAATTTCTTATTTCTTTTTGAGTTTTTTTTACTATGTGTTACTTCTTTATTGTGTTATTTAGATGTTGTTACTACTTCTTTCTTTAGAATGCTTGTAACGCTTTTCTTATTATTTGTCATGACTTTTTCACTTTCTTATTTTCTTTTTCCAAATCTGTTTTGAAATGCTTTTCTCGAGCCGAAAGTCTATATAGGAAACATCTATTTATCCCACAGGGTAGGGATATTTAAGATATGCGTACACACTGTTCAAAATTTTACTAGATATATTGGTGTTGTTGTAGTGATTTAGAAAAGTTCATAATGTAAGCTTTGAAATATATGTTTAACCCTATCAAACTTATTAGACAGGTTCATAAATAAAGTTGGAGTCAAAAGCCGTAGGTTCTGCCAAACTTATATTAGAATCTACCATAGGGAGTACACATTATGTTTGAACGAAATCTTAATATGCATGCATTTAGAACCAGAGATTCTAGTACGTACTGTAATGGATTATATTGTCTACCACTCAAGGAACAACAAATATCACTACAGAGAAATTAACATATAGGAAGTTAATTAGAGCGACTGCTGAAAAATCAAAAAGTAAAAATATGTCAAGTTACTGGAACAACTCCGGTTCATTTAATTTTGTACGTCTTAATTTGATTGATAAAGAGTTTCAAAATAAAAAAATAAAAAAACTTTTGAATTTTGTAATTAAAGATGTGTAAAATTATTCCTATTATTTATTATTTTTTAAGATATTTGTCAAATTAATAATGGACAAGTAAAGATCGACCGATGTAGTATTAAATTTAGAAAGTAGCATTTTTTCAATTAAAAAGATTGAAACAGGGGGAAATTTTATCTTTATCCCATTGGTAATCATTGTTTCTTTGCCTAGTCTCTCTTGAACTCCTCAACGAAAAGTCTATGCTAAGACTTTTTGTTTTTTCAAATCTCAATTAAGATTTCTTTGTTTCTAGATTAGTTTACGTATATATTGGTCTTAATTATGACTTCCAAAAGTCTTATCGAAAATAATTCTGCCTAATTACCGGTATGTGATGACAAAAAAAACGCATTAATTAGCTAAGTAGAAATAAGCAGCGTGGTTACGGAGTTGACTTTCAGATCTCATAGTATTTTGATAGGAATCCAGAATGTATTTATTTTTTTCAACAAATAAAAATTCATATATGTCTATGTTCAAATGAACATGTAAATCACGTTTTAAGTCTATGTTGTTGACCAGTCCTACAATGTCAAACTATTTTTATGCGAATCATCTTGTAACTTATTCTCGTATGTTTACTTTTTTATACTCGCTCTGCTTACTTTTATTTGTTCACTTTCTGCCGATAATTTAGATGAAATGAAGCTCCACCATGAGTTTAGGTATGGGTAATTTTAGGGGCTTCTATATTTTCATTGAAGCAATTAACAATGATTATGGAATCAATTGCGAGTTTACGAGCTTGCTGAATGTAGATCGCATCCAAAAGAATAGAGTGGGGGTAAATATCCAAGATGATCTGATGTCAATAAGCTGAAAACAGTCTTTCAGCGAGTCCGTAATTTTTTGAATAATAACAGCCGATTGAGATATCCAGTTTTCTGCTATTGCTTTCCTTCCAGAGTTTCCAAACTGAAAAAATAATAAATAGTCAATATAAATATTTTATCACAATACCCATATTAATTGATGTATAGTCTTAGGTCTTGAGAAAATAAATAATTAATATTGAGGGTAAAACGTGAAAAAAAAATATAATATATTTTTCTCTTGATATGCGAAAAGTGACAAGTAAAAGTGAAAATATATTTTAAGTATAATGAACAAGTAAAAACTAAGAGAGTATTTTAAAATCCTCTTGGGTGAAAATTTTGATACTTGTTATCTTAGTTCAACGATACATATGTATTTAGATATTTTGTCGTAGTCGTTCTTTAGTTTGGGAAGCAAAATACGACCAGGACACTGCAGATGGAAACAAATGCATGAACATGAACGTGTGTATCATTAGTCAAAATTATTATTTTTACAACCTCTTCAACTGTAACTATATATGTATAGTCTATATATGTTGTTAAATTTCCAGCTGTTCAACTCAGACAAAACAACCTCTAAGAATGTTTTGTACACGGCAAGACTCTTAAAGTCAATGAGGTTATAGGGAAACTGATGATTGACTTCGTCAAACTTGTTTTGGTATTCTTCATAATTAAGAATTGAAGGTAAATTCTTTTGAAGCAAGAGAAAACGTTATTATTCTATTATAAGCCAATTTTGATGAATTTTAAGAATTTAAATTTATTGACAAAGCAAATTTGAAAAATTGAAATAAAATAGTTTGATTAAATTTATTTTTAGTATTATTTTGTTTATATAATGTTATTTTTAATAGTTAACAGATAAGATTGATCACCCATGAAATGGGATGAAAAAAATTACTATAATATGTATAACCAGGTTTAGACACGATCGTTTTCGGAATTAGACATGAATCATAATTATGTCTAGTCGTACAATAATTTTTTTCGTAGTAGTTTTGCAAAGTCCAAATTAATTTATTCCAAGTACCTACACCTCTACACGTATAATTCCAAAACGCACATATCAATTAAGTATATGTATGTGATCGTATAAGTAATATCGAGTAAATAGAGTATTATGATTCATGACAATGATAATTTAGAATAAATTAACATAAGCAACAAAAACATTGTGCCAAGACTTCCACAATTCACAAAACAATTTTAAAAAATGCATGCATGGTTTCTATTCACAATCTTATCTTAGTCAAACAAATATATTTGCATAGAATTATAAACATATATGGGATCTTAAACGTTGATACGAATCTTTTGATTTATTACTCGCATAATGTAAGTAATCTATTCACTACTGTATTTGTATTTGAATAGAAGTAATTACAAAGCATAATTATATATCCTCTCCCTAATTAACTAGCTATATAAGGCTGCAAATATATATAATTCTGTTTTATCCATGAATCAATTTCTTATACATTGATTCATGCCTAGATAATCAAACAATTAAGTATAACATTGAATAAATAACTTTGGAAAGCAAAATCAATTTATTATTAAACATATCTCTAGAAACCATAAGCCTTACTGTTTTCTTATGAAATTAACTGTCACCAATACTACAACAACAACAATAATTTACTGAGTGAAATTTCACACGTGGGATTTGAAAATGGTGATATGTACGCTTTCGTATCTCTATCTTGTGAAGTTATAAATACTATTTTCGATTGACCCACGGCTCAAGAAACTAAAGAGTATATTTCTAAAAATATCAAATGAATAACATGTAAAATATATGTAACCCAACATATAAAATGAATAATTAATCGGGTTTTACATCTAATACACTTGTAAAGAGTATTAACACCATTGAGTTAAAATTTCAATTACAAATTACAATCTTTATATATACCATTGAGTTAATTAGTTAAAATTTCAATTACAAAAATTACAATTATGTCTATATGAGGGCAGGCAAAAGGACATGAAAAGTACAAGATTTTAGGTCCACTGTACTGTGTTTTCATCATCAATAGTTCCCTCATTATCATGAGATATATAATTGCAATTTACAAGGGCATAAGGTCCATTTTAGTTTTAGTGGCCACGACGATATCAAACCATAACTGAAGAAACATACACATTATTCATAAAGTTTGTTTCTCCCATTTCAGAAATTCTCAATACACACGATATTCTCATCTTTTAGTTGATTTGACCCTTCCTAACACTATTAACTGTTAACCTTGCTCCTTTCTCTCAGCATTACTCCACTATAATTTTGCCTTTAACACCAATAATTGACGAATTTAAGTTATGTATATCGTTAATGTAAAATTTTCTTTTTACACAGTCTTCTCAAAATGTATGATTATATCGTCTGATTACCTAATACAATCAATAAAAATAACCTTAGATTTATAACACGTATATAATTTAAACTCTTAATTGAAATTGCACCATGCCTCCCAAAATTGGACTGATCTCACGGTATGTAAGACATTACTTGAATTATTAGTATCGTGACTATAAAGGATTCTACCAAAATTGTGTAACATAAACACTAAGAAATATGATATAAGCGCACACAAAAAGAAAAGGAAAAAAAAAGTTAACTACCCGATTTGAACAAATGTGTGATCGTATCTTACTTATTTGTTCTTATATAAAAACAAACTGATTCTTGATATTGCATTCCCTTTTTATATATTAATATATGGGTCCTCTCGTGATGTCAAGAATTTTATTTTATGCTAAAAACAGCTTCTACAGTTGCTACATGCTCAGTCGTTGTGACTGGCCAACCTAAAATTAAGTTTGTTGAAGATATACATAAATAAATTAACAAGTAAATAAAAGTGTGTTCCTATTTTACTTTTAAGATGAGATGATTTCATTTCATCATATAGTATTAGAGCAAGTAGAAATATTGGGTTCAAGTCTCATTGCTATCGATTATTTAAAAGAATTAATGCGCCCATTTAAATTCGTGTTATACTGTAGAGTAACAAAAATATAATTATTCTATTTTATTAAATCGGAAAATCGAGGGATTGGAGAATAGGGAAAGACGAAAGAAGAAGTTATTACTAAGAAAAATAGGAAGCTCACCAAATAAGCTAGCCGATTAGGTTTCAGAAAGTTTTCCATAAATCATGTTTCGCCGCAAGTGATGGTAGGAATTCAAATCTGAAACACACACACGTTAAAATATGAAACAATTCAACGCAAGCTCTAATTCATAAAAATCATATTGTAAATATAAATAAATTTTAGTAATCGAACATTTTGCGATTAAATCAATATGATGAAAAAAAGAAATAAACGAAACTATATACTTTCTTTATTTTACTTTACGTGACACATTTTTCTTTTTAGTATGTCCCCGCATAAATATTATTTTCCTATAATTAGAAATAACTTAACTTTAAAATTATTTATTCCCTCCGTCTTATATTAGTTGGCCACCTTACTAAAATTAATTGTCTCATATTAGTTGTTCACCTTACTATATCAAGAAAGCATTAATTAATTTTTTTCAATATTATCTTTGCAATTAATTCTTTTTGAAAAAGTTGACACTTGTTCGTAAGTTCCAAAAGTTTCTTAAGGGGTGAATTAGTAAAATTATCTTCTTATTTTATGATTTCTTAACATGCGCGTAAAAAAAAAGTGACTAACTAATATGGGACGGAAAGAGTAAGACTCATGTCAAATAAATTGAGACGGGAATATTATTATAATTGTAGCAGACAGGGAATTGACTAGGCGATGAAAACAATGGTAAGAGCATCCTGGTGAAAGGCCGGGAGCTATACTAGTAGACAATTAGCAAAAGAACAGTGCAGGAATTCTAGTGACAACCCCGAGGATGATCATGTGATTGCTGCACAAATATATTCTTTTCCCCACTGATTAATTATCGTTACATAATATATTATCATGATAACCTTATCAAATTTCTTTAATCTCCTGACATTTCTAACTAAAATAAACAATGTAAATGTTAATTAGGTGGTAATCAATTAATTAATATTAGCTCCTAAGAGATAGGCGTGTTTAAGTTTCAGTTGAACAGTGAAATTTGCTCCTTCGCCGGCAGCCTATGTTTGTCCGTGACCAACAAACTCACCAAGAAAGAGTTCGTCCGTTGAGCTCAAAGACAAAAAAACCCTAGCTGTATTTTGCTGACGTGTCAAACATGATGGGCCCACAAGTTCTGACGTGAGAAGACAAATGACGTTTTCTGGGGCCCACATGTTCCCTCTTCCACAGACCATCACTCCGACAAAAAATATTAACAAAGTCGATGCACGGCAATGCATCGGCCAAGTCCATGCCTAAAATTAACCCAAAAAAAATTATTAGTGGGTCTTCCACGTGTACATCTTACGTGGAAAGTGACGTGGTAAACATAGACCTTGCAGTATAAATAGGTTCCCTTCCTTAGCAACCAAACCACACAATTGAAATATAACAACAATCACTTAAGAATTATTCATCTTTATATTTTCACTTCCACTTTTTTAGTTATGGCTGTTGATTCTGGTGTTTCATCTCCTCTTGGTCCTCCGGCATGTGAAAAAGATGCCAAGGTCCTTCAGTTTATAGAAGACATGACGAAAAACACTGACCCGAAACAAGAGAAAGTATTGGCTGAAATACTAACTCGTAATGCCAATACTGAGTACCTTCAAAGGTTCGAAGTTTTTGGTGCTACTGATCGTGAAACGTTCAAGTCAAAGATCCCCGTTGTCACATACGAGGATCTTAAACCTGATATTGATCGTGTTGCTAATGGTGATCGTTCTCCAATCTTTTCATCTCACCCTATCTCAGAATTCCTTACCAGGTCCGGTTACCTTTTTTCAAATATCACAATATTATCTTTGCATATATACTTATTCTAAGGATTACAACTTCATATTCTTCTTATATATGTATTTAATACTACCAACAGTTTTTAGTAACTTATTATCATATTGAAATGTTGTTTTGGTTATATATAGTTCTGGGACATCTGCCGGTGAGAGAAAACTGATGCCCACAATTGCGGATGAGCTAGAACGCAGACAGAAATTGTACAACCTTCTCCAACCCGTGATGAATCTGTAAGTGATCTACCCCTAGGGTTAGGTAGTATGCTATAACATGTTTTGACCCCCAAAAAAATGTATGCATGAATCTTTAATTTATGAAATGTTTCTAGCAGGAATTTAGTCTAATAAAATCCAGACTAAATTCGATGTAGAAACATTTTGTATATCTAACGAAAAGATTGCTGAAATTAACATTAGCCTTATGGCTAAAAGTACTGAAAATTTGTAACTAGAAAAATGATTTTGGATTTTTCATGGACTGTTAAACAGGTATGTGCCTGGTCTAGACCAGGGGAAGGGATTGTACTTTCTGTTTATCAAGGCAGAAACCAAGACTCCTGGTGGCCTAGTTGCACGTCCAGTCCTAACAAGTTACTACAAGAGTGAACAATTCAAGACAAGGCCATACGATCCTTACAATGTGTATACAAGCCCCAACGAGGCCATTCTCTGTGTCGACTCTTTTCAAAGCATGTACAGTCAAATGCTTTGTGGTCTTCTCATGAGAGAACAAGTCCTCCGAGTAGGCGCTGTTTTTGCCTCCGGCTTACTCCGTGCCATCCGTTTTCTTCAACTCAACTGGAAGCAATTGTCTGAGGATATCGCGTCTGGAACTCTAAACCCTAGAGTTTCAGACCCGTCTATCAGAAATTGCATTTCCAAAATACTCAAACCAAATCCTGAACTTGCTGAGTTTGTTGTTAAGGAATGTGAAGGCGAAAACTGGGAAGGAATTATTACAAGAATTTGGCCAAACACCAAGTACCTTGACGTGATAGTGACAGGTGCTATGGCTCAATATATCCCTACATTGGATTATTACAGTGGGGGTCTACCAAAGGCGTGTACAATGTACGCATCATCCGAATGTTATTTTGGACTTAATTTGAAACCAATGTGCAAGCCTTGTGAAGTTTGTTACACGATCATGCCAAATATGGGTTACTTTGAATTCATCCCTCATGACCCGGTGAACCCCGTACAAATCTCTCGTGATTCACCTCCTCGTCTCGTGGACCTTGCTGACGTTGAACTTGGAAAAGAATACGAGCTCGTGATCACAACTTATGCCGGACTATGCCGTTACCGTGTTGGTGACATTCTCCAGGTCACTGGGTTTCACAACTCGGCTCCTCAGTTCAAATTCGTAAGGCGAAAAAACGTGCTGTTGAGCATTGACTCGGATAAAACCGATGAGTCCGAATTGCAGGCCGCAATTGAAATTGCGACCGCACTTTTGCGCCCGTACGATACTAATCTGGTTGAGTACACGAGTTTTGCGGATACTAAGACAATTCCGGGGCATTACGTTATTTACTGGGAGTTACTAGTGAAGGACCCGGCTAACACCCCGAGTCACGAGGTGTTGAACCAGTGCTGCCTGGCAATGGAAGAATCGTTGAACTCGGTTTACAGGCAGTGCCGCGTGGCGGACAATTCAATCGGGCCACTGGAGATTAGAGTTGTGAAAAATGGGACATTTGAAGAGTTGATGGATTATGCAATTTCCAGAGGTGCATCGATTAATCAGTATAAGGCTCCAAGGTGTGTCAATTTTACTCCTATTGTGGAACTTTTAGACTCCAGGGTGGTTTCTCTGCACTTTAGCCCAACTGCTCCACATTGGACCCCAGAACGACGACGTTGAAGACAAGAACAAGTGATGTTATCAAGTCAACTAGTGTTTAGTACTGTGGGAAATAAACATGCTTAGACAATGGTCCAAAAAAAACTGTCTGATCACTTTAATTTGCTTTTTCATGTATTATCTGATCTCTGTTGGATGTTGAATATTGTTTAAAGTTGATTATGGTCTTTGCTTATGTAAAGAGTCGTTAGTATATGTAATTATATTATATTATATATGGATGTTTTGCTTGTTTTGATTTGAAATCCTGAAACATATGCTTTTCTTTTTCTTTACGTGCATGGATTCTATTGCACCTGGTGTATATTCTCTTCCACTTCTTTCTTTTTTTCTCTTTTTTTAAAATTCACTTTTTCTGACTCAAAAAAAATTAACAAGCTTTGCTAGTCTTTAATTTGCAAATTGTCAGTCCAGATTGGGATTTCTTCTTAAATAATTAATGTGGAAGATCAGTTAATTAATTGATTTGAATCATGTTAGGTCACATATATTCTAGCAGGCTTTGGCAGTACATCATGAAACTTTTAGTTTATGGATGTCTCTACTTGTATGAGTCCCCTGATGCCCAATTGTGCTGGCAACTGGCAAGAATAACGTCAGCACTATGCAGTACTATATATATTGAAATTAGTCATTAATTATTATTGTGTCGAGAAAATATATCCCCTTTTTATAATTAAAATAATCTAATTTTAAAAAAATTCTTTTACTCTCACACAATTATCTAAGATTTATTTTAGATCATAAATTTAAATTTTTTCCTTTATTTTAAAATTTTATGTCAAACCGTATAATGTCACATAAATTGAGATCGAGCGAGTATTTATTTTTGCGCATCCTCTTTTTCTCTTGTTCCATTTCTTGGGTCTTGTGTTCAAAGTGGATGAAATTCAGTCAAAAGAGATGGCGGCATCTAAAATTATGAGTCAATTAAGCAGTTGGAGATCTGAGAAATTTGCTCAACATGATGATTTTACTACTTTAAGCATTCAATATTTTTTAACTTTTTTTGAAGTGACTTTGCAATATGTGTGTGTTTTATTTTCCAGTTCTAGCAATATAATCATTAAGTTATTTGAAATCGCGTCATAAAGTGGACTTCATATGTAGATGCATGCATCATAATATACGCAATTTTGCACATTTACCATTTTTGTACATTGGTCTACCGTTCATGATCTTCGTAATTAACACATGATCATACGATTTAAATGTGTACAAAGTATTTATATAATCATGTCATTTATCAAATAATAGTAAGTGCTATAAGTTTTTGACAAACATTAATTAATTTGATAAAAAATTAGTTAGTTTAAATTCATGACTGATAGTGTAATTAGGAGTCCATTTTAACACCGGTCTCAAGTTAATTAAGTATATTTCTTAGGTTATGAATTCTCACTTATATTATGCTCGTTTACTTTTAATTATCTTGTATATAACCTAATACTGTAAGTAATTATTATTACCTTTAAATTCATAGTGATATTTATATATAGTGCGATTTTTAGGTGAACCCTCTGGTTGCGCCCACTGCTAAAAAATCGGTATTTTTCCATTGAAAAGTGGTCATTGGCTATTTTCACAGATTTTTTAATTGAATTAATGGGAAAAGAAAAAATAATAATATTTTCATATGAAAAAATTAGAAAGTTTCTCACTATTTCAGTGAGAATCTGTTTCTCACCATTCATTTTTTCCAATAAACTTGTTATGTGAAAAATGAGTGAGAAAATTATATTTTATAGCACAAATTTTGCAGTGATTAAACCTTTGTTTTTAGTAGTGGTCCTGCATTAATCATATGTATATTTTCCTTTAAACATATAAGAGAAATATATAAGATCATAGAAACCGTGCCAAATATATTTTTTCGGAATTCCTCGAGGTTTTTTATCTGATAACTTGGCCACATTTTCAAAGGATAATCGAATACTTTGTATAAGATACTCCTTGAAAGCAACCTATCCAGTCAATATTATTCTTTGATAAAATAATTATATTTTGCGCACCCTACTTGCAATAATAACATATTTAGTATAATATCACAAACAAAATTTGAAAGATAGTGATATACGTAGCCTTACCCTTATTATGCGCCCAACTTATTCTTAAATTTTAGTTCAACCTTTTTAAAAAGTTTCAACTTGAACCCACTCTTATAAACTTTTAAAATCTGACTCTTGAATTAATACATACTCCTGATTAATTATGTTCAACTAAATGTGACACAAATTTCGGCATAAGCAACTTTTGCTCCTTTCTCTTGTTTTCACATAAATGTATGTGTCTTATATAGAATTGACATTTTTAATCCAAAATTATTTAGCATATTTTAAGCCTAATAATATTGGCATATTATATAGCCAAAAGAGGCAGCTACATTTTAGGGATGCAATTTTTTATACCTAATTAACGTCTATCCTAATAAAAAGTCTTCTTGGCCAATTAAATAAAGTGACAACTACATTTTAGCAATGAAATCCTTTTAACCCTTATTAACGGTATTCTAATAAAAGTCCTCTTAGCAATTAAATAAAGTGGCGGCTACATTTTAGCGATAAAAATCTACCCTTAGAGAAAGTTTTGTGGGTATCCAATGAAGAATCACTACATTATAGAATGATTATAGAAACAAAAAAAGAAGATCGAAGATACAGAAGTAGAAAAGAATTATGGACTTTTAATGGGAGAGATATTCTCTTCCTATATAAGAAGCCACACTTGTGGCAGCTGAAGCAGGACATAGACGACATGCCTGATTCAGCGCGATCCCGCTCAAAAAAAAATTATACTCTTCTCCATTTTAATTTATTTATCTTACGTTAAAAGTATTATAAATCACAATAATTAACAACTTCTTAGAAATTTGAAAATTACATTAAAAGTATTATAAATCACAATAATTATTTACATTAAAAGTATTATAAATTACAATAATTAACAACTTGAAATATTCTTATATGAATTTCATTGATCGAAATAAAATAATGTATGGATATCTAAAAAATTAATTGATCTAAATAAAATAATAATGCATGTATATCTAAATTAGGCTAACATTATAATTTTTTAGTATTAACATTGGGCCCGTGCTGTATCTGGTAAGGAAGAGGAGGAAGAAAGATAGTGTAAATCCTAAGATAGAAAATAAAGAAACAGAAGAGAGAGATATACACAAAAATTAAAGAAAGAATTGAAATATAATAACCCGACTATTGATTGACCTAATTAAGTGTAAAGTGTCATTGTTTGCCAAAAAATTATAACTCGGCTATTTGCTGTTAATTTTATCTCTAAATTATTACATTGTGCCATTTTTTTCAAGTTGTTCTTAGACACAGGCCCAATTGACAACAAGAGGTTGTTCATTCATAATGGGCCGAGGCTCAGAGCCTGTATTTTAGGATATATTGGTTTTGAAATAACTGATGGGCTTGGCTAACTTAAAGATGCATGAAAGAGGGCTATATTTTTGTTAATTAAAAATTAGAAAATGCTTAGCAAACATCTCCAGTATAATTGCTCAATCACACGATTTTTTAAAATAGACCACTTTTAATGTGCATGTATCTGAGATAAACTGTCCACCCGAATCATATATATGTATCTAGAACTAATCTCGAACAACTTAAGTAATTATTAAAATTATCATTTCATTGAGTAATTAACACCTATAAGTAGCGTGCTTTATGAAATTTGTTCTTGTTAATCAATTAACTACTTTGTTTACGCACTTGGTTTGACTGTGCTTAATATTTTTGACACATGAAGTTTTTTTGCCCATTTTGCCAGAGATAACTGCTGCAAATTTTGGTGATCAAAATTTGAGAAAATTACGAAAATGGTCCCTTATATTTGAGGGCAAGTTTATAGTAATCCTTTAAGTGTACACTTAACATTTTTGGTCCTTTAAATTTTTACAAAAGAAATATTTTTAGTCTCTGATAAATATTTATTTAATTCTATCGGTTAGATCTGACACGAACTACGAAATTTGATTTTATTTTCAATTAGAAGAATTGTTACATAAGAACCTTATAATTGTAATATGCTAGTTGTTACTTGTTGATGTAATAATCAACTTATGGGAAAATTCGTAAGTCACTTTAGCATCTCATATTTCCTCTATTGACTTTAGATAATTTCGTTAGCTACTCCCACAAGCATCTCCTCTGAGACATTTGGTTTGAGTCGTTGACTTATAAACAAATGTCTCAAATAAAAATATATTTTGTATGTATTAATTTATGTGGCACATTTGAAATTTTGTGATTCAAATTCTTAAACTTTGATCGTGAATTTAGTCATAGAAATTTTAAAAAAATAAAATAAATTATATACCTCTGAAAACTACGTAAAAATTACTCTAAATTGCAATAATTAAAAACTTAAATTATTTAAAAGTCATATACAAAAACTTCGATTAAAAAAAACTGATTAACTCTCGAAATTCTAATCCTGCCACGTAAATTGAGATGAAGAAAGTAATACTCCCTCCGCTCCTAAATACTTGTCACATTTTTTTGTTTGCATGCCTTTAAGAAAAATATTAACTAGAGGGTAATATGTCTAAATTATCCTTATTTATTACCATCTATTTAATATTTCTCTCTTTTGCATCATATTAATATCTTTCTATATTTATGACTAAGGATAAAAGTAAAAACAAACAACTAATGATATCTTAATTTTGTAAAATGATAAGTATTATTGACTATCAATTTTTAATAAGGATAATAAATAATATTTAGAAACGGAGGGAGTATCTAATAACGCTAGCTCAAAAAGTATAATTGCATCGTGTCAAATGAATAAAAAAGAAGGAGAAAGAAAACCAACTTAAATTAATTTTTTTTAAAAAAAAAAAACTTAAATTAATTTTGAGAAATAAAAGTCAATGATAGGGGGTGGCACGTAGCCTCTTATCTATCCGAAATTAAATATGTTGCTTTTGTTGATTAATGCATAAGCTACTCGAACAAATACGGTCTATTTAACTTTTTTTATATTCGTTTTAAAGATTTTATTTATGTTTTTTTTTTCACGTCTTTTAAAAAATTAATTAAGAAGACAATTCAATTAAATTATTTTTATTTGTCTGTTGATCTCAATGTAATATTACTGTGTTTTTTTTCATCATATCAATCTTTCTCTGTATTTATTAATTAAGGTCAAAGATGAATTCTAATATTATATGTGTTGACACCCAATTTTGGCTCCCCGTGCTTAAAATTAACGTCTTCAGGTTTCCTGATCGTTAAAGAGCACAAAATACATTTTTTACACATTTTTCATGAAATATAATAATTTATTGATAATCATCCTTATTTTAGGAATTTTATCAATTTATTGATATATTTTATTTTCTCACAATTTATTGATAATTATCCTTTATTTGGTAAATATTAGGATTTTATCAATTTATTGTCATTATACAATTTTGACAATCGCAATATTTTTTACAGTCATCCGCACACGTACACAATACAAATACTACAATTTCAATTATTTAAAACACATTACATTTTATTTTATTTTTTAATCACATACCAACGCACACATTTTTGTACATTATTTATATTCTCTAATACATTCCGCAAACACAAGAGGTCGGAGCAATTAATTATAATACACAGAGCAACGAACCAGTCAATTCAAGGTCTTGTCACCTTTAATAAAGGTGACATTTGACATGACTGAATACGACTATTGTCCTTTAGTTAATAACCTTGTGCATTGGTTAATAATTTGGGTCAAGTCAAGGTCTTGTCACCTTTAATAAAGGTGACATTTGACATGACTGATTAGGGCTATCGTCCATCGGTTAATAAACTTTATACATTGGTTAATAGCGTAAATAATCCATCGGATAATAACTAAAAAATAAAAAGGATTAGTCTTTTATTTTTTGGACAAAGGGGAGTTTTGTTTTATATTATAAAAGGGGGGAGGGGGGCATTTTATTTGAGGGGGAACAAAAATACACACAAAAAATACACACACACACACACATTTACGGCATACACACACACACACTACCCTACACTACACACACACACTACATTACACTACACACACACAGACACTAAAAACTACACTACACTATACACACCCACACTTTTTATTATCTTCCTCTCTCTCTCTTCCGTTGGCTCTTCTCCGGCCAGCAAAACGCCGGAGCTCCGGCCATGAACAACCACACGGCCACCAACGCCCCTCTCCCTTTCCCCTCCGTCTTACCGCTGCCTCGCCGGAGGTGATGACCGGCGAGCCACTACCACACGGCCGGAAAGTTCCCTCAACTCCACAATCCCCACCTTTTCTTCTCCTTGGCCGGATCTCTCAGATCTGACCGGAGAAAAACACCTCCGACCGACTGGATTTTGTTGAGATAATATGTTATTGTGTATGTTTGTATAGATCTGTCCATAACTCGCATTTTATGGTATTTTCACACCATTTTTTGATGACATTGCTGACTTTGCCGGAGCTTCGATTCCGACCCTTTTGCTGTTATGTTTCAACGCTATTATCATGTGCTTGACTGATTTTTTTACATTTTTTCGGTGACCTTGGATTTTCCGGCGAGAGGTTTTGTTGTTATTGTTGGACTGTTTTGCTGATTTTTATGTCATTTTTCACCCGGAAAATTTACTCCGGAATGGGTTTTGCTCGGTACTGTTTAGCCAATTTTGGGGCTGTTTGGACGATTTTGTCCTTGCTCTTTACTATTTGCGATATTACACTGATATCGAATAAATACTACACTACATTGGCCAATGAAAAAACTCCCGTCGATTTTTGAGGCCTCCACAATAAAAAAGACGGATACATATATACATACGTAGCGAAAAAATAAGTTTGGGCGATGACGAAATCTTGTTATTACAAAGACGAAATAAAAAGTTTTATAATACGTATCTTGGCGAGGTGATCTCGGGTGGCCAACCGATGCTTCGCAGCCATGGCGTATTTAAAACTTAATACAACTACATATCTGAGCCCATACTATAATAAAATTATATTTTCTTATATTTACATACAATATATGTATTTCTTTAATTTATTTTGGTAAACATTTATTTGTTATTAATATTTTTACTAAGTGTTTGTACAGGTACGTGAGGATGCTTCCCGAAGACGATAATTAAAAGGAGTTTGAAAATCTCTCCAAAATTCATTGCTTTATTTATATTCTTGTAATTCTTGTAATTGTACAAAAACTAAAATATAGTGAAAACTTTACTTTTGGGGTGTCGGGTGGGAGTGTCCCTTTATTTACTTATCTGTTATTACGCACTTAGGCAAAACTTTAAGTCGTAAGTACTTTTATAAACCGATTAATTCAACTTAGATACTTAAGTTGATCAATTCATATCTTTACGCAAACATTAGGCCGTCTTTTCTTTTTTCTCAAAACCGTCCTTTTAATCATTTTTTACTTGAACTTTACAAATGATTCTTTACATATTTACTTTGAAAATTAATATTCTTTTCTCATTCTTAAACTCATTTTCTCTTGCAAAAGCGAACAATACGTAATGAAGAATGCAAGTCAATCAATATAAATCATTGTACAATCTTTTCGATACATTTTTTTACATTATACACATATTTTACATTCCTTACTCAATATATTTATTCTTACATTATTTGTACTTAAATATATATTACTTATACATTTTTCATATATATATATATATATATTTTGTAGTAGTATCTATTCTTTTATATTAACATATTTACATACTTTTATACTGACATATTTACATACTTTTTTTTTTATATACATTCTTTTACATCTTTTGTATACTTTCTTACATATAAATTTTCATACATATAAATTTTCTCATACACATAAAAAATACATTTTTTCATACTCTTATGTACAAGTTTTTAAAATTATTGTTTGCACTCGTATATACATATTTATTACTGTTCATAGTTATATTTTTTTTACCTCCCCTCTCTTTAAAAAATAAAGTTTAGTCGGGTACCACAGTTGTGGATTTCGAAGGATGCCTAACACCTTCCCTTCGGAATAACTTGAACCCTTACCTAGAATCTCAAATGGTTTTTCGCAGATTAAAATGCGAGTCATACATGTCAATAATAAAAAATAGGTTTCCTTATTTTCCTTAAAAATTGGGTGGCGACTCTGTACATAATAAAAATTCTTTCAGAGTCCATAAGTTGTGCTTTATCTAACCTTGGTAAAAATAGGGCATGACAATATGTTAATTATATTTTAATTTTCTAAAATGATAACTACTTCATCCATCTCAAATTATTCGTCGTTTTTTTCTTTTACACACTCCTTCAAAAAATCATTAATTATGAGGAGGGTTTAAAGCTATTTTACTCTCATCAATATCTAATTAAATATTTACTTTATTGAGGTGTTTATTCTCTGAAGTACGATTATTACTAAAGATAAATGGGTAAAAAAATATTAATTTTATCTTGACTTTAAAATAACAAATAATTTAAAAATAACTATTTTTAATAATCGCGATAGATAAGTTGATATGAAAAGGCTATCTTGAACCAATTATTATTCTTGTTTTTAATTAGTACAATAACTAAAATAATCGAGAGGGAATATTAGTTACGCATTTTTTGCTCTGAATGAAGTTTTCTAGGGCCCTATATCGTTGTTTAAATTAGTTGAAGATTGCTTTGCGTGCAAACTAAATTGATCAGCTATTCATGATGGGCACCATCATTAGTAACGTGCTCTATTAACTTCCCGGCAGAGTTAATTATTCGGGGAAAGTTTGATTTTTAAAATAAAGTTGGGAGTAGAAATAATTTTTATCCTTTGTAACAGAAAGTAAAGTCGCAAAATTAGATTATTTGAGATGGTATCATTGAATCAGAAATTTTAATACTTTTTTCATCATTTCATGAGAATTTTTTTTTCTTAAAATGATTTCTCCATATGCTAGATTTTCGTTTTCTTTGAAACATAGACCCACAACAAAATATATACTCCCTTTTTAACCTTATTTTACTGATTAAATTCTTTTTTCTGAATTGGATAACTTCCTAGACATCAAATGAAGCTGTAGTTGTACAAAGAGAAAAGGTCTGCAAATATTGAAAATGTATGACACTCGGCGTTTAAAGCAATTTAATGTATATATGATACATGTCTTCATATACATCATTATCACTAAATTATAGTTAGTTATTCACATTCATACACCTTAGTTTATTACTTAATTATGCTAAAGCATTATCAGTACGGTTAGATATATAATGACCACAAAAAAAAACAAAAAAACACCCCAGTTTATGTTTATATATATTGAAATCGATCAAGTAATTACTCCCCAAATTTCAATTTGTTTGTCTAGTTTGATTTGACACGGAGTTTAGAAAAATAAAGAAAACTTTTGAATGTTAAAGTTTAAACTAAAGATATATTCCCTCCGTCCATCTTTACTTGTCCACTTTTCTATTTTGGGATGTCCAACAATACTTGTCCAGTTTATAAAACCAATGGATAATTTACTTATTTCTACCCATTTTACCCTTGCTATTAAATACCATTCATCACCTCATGTATTTTCCAGAGCATTAAATTTATTATATCAAAGGGTCATATGGTAAAATTACCTCTATTATTTACTGCTTCTTAATCTTTGTGCCAATAGGAAAGTGGATAAGTAAAGATGGACGGAGGGAGTATTGAATGTTTCAAAATATTCTTTAATCTTATAGTCTTAAATGTGTCACATAAAAAAATTAGAACTCAAAAATTGCCAAAAAAATGAAAGAGAGACATATTTTAGCACGAATTAAAAAAAAAAAAAAAAACGGAGAGAGTAACTCATTGGTCAAATGTTTTTATTGATTGGACCTTCGACACAGAATATCCAGGCCTCGGCCCTTCATATAAGTATCATAATAATAGCTTGTTGGTTTACATTGAGCACTGATGGTATTGGTGGAGTAGGACCATTTCTAATTATTTCTTTTTTGTAGTTAACGATTGTCTTTTTTGTTGCTGTTCAGAAATTATTGATTGGACTAATCTAAATGGTGGTGTCGGTATAGGTTCATTTTTATTTGTTCATATCTTTTAAGAAATATTTCATATTAATAAAGTACATATTTTTTATCAATAATATTCATATTAATTGATATTTAATTTTTAATAGACTTGAAAAATAATTTGACATGAGTAATTAATGCTAAAGATAAAAGAAATTTTTTTTTAATTTTTTTTTTGATATGTTAAAATAGACGAATAAGAGTGAATTTTTTTTTTAATATAATAGATAAGTAAAAGTGAACGAAGTAAGTAAGAACTAAGGAGAAATGCTTATTTTTTTAAAAAAAAAGTTTGCTCAAGCCTATAACTGCGTGGTGTAACAGATTTGTTGGCAAAGGGTGGGGGTCAACAGATCTACACGTCATAAAATATGTATTGACAATTTATTTTAATTAAGTAATTTGATAAGCAGAAAAGAAAGTCAAAAATATTAAATTAAGTCTGCCACCTAAAATGGGAAGCATTTCTAGAATATTATTTTGATTAAATAATTTCTCTGTTAGAGGGAGGAGTGCTTTTTATTCTCTGAAGCCGATGTAAAGTAATAATGCCAGAGAAAAGCAATATTAACATGTGCTTGTGGTACTTCTTCCTACCTTATTACTTTTCTCTTTTCAGTTTGGATGTTCGATATTTGCATTGAGATTTGAGTATAGCGGAATGTCTCACGCTGGGATAAAATGCTCCCTAAAAATAGCAGTTATGTACTCAAAAGACTCGAATTAGAGACTTTTAATAAAAAATAAAGAAGGATTTACCACTCCAGACAACTCGAGTTGATTCTGCCTTATAACGGGTTGTGACAGGGACATATTATCTACCATTCCTAATTATAAAGACTCCTCTGCAAACGTAACACATACTTGCAAGTTGAAATTTTGATGTTTTTGTTTTTCTTTATGGGATTTTGAGTGGAGTCATTTTCATTTGACAAAACTCCCAACTCAGAAGAAACCTATCCGGGTTTGGATTCTTTACACTATCTGGAAGTGGTGTTGTTTGTTTCTCTCCTTTGGTTCTATATATCTATTGCTTTTCTCAGAAGAAATTAAACTTCTTCTGTTTTTTTCCAAGTAAGGCGAAGTTTCCTAATTTTAACTGTAAGTTTTACTAATATTGTCTTTTTCTTGAGTAAGGGAGAAGTTTCCTTCAATCCCTTTCCTTGTATATTTTTTTTTGTGAATCTATTCATTTTATTGGTATTAAAAAATTTTACTTGTCTATTTTAGCAAATCAAGAGGATTTTATTATATTTTCTCATACTATCTTTAGTATCAAATTTAATAAAGTTAATTCAGCAAAAATACACTTCTAGTACTCCCTCCATATTCCTAAATAGATGGTTTATTTAGCTTAGAAAATAAAGAGTATTTTTACTAACTTACCCTTAATAAATATCTTGAAAAAGATGTAAATTTTTAGTAATTTCTTAGTTGTGTAAAACTCTCTTTATTTAAAAAAAAAAAGTAAAATTAAAAGAACATTATTAATGTATTTTTAATTATTTAAAATACCACTTACTTAAGAACAAAATAAAAAAGACAAAAAAGCCATTTATTTAGGAAGAGAGGGAATAACAATTTTTTTAAGGATTGTGCCAAGTAAACATGACTCAAACTAAAATAAAAGAGGATAGATGTTGCTTGTTACTTCCTCCGTCCATCTTTACTTGTCCAGTATACTAAAAATAGATGTCCAACAATATTTGTCTAGTTTGAAAAACCAATGGATAATTTACCATTATGTGTCCATTTTACCCTTCCTATTAAATGTTATTCATTACCCTATACATTTTTCAAAGATTAAATTTATTATATTCAAAGAGTGATATAGTAAATCAACCCCATTATTTATTATTTCTTAAGGTGTGTCAAGTTAATAGTGGACAAGTAAAGATGGACGGAGTGATTACTTCCTTTTTTTTTTGTGAGGGAATTTCACTTTAAATAGTGCAAATCTCTAGACTGTGAAAGTGAACATAAAGAAGGCACATAATTCTATAAATATTTCCGTAATGTTTACGAAAGCTGCAACAGTACTTCAAGTCTTTTCTTTTTCTCAAATGATGCCTTAAGTTACACCTCAATCAATATATCCAGATAGGGGCAAAACCAGAACCTTAAAGAGAACATGTCTTCAAATCAACTAGTACCAGGTCCAATTCAACTCAATTTCAGTCAATACGGCATTCTTGCTTCCTTAAATCAGGTAAAGCCCTTTAAATTTCTACCTACATCTCATCGTTACTGAATTACGTGACTATCTCATCTAAAAATCATCGTCTTGTCAAATCTAATTTTCTTGATCTTGCTGATATATCACAGGAAGATCAAGATCAACGACAGGCCGCAGTAGAGTACATTCTTAATGTAGTTGTTTACTCCTCTGTTATCCGTAAGTTTCTATACTCTTAATCATGTGCTAAATTAATGTTACTGTATGAAATTAACATTCTTACAATGTTTTTTTCTTCTTCTCCAGTGGTGTTGCTGATGGTTGTGGCGCTGCTAATCAAATTAGTTGGAGTTTGTGATAAGGAAATGGAAAGAAATGATGATACTGTAAGAAGAGAAACGGACCAATTAATATCGAAAGCAAGTGCTTCTTTAACATACGGAACGTGTGATGAAGATGATTTGGAATCGGGAAATTACTGCAGTCGTTCTAATTCATCAGAGGATTTGTATGACGAAAACATATGCATAGTTTGCTATGATGGGAAACGAAATTGCTTCTTCATTCCTTGTGGTCATTGTGCTACTTGTCACTCATGTGCCAAGAGGTAATTAATATATACAGAGCGTTTAAGTTATATGCATCGTCAGTGTAAATTTATAAAAAAAAAAAAACTTAAACGTTTTGTTGATATGCAGGATTATAGAGGAAGAAAACAAGAATTGCCCAATTTGCCGGCGAGTAATTGGGAGAGTAAGAAGAGTAATTCTTGCATAAACTCAATGTTTTTCCCTTGTATAATTTATGTGAATGATGCACTTCACTCTTTCTAAATCGACAATTGGAATATTACGATACATTTTTTTGTGGCAAGTTGCTGACTTGCAATTTGTTAGGAATAGGTATAATTTGATGTAACATGTTTGTTTCTGTCTACTCATTGCCCATTGGTACTAATTTACTTGAGTGCCATTTGGAAGAGCTATAAGAATAGTTGCATAATAGGAAGAGGTAGTGCCCACAACTAGGGGTATAGTACGGGACCGAAAATTTTAATTCGTTAATTTCAAGTTTTCGATTTTTAAAAATATTATGTTATTATTATACTAAATGAATTTGGTATGGTTCAATATTTTTAACTTCGGTTTCTATGTTATATGATACAGTAAATCGGTAATCATAATTTGTTCGGCATTAACTTACATATAATCACGATATACTTATAGATAATTATGATTTCGAATTTTCAAGAAACATCACAATTATATCATACTAACACCTTAAATATGGTAAAAATTTCAAAAAAAAAGAGTACAAGTAATTCCCTTCGTTTATCAATTACACAAAAAAAAACCATTTCGATCAACATAAAGTTGTCAAAATTTCAATGTTTAAATAGTTTGTTTTGTAGTAATATATATGAATTGTATACTCTTTGGTAGATATTCGTCATTTATAAAATTAATCTTTATAAATATTAAATATTATACTGAATACAAAAAAATAATAATAATAAAAAAATCCATACTTAATTGCATGTTATGATGTCCACCCCTACCCATAACACACTATATTTGTTCTATTGAAATGTTGGACTTGCCTTTACTGGCATACAAGCTGCTAAGTGCTAATATTGGCATTACGGGCTTCAATGATTTTTTTATGTTATGGGCTTTTGACACTCTTTGACCCAAAAGTTACTGCGGGGAAAATCCAATTTAAAGATGTGTACATGCTGAGCCCAAATATTTGATTCACATGGTCCAAACCCAGATGTTATTTTCCAGTGTTACCAACTTGTTACCATGTATCCAGTGTTATTTTCCATGTATCCAAGTATACATATATCTATCTGAGTTGTAAATGTGTAACTTTTGTAAATTTAAAGTTTCAAATCAAAACAAAGCAATACGTATCCAGGGATAACATTGTAAGCAAATCTTGTGTTACATGTATCCAAGATTAATTCATGTTAACATGTATCCCAATACTACTGCAACCTGTTATTTGAGATGTTGGTAACATGTATCCTTAACACTGTTACAATGTATCCAAGCTTACAAACTTGTATCCAATATTAACATGTATTCAAGTATACCTATATCTATTTGTTGTTTAGATGGGTATCCTTAGATATTGGGAAGTATCCTTAACACTGTTATAATGTATCCAAGCTTATAATCTTGGATACAGTGTTAACAGTGTATCCAAGTATACCTATTGTTGCTTGCTGTTTAAATGTGTATCCTTAGATATTTGAGATCTATTATTACATGTATCCTGTATAATGGAGTTACTTGCTAGTTTGATGTGTATCCAAGTAATTTTAAATTGAAATTTGAATTCTCCAGTTGTTTGTGGAGATGAGGATACTGCAGATTTACTCCTCATTAATTGTAAATCTGTTATTTCCTTTTAAAGCGTCCTAATAGTAATAGATTTACAATTAATGATTTACTCCTCATTAATTGTAAATATTTTATTTCCTTTTAAAGCGCCATAATAGAAACAGATTTACCATTAATGAAGAGGTTATATGTATCCAGGATACACGAAAATACAAAGGATACATGCCTTCCCTTTTTTAAACTATCGGGGAAAATGTAATATTTTAAAATAGTGGGATAAAACGTAATTAGGGACCAAACTACTGTGTTTTATGTTGTTTACACAAAATGAAAAATTCACTCATATAGCAGCCTATATAAATTTTTAAACTCAAAATAATTGTACTTTATTTTGATAATCTCATTATAGACAATTTACATGAAGTTTTTCACTTTTATTAGTCAGATTGATAATTTGAGGAATCGTAGGATTTTGATTCTAATCCTACAATTTTATAGAGGTACAAATATTTTTTGGGTGCTTGGTACAGAGACATTAAATATTTGATGTATAATCACCGTATAATTAATGTATATATTATCTTTTTTAAGCATATAATATTTAAGTCAATAGTTAATGTATAATTATTAAATATTTGATGTATAAGCATTGTATAATTATTATTATTTATTATATAATATTTATACACAGGTTATATATTAACCATACACCAATTATATAAGATAGATATTAAATTATAATATTTTAATCATGAATAAAAAATATTTTCGTACAACTATAAAAAAAATCACAAATATAATGTGGTCATACTCAGTGTTTTGAAAGGCATTTTCGGGGCAAGTACCGGGGTGAGTTCCGAAGCGGGGCATACTCAAACCCCTCTGGGGCATAAATTAAAGGTGTAAATTCATAGAGCGTAAGCCCTATAATTTGGGGCATAAGTCCCGGGCATAAAAGTGTAAGTCTCGGGACATTAATTTTGTTTTTTATTGTTTTGAAAGTATTGTTGTTATAAATCATATTTTTATTATTGGTGTACTAAATTTATATTTTATGCTATCATATTTTTATATATTTATTAGAATATATAAATAAATAAAGTAACTCTCATAGAAATGACATTGGCATAAGTAATTTTTTAGATCATCGTACCTAAAATTCATAGGATAGAGATTTCATAACATTATGTTCCTCATATAATTTTATCTATTTTTGTCATTGCTCATACATTTTTTACCTTTCTCTTTTGAAATACATAAACAATAATTTAGTGCAATATTAGTTGAGGGTAGTAATGTTTAGTAGATATGAAGATGGATGATGATTTCATTTTAAAGATTATATAGGCTATTATCATTTTTTATGTTATTACCTTTCTCAAATAATAATTATAATATTATTTTCTATATTATTGGTGATTTATTTAATTTATTTGCATAATTATTGAAAAAATATTACTTTTATATTTTCTTAGTAATAAATTATAAAATTGAAGTACAAGAGATATATGCCTAGTAAATCCATGGGACTTACGCCCGTATTTTGGGACTTACGATTTGCCCCATGCTACATAAAATGCCCCGTCTCACACCCCCGACTTTTAAAACACTGATCATACTATTTTATGGCTATTTTTTGAAAACTAATTTAGAGGCTACAAAAAGTTATAATCACTTTAAACTTGGCTATATAAGTTTGATTTCTAAGCTTTTTTCCCGAGAAAAATTGGCATCGCATATTACTCGATGTATGCGCTATTATTCTTTCATAAAATAATTATATATTGTGCATCATTTATAACAATAACATAATCAATATAATTTCACAAGTAAAATTTGAGAAATAGTGTAAAATTTCACTGAAGCTCCTTTCTCGCTACTTTTTTCCGACTAACATTCTTTTCTTCTTCTTTTTTTGTTTGCAGCTGCCTTTTTTTAAAAAAATATTCTCCTATTTTTTTAAAATTTTTATCAAAAAAACTAATCATATAAAATTTTATAATTTTTTTAACAATTAAATACAAATTTATAATATTGTAATTGCTACTCTTTTTTATCAATCAAATACAAAGAGAAAAAAAGTATATTTTTATTTGTTATATAAAAATAGCATATTTTATACAATATTGACACATATACATATTTTATACATCAATGATACAGTTTTTATACACATATTATACAGATACATATTATATACAATAATAATTTAATTTCTATACATATCATATACATAATACATATTATAATAATTATATAATTTTTATATATTTTATACATATACATATTTTATACAATAACTATATAGTTTCTATATATATATCTTATATAGATACATTTTCTATACAATAACTATTTAATTTCTATATATTTAATTATTATTATTTTTTTAAAAAAATAGATTTTTAGCCCAAAAAAAATGTAGTGAAACAAAAAAAAATCAAAATGAACTATTTAAAAATGGAGCTGAAAAAAAACTAAAAAAAAATGAAATTATGGACCGAAATGGCTTGAAATGGCCCAGGAAAGGGTCATGAGAGGAAATTATTAGGGAAAAGGACATGGGCTGACCAGCTGCAAAACAAATGGTTCAAGTTTGATCTATTGAACAAAAAATGGCCCTTTGATTTTTTTGATTTTCAATTTGTAGCCACTGATATAAATTAGTCCAAACCTCATAAAGTTAGCCTAAATCGACTATTTTTGTCTTCTTTATTGTGTTCATTATACTTCCCATTTTTTATTTTTTCTAACCCCCTATCCATTCTTGTTTCTCTTCTTTCTCCAATTTTCATAGAACAAAACTCTACAAAAATTCTATTTTTTTCTCTAATTCTTAATTTGTTTTCATCTGGGTTTGTTCATAGTTGAACTCAAGTGCTTTGACATCCTCATCATATGCCATAATTACAAAAAAAAAATATTAAAAAGGAAAACAAAATCAAATTTTTTTCTTGTTGGTCATAGTTGTTTGTAAAAATAAACTACATCATACAAGTGGGCTACATGTATGCTGCTATACCTATCTCTAGTTGCTTTGATTCAATATTATTATTGTTTTCTGAATTGAATTGAGAAAATGTGATGAATATAATAGCGACGATGCTCGAGTTCACCTCAATTGGAACCATAAAAGGTCACTCAAATGATGACTTGAATGGTGAAACTTCTGATGTTAGATACTGATTCTGATATATCAGAATTTTTCTTCTTGTTCTTGGTCCACCCTCAATGATACTGACGCTAGCAACTCTTTATTCCCTTTCGCCATTTTCAAAGTGAGACTACGAGGAGGAGGATATGTATAGAAACTGATTTAATAAGATTTTTTCAGTTTACTAGGATGTATATAAAAATTGTATATTTATTATATAAAGTATGTATTTGTATAAAAATTATATAAAAATTATATAGGATGTGTATAAAAAATATCTAATTATTATATATAATATGTATCTAAATAATTATTGCAGCTAAAGGTTGTATAGGATGTGTATAGAAACTGTATAATTATTATATAGAATATGTATTTGTTTATGATGTGTATAGAAATTGTATCATTTGTTGTATAGATTATGTATCTGTATAGGATGTGTATGAAAATTGTATCATTGTTGTATAAAATATGTAAATGTATCATTATTGTATAAAATATATATATGTATCATTATGATATAAGATATGTTATTTTTATGTAACAAATAAAAATATAATTTTTTTTGTATTTAATTGATAAAAAAAAGAGTAACAATTACAATATTATAATTTCTTAATTGATTTTTAGAAGAAAAAAAAACTATAAAATTTTATGTGATTATTTCTTTGGTAGAATTAAAATAAAAAATAAAAAAACAGGAGAGTAATTTTAATTTTTAAAAACAAAGCAACATAAAAAGAAATAGAAAAAGTAACAGCCGCCCAAACAAAAAGGAAGTAGCAAATTTTATTTTATTTTTTTAAAAAGAGAGGAGACCCAGTCGCCAATAACACGATAAGCCAGCGAAATGGCTAGAAATTGGAATTTCAATTCTTTGGCTATTTGCATGATATTATTTTCAGCAGAGAGACTGTTTTTGTCCTTATCCCAAATTATTATGAACTGAATGACCATATAGTGAATAAGTTTAAAAAGACTATTTTAGGTGTCATTTCTTTGTTAGAATGGACAATCCATGTCCTTTTCCCTAAATATTATTCACTTTATTTTAGAATCCTTGTTTGACCATAAAAATATCAAATACAACTTTTTGAAAAACACTTAAGAGGTGTTTTTACTTTATTTGGTTTCACATTTTTCACTTTTTAATTTATTTATTTTTCAAAAAGAATCTAATTTTTTTATTTTCATAAAATAACCCCATTTAAATTACATTGCATGTTCAATTTTTTTTAAAAAAATACATTGCATGTTCAATTTTTTTTTTAAAAATACATTTGAATTCTAAATATTAACTCCAAATACTATGGTCAAACACAATTTCAACTTCAAAAAAAATTCTAAATAAAGTAAATATGTTTTTTATTTTCATGGCACAACGTCTACATAATAACCGGGCTATTGATTGATCCAGTTAAGTGTAAAGTGTCATTGTTTTGCCAAAATATTATAACTAGGGTATTTGCTGCCAATTTTATCTCTAAGTTATCACATTGTGCCATATTTTCAAGTTCTTCATAGACACAGGCCCAGTTGACAACGAGAGGTCGTTCATTCATAATGGTCCAACGCTCAAAGCCTGTATTCATCGGGCTTGGCCAACTTAAAAATGCATGAAAGAGAGTGATATTTTTGTTAATTAAGTTACAAAATACCTTTTTATTTTTATTAATGAAAAAGCTACGCAACTAATCAAATATTTCTAGTATAACTATTCAATCACAGGGTACTTTAAAAAGCACGCTACTTTAAAATAGACCACTTCTAACATTCATGTATATGAGATACACTGGTCACCCGAATCAGATACATGTATTCAGAACTAATCTTGAATAACTTATGTAATTATTAAAACTATCGTTTCATTGAGTAATTAGCACCAATAGTAGCATGATGTATCAAATTCGCTCTTTATTAATCAATTAACTACTTTGTTTAGGCACTTGGTTTGACTGTGCTTAATATTTTTGACACATTTGAAGTTCTCTTGCCGATTTTGCCACAGGTAACTGCTGCAAAGTTTGGTGATTAAAATTTGAGAAAATGACAAAATGGTCCCTTATTTTTTAGGGCAAGTTTATAATAATTCCTTAAGTATGCACTTAATATTTTTGGTCCTTTAAATTTACAAAAGTTAATATTTTTAATCTCTGTCGAATATATATCTAACTCTATCTGTTAGATTTGACAAGAGCTATGAAAATTGATTTTAACTGCAATTAGAAGAATGACATAATACATAAATGAGTCATTTAACTTGGCCTTAGTTGGCATCTATGCCCTACAACTTTGATTGTGCACAAGTAGACACTTAATTTTGTATAAACTTGCGCAGTATACATACGCGTCTTATGAGGCATAATACACGTAGGACACCACGTAGGACGTCACATAGGACGCTTTGTCAACTTGTTCAACTTTATACAAGTTTAAGGGGTCGTTTGGTTGGAAACAAGTTATCCCGGAATTAGTTATCCCGAGATAACTTATCCCACCATGTATATGGGATAACTTATCCCTTCACTATGGTATAAATGGTGGGATACGATATCCCAAACTTGGCAACCAAACAAGAAACCAAAATTTATCCCTCGACTATTTATTTTAACCCAGTACTATTTGTTCTTATCCCTCACACCAAACGACTCCTAAGTGTTTACTTGTGCACACCCAAAGTTAAAAGGGCATTGATGTCAACTACGGCTAAGTTAAAGGGCATGTTTATGTATTATGCCTAGAAGAAGGCGGAACTCATCGACGGCCCCTTAAAGTTAGCATCAACTTTAACGTAGACACCTCAAGTAAGCTTTGTTCATTTTAAACATCTCAGGTAAAGCTCCGCTATATTATTTTGACACTTTTTTTTATATTCTCATATTCGACTTAAGAGCGTGTATAAAACGCCTCCTACATGGAAAAATAAACCAATCTATATGCTACACGTGGAATTTTATTTTTTAAAAAAGAAAATCCCACTTTTACTTTTTTTTTCTTTTCCAAATGTAAATCCACGTCCCCACCCCCTTCATTTGTATTCTTCTTCCCAAAAATCAAGCAAGAACATGGTAAATACATTGACAAACATTTTTTGTTTCTTCGTAGTTTCTTTCTTGTTTTTTTTTTATTTCCTTCGTTTCTTCTTCTTCTTCATTATTTATATATACTCCCCCTTCTCCCAATTCGGTATTTTTTTTATTTTATTGATGAACAAAGTTGAATTTTTTCTTATCGTTGGCTTGAAAAATTGATAGTTGAAGTTAACAATCACGAAGTTTCTGAATTTTGTTTGGATGGCTTGTGAAAGAAAAAATATTTTCTGCAGAAATCTAAAGTATTTAGTGGGTTAATGTTCCAACGAAGAGGATTAATTGAAAATATTGTGTATAGGTGTTCAATAATGGACAAAAAAAAATCATTTTTCAAAAAAGAGGAGGAAGGAATCAAAAGTGCAATCCAACAAAAAATTGTAAGATTTTTCATAAAGTTATGTGGTGGTGGAAGGCGCCAGGGAAAAAAACAAGGAAGAAGAAAGATAAAAAATGGTGGATTGGATGGTATCAGGAAGAAAAGTGAGGAAGAAGGTGAAAGAGAAAAAAAATCATAAAAAAATTTCTTAATCGTGCTTAAAATTCGTGTAGCACATTTACTATGTTGAATTAGCGAAAAGTGTCAAAATGAAACAGCAAAGCCTTACATGAAATATCTAAAATAAACAAAGCTTACTTAAGATGCGTAAGTTAAAATTGGTGCCAATTTTAAGAGGCCGCCGATGAGTTCCACCCTAGGAGAATTATCAGGTAAGAACCTTATAATTGCAAAATGGTAGTTGTTAGTGTAATAATCAACTTGTGGAAAATGCTTAGGTCACTTTAGCTTCTCACTTTGGGACATTAGGTTTGAGTCGTTGACTTAAAAACAAATTAAATGTCTCAAATAAAAATATACTTTTTTGTGACATAGTCGGAATCTTGGAATTCGAATTTCTAAGTTTTGACCCTGATTTTAGATAGGCAAGTTTTTTTTTTTTTTTAAAATTACATAAAAAAATATTATAAATTTTAATAATTAAAAAAATAATTATTTAAAAATTATATTAAAAAAAAATGATAAAAATAACTTGATTAACTTTAAAAACTTTAATTGTGCCAGGTGAATTGGGACGAAGAAAGTAATGTCTTCTAATAGCTAAAAAGTATAATTTAACCGTGTCAATTGAATAAAAAAGGGAAGAGAAAGAAAACAAACTTAAATTAAATTTGAGAAATAAAAGTCAATGATAGGGGGTGGCACGTAGGCTTACCTATCCGAATTAAATGAGTAGGTTGCTTTTGTTGATTAATGGATAAGCTACTCGAACAAATACGGTCCATTCTACTTTTTAATGTTTTTTTAAGATTTTATGTTTTTATTTTCCCGTCTCTTTAAAAAAACTAATTTAATTAAATTATTTTTATTTATTTATTGTAATATTACTATTCTTTTAACCATATCATCTTTCTCTGTATTTATTGATTACGGATAAAGTAAAAAATTAATATGATATTTAATTTTTTAAAATGACAATTATTTTATTCTTGTCAAATTATTTATCGTATTTCTCTTCTACATACTCTATTAAAAAAGCATTAACTAGAAGGGTTTTTTAAATTATTTTATCCTCATTTATATTGAGGTGTTTGTGGTCTCATGTACAATTACTACTAAAGATAAAATGAGTAAAAGATATTAATTTTATCTTGTCTTCTAAAATAACGAATAATTTGAGATAACTATTTTTAAAATTCACGATAATAATTTGATATGAAGACTATCTTGAACAAATTATTTTTAATTAGCATGATAACTAAAATAGTCGAGATGGAATACTAATTACGCATTCTTCTCTGAATGACGTTTTCTGGGACCTATGGTCGTTTAAATTAGTTGAAGATTGCTTTCGTGCAACCTAATTGATCAGCTATTCACGAGGGGCACCATCATTAGTAGTATGCCGTATTAACTTCCGTCAGAGTTAATTATTCGAGGAAAGTTTGATTTTTAAAAGAAAATTGAAAGTGTAAATGATTTTCATCCATGGTAATAGAAAGTAAAGTCGCAAAAATTAGATTATTTGAGATGGTATCTTTACAAAAAAGTAAAGACTTTTGAACTTGAGATCTTAAACTAAAGATATGTGGAATGTATTAAAATATTTTTTAATCTCATGTAAAAATTTAGAACTAAAGAGATGCCAAAAAATGAAGGAGAGACTTTTTTTAAATAAAATTAAAAGAAAAGTAAGAAAAATAAATTAAAACGGAAGGAGTAACTTATTTCTCAAATGTTTTATTGAATATTGGACCTTCGACACAAAAATTCCAGGCCTCGGCCCTCCATATAAGTATCATCATAATAGCTTGTTGGTTTAAATTGAGCACTGATGGTCGAGTAGGACCATTTATATTGATTTATTTTTTTGTATTTAACTACTGTCACTTTGTTGCTGTTCAAATTTTTTTGATTGGACTAATCTAAATGGTGGAATGTTGGTATACTTTCTTCGTTTACTTTTATTTGTCTACATTCTTTAAGACATTCTTTAAGAAATAATATATAAAGTATATACGGAGTATTTTGTATCATTGATATATTAATATGAATTGATGCATAGTCTATAATAGACTTGAAAAATAATTTGACATTAGTAATTAATGCTAAGGATAAAATAGAAAAAAAGAAAGAGAAAATGCATAAGTTATCCCCTAAAGTTGGTCGTGATTTGGAAGTAGACACCTAAACTTTACGGGGGTCCTATCACCCCCTTATTCTTGTTCAAAATGACATAAATATCACCTTTTGTGGCCATCACCACTTTTAAAAAGTCAGTGTATTACACACACCAATCAGATTATGCCACGTCATTTCCTTTTATGTTTTTTTTTACTGTTTTTGTTTATCCTTTTTTTTCTTTTTCCCCTTTTATTTACTCTTTTCATTTTATATTTTTATTTTTATTTTTACTTTTCTATTCTTTTCTTCAATCCTTCTTCTCCGACAACGTCAACACCATTTCGACTGAAAATAAAATCAAACCACTAAATTAAAATCATCAGAAACCATCATCGAATTCATCACAAACCCACCAAAGATCTAAAATCTAAAAATTTAACTCACCATCCAATCAAAAATCAAAATTTGTAGATCACCACTAAATCCACCAAATATGAATATTAAAGAATAAGAAAATAAAAAAATGTCATCAAATTGAGCTGCCATTGTAAATATTGAAATCTTTTAAATTTTTAATTTTAAAAATCAAAGAAAAAATTATGATGCAAAGCCACAAATTTGTTTTACATATTAAGTTTTAATTTGTTGTTGTAATAAAAAAAGAAAGAAAGGAAAGAAAGAATAAAAGAAAGAAAAAATGGGATGAAGAAGGAAAATTATGGTGAAAGTTGCATAGAGATGTAAAATGGAAGAAGAAGAAACAAGAAAGAGAAAGAGAAAGAGAAAGGAAATAAATGGGGAAAAACCAAGAAATGGAGGAAAAAAGAATTAAAAAATAAATAAAGTGATAAAAAAAAAAATCTACCATAAGAGATGCTGGAAAAAAAAATTAAATATTGAATTCCAACTTATTTCACGCTCTATTGGAGACTGAAATACACTCTCCACGTTATTTAGGGTCATAAGCGGGAATATAATTACCTTGAACAAGAATAAGGGGGTAATAGGACCCCCGTGAAGTTTAGGTGTCTACCTCCAAATCACGACCAACTTTAGGGGGGACTTTATGTATTTTCTCAAAAAGAAATTATCTTTCTCTTGAAATGCATAGACGAGTAAGAGTGAAAAATTATTTTTCTTAATATAGTAGATAAGTAAAAGTGAACGAAGGGAGAATTAAGGAGAAATGCTTTTTAAAAAAAAAAAAAAGTTTGCTCAAAGCTATAACTTCGTGGTGTGACTGATTTGTTGCCAAAGGGTGGGGGTCAACAGATCCACAAGCCATAAAATATGTATTGACAATTTATTTTAATTAAGTAATTTGATAAACAGAAAAGAAAGTCAAAAATATTAAATTAAGTTTTCCACCTAAAATAGGCATTATTACTTGAATATTATTTTGATTAAATAATATCTCTATTTGAGGAGGAGTGCCTTTTTTTTCTTCAAAGCTGATGTAAAGGAATAATAGAGAAAAGCAATATTACATGTGCTTGAGGTTCTTCCTGCCTTGTTACTTTTCTCTTTTCAATTCGGGTGTTTGAAAATCACATTCTATGCAAAAAGGCATACACTGAGGATAAAACGCCCCCTAAAAAAAGCAACTTTGTACCCAAAAGACTCGAATCATAGATTTTAATTAAAAATGAAAAAATATTTACCATTTCACCGCAACTTTAATTGGTTATGTCTTCTAACGGTCTGTAAAAGGGACATATTATCTACCATTCCTAATTATAAAGCCTCCTCTGCAAAGGTAACACATACTTGCAAGTTGCAATTTTGCTGTTTTGCTACTTTTGTTTTTTCTTTGTGGATTTTGAGTGGAATCATTTTCATTTTATAAAACTCCCAACTCAGAAGAAACCTATTCTGGTTTGGATTCTTTATAGTATCTGGAAGTGGTGTTGTTTGTTTCTCTCCTTTGGTTCTATATATCTATTGCTTTTCTCAGAAGAAATTAAACTTCTTCTGTTTTTTCCAAGTAAGGCGAAGTTTCCTAATTTTTAACTTAAAGTTTTATGTCTTTTTCTCGAGTAAGGGAGAAGTTTCCTACAATCCCTTTCCTTGGATTTTTTTTTTAATCTACTCATTTTATTGGTTATTTTCTCATACTACCTTTAATATCAAATTTAAAGTTTCAAAACATCATTAATGAAGTTAATTTTGTACTAGGCACTTCTAGTAACAATTTTTTTAAGGATTGTGCTAAATTAATACTTCCCCCAAATCACTTTACTTGTCATATTTTTTATTTACAGGCCCCTTATGAAAAATATTAAGTAGGTGATAATTTGACTAAATTATTTTTATTTATTATTTCTCTTTATTTAATATTTTTTTTTTGCATTATATTAATATTTCTCCATAAAATGATAACTATTTTGCACTATTTATTTTTAACAAGGACGAGAAGTAAAATACAGTAAGTACTTCCCGTTTTCTTTGTGAGGGAATTTCACTTTAAATAGTGGAAACCTCTAGACTGTGAAAGTGAAGATTAAGAAGGCACTATATTCTATAAAATTACAAACTTCCTTCAAAGAATAAATATTTCCGTAATCTCTACGAAAGATGCAACAGCACTTCAAGTCTTTTACTTTTTTCAAATGATGCCTTAAGTTTACACCTCAATCAATATATCCAGATAGGGGCAAAACCAGAACCTTAAAGAGAACATGTCTTCAAATCAACTAGTACCAGTTTCAATTCAACTCAATTTCAGTCAATACGGCATTCTTGCTTCCTTAAATCAGGTAAGCCCCTTTAATTTCCACTCACCTCTCATCGTTACTGAATGACGTGATCATCTCATCTAAAAATCATCATCTGTCAAATCTAATTTTCTTGATCTTGCTGATATATCACAGGAAGATCAAGATCAACGACAGGCCGCATTAGTGTACTTTCTTAATGTGGTTGTTTACTCCTCTGTTATCCGTAAGTTTCTGTACTCTTAATCATGGGCTAAATTAATGTTACTGTATGAAATTAACATTCTGACAATGATTTTTTTTTTCTCCAGTGGTGTTGCTGATGGTTGCGGCGCTGCTAATCAAATTAGTTGGAGTTTGTGATAAGGAAATGGAAAGAAATGATGATACTGTAAGAAGAGAAACGGACCAATTAATATCGAAAGCAAGTGCTTCTTTAACATACGGAACGTGTGATGAAGATGATTTGGAATCGGGAAATTACTGCAGTCGTTCTAATTCATCAGAGGATTTGTATGACGAAAACATATGCATAGTTTGCTATGATGGGAAACGAAATTGCTTCTTCATTCCTTGTGGTCATTGTGCTACTTGTCACTCATGTGCCAAGAGGTAATTAATATACGCAGAGCGTTTAAGTTATATGCATTGTCAGTGTAAATTTATAAAAAAAAAACTTGAACGTTTTGTTGATATGCAGGATTACAGAGGAAGAAAACAAGAATTGCCCAATTTGCCGGAGAGTAATTGGGAGAGTAAGAAGAGTAATTCTTGCATAAACTCAATGTTTTTCCCTTATATAATTGATGTAAATGATGCACTTCACTCTTTCTAAATCGACAATTGGAATATTACGATACATTATTTTGTGGCAAGTTGCTGACTTGCAATTTGTTAGGAATAGGTATAATTTGATGTAACATGTTTGTTTCTGTCTACTCATTGGTACTAATTTACTTGAGAGCCATTTGGAAGAGCTATAAGAATAGTTGCATAATAGGAAGAGGTAGTGCCCACAACTAGGGGCATAGTACGGGACCGAAAATTTTAGCTCGTTTATTTCAGTTTTTGATTTTTAAAAATATTATGTCACTATCATACTTAATTCATTTGGTGTGGTTCAATATTTTTAAGTTTGATTTTGATTTTGCGGTACAGTAAATTGGTAATCATAATTTTGATCGACATTGACTTACATATAATCATATGCTAATATATAATTATGTTTTTGAATTTTCAAGAAACATCTCAATTATATCACACTAACACCTTTAATATGGTAGAAATTTTAAAAGAAAGTACAAACAATTCCCTTCGCTAATCAATTACACACAAAAAAAAATATTTCAATCAACAAAAATCAGTCAAAATTTCAATGTTTAAATAATTAGTTTTGTACTAATACTAGTGTATAAAATTTGTTAGTACTAGTAATATATATGAATTGTATATACTTTGGTATGATATTCATATTGTCATTTATAAAATTAATCTTTATAAATATCGAATATTATACTAAATACAAAAAAAAAAAAAATAGAATCCAGACTAAATAGCATGTTATTGAAATCGCAATATTAAAAAAAATTGTTTCGATATCTACTGTTAGCATGCCACCCCTACCTATAACACACTACATTTGATCTATTGAAATGTTGGACTTGCCTTTATATTAACAATAGTAAAGTATAGCCCGTACTAAGCAAGGGCTCAATATTTAAATAGTAAAAATAAATTTATAAATTATATTTGAAAGTTGAACAAATTCTTTTTTTATGTTTGTCTCATTTTTTATATTCATTTAAAAAAGATTAGGTTTGAATTTTAATTATTTATATCTCAATAATCAAAATATATTATTCCCTTCATTCCTTTTTAGTTATCATAGTTTTCTTTTTAAGTTAGGTTTGAATTTTAATTATTTATATCTCAATAATCAAAATATATTACTCATTTCGTTCTTTCTTAATTGTCATAATTTTCTTTTTAAGAGTTAAACGATATAAACTTTGACTAACATTTAAAATGTTATTTTTTATTATATTGATATGAAAAATTATAATTTATAGTACATTTTGCATAATTTTTGAATATCTAAATTTTAATATAAAATATTAAATTTTACTTTTACGTGGCAAAGCTTACTGACAGATGAATAGCACGTGTTCATTTAACCTTTTTGATCCCTATAATTAATTGCAATGTAAAAAACTAAAATAGTAAAGTCAAGTTAAAATTTTATAAAACGACTATTTATATAGCAAGTAGCAACCAATGAAAATGTAAAGGGATGAGTTTTTCCAATCGGCAAGCAAGACGACTGAAAACTCCTTAAACTGTCTTTAAATCATTAATTATTGTGATTTATAATATTTCTTTATAATTTTTAAATATACAAGTTTTAGTTCAAAAATTTAGTGAGCGTTTGGCCATGGAAATTTTTTACTTTTTTTGGGAGTTGAATTTCGAAAATGGTGTTTGACCATGAAAATTTGAAAAATTTCAGAATTCAACTTCAAGTTGAATTTTGGAATTTGAAAAACAAGAAAAAGTGTTTTTCACTTTTTTCACTTTTCACTTCTCTCACAAAAAGTAAAAAACAACTCTAATTTTATATTTATGGCCAAACACAACTCTAACTCTAACTCAAATTTGGTATTTGGTTTACATGGCCAAACGGCCACTAAAGTTTTTATATTTGAATTCAAAATTAAAATTTAGAAGTTTTAATCTCGAAATTTCAATTATACCAGGTAATTTTTGGGCATATAAAAGTCCTCAAACATGGTTATATTTACGAAGACTACTTGATGGAATAATGAAATAACCCGACAAAATAAAGGCAAAAATTACTCTAACAATGGCAGGACATTGTAGGAGTTAAAAGGAAAAGTAGTAGTTGTTTCAGCAATTCAAGAAAAGGTCCACCTCTCCAAGCTCATTGTACAATACAACAGAATATTGTATTTATTAAATTTCAGCAAAGCCCTTATCTGGTCGGCAAGGAGGACGACCAGAAGCTCGTCAACTCCTCCTTATATATAAGTACTAATACTAATACAAGCTGCTGATATTGGCATTAGCCCATAATGATTTTTTCATCTTATGGGATTTTGAAACTCCTTGACCCAAAAGTTACTGGGAAAAAAATCCACTTCTTTATAGATGTGTACATGCTAATTCCAAATATTTGATTCACACGGCTAAGAGGGAAAAATTGGCATCGCATATCTTTTTTTTTTTATTTGGGATAAAAACATAAATAGTTAAGTCCATTACTTAACTTATATTAATTAACCTTATAATATTTAGCCATAAATTATTTTGGAAAAAGAACACTTATACTCCAAAAAAAATAAAAATTTACCCTCAAATGGCTCATTACTTTCATACCCTTTTTATTTTAAGACTGCATTTATCTAAAAAAAAAAAGAAAAACGCGGAATGACGTCATGCTGACGTCAGCACCCACCCTTTTTTCCCTTTTTGATATCATTTATAGTATATACGGAAAAGGACTAAAAATACCCATGTACTATCTGAAAAGGTTTAAAAATACCTCTTGTTCATCTATTTGGCTAAAAATACCTCTCAATCCACCTTTTTGGCCCATTTTTACCCTTAAAACTAACATCTCTTTTTTCTATTAATTTTTATTATTATTATTTATTACGTGGCACCTCTCTATTGGAAAATATTAAAACCTCAACCCACTAAACTTTTCCCTCCTGCCCCGACCCAATTCAAGGCAGTAATGTTAGAGGCAGTAGCATGGGCCAAACGTTAGTCAATAGTACAGTTATTACGGACCGAAATTGTTTCGGAATATTTTTTGAGTTAATGGATATACATTTGTTATACATATTACGTAACTTGATAAGCTTTTTGGATACAGATATTGTGAACAATCGATGCAATACAAGTATCTTCATTATAGATACAAATGATAAAAGTGTAGATAATGTAGCGGATACATTGAGTAAGTCAATTTTTTGGATATATATTACAAAAACATATGTATATATTCAATTTAATATAGACAATTTTATAATATACATGTGATTTTATTTTCTATCCAGTAAATAAAAAAGATGACGTCGATGTATAATATGTATATGTATGCGTTGAATTTAATATCGATAATTTTGTGATATATATGTGGTTTAAGTATACATAAATATAATGAAATTTATTCATCGAATATAATGAAAATTTATTATATGCATTCGGTTCAAATATGCATTTATAATGAGTTTAATATAATACAGACAAAATATATTATAAATATTTGATTTATGTATAAATTGATAAATTTTGATATACATTTATTTTGAATTCACAGAAAAAGACGAGATAGATAGATAGAGAGAGCGAGGGAGACGGGAGAGAGAGAGGGGGAGACAAAAAGGTTAAAGATAGACCAAACACTTACCTAGTTGGCTAAGTTGTGCCTATTTTTAGGGCTACAAATAAATGATAAATAATATTCATTGCTATATAAATTACTATGTATATTATATAGCAGCCTTCTTATTTAGTTGGCTAGGTTGTGCTAATATTTTTAGGTCTTCAATTTGCTAATTTGTTTTTGGTGATGTAGATGCCAATTTTTTTGTGGGTGTTGTATGTTTATGTCTTAATATTTAATATTCTTTGCATTCACTTTTACTTGTTTATAATATTAAAAATAAATTTTTACTTTTACTTGTTCACTTTATTATATCAAAAGAAAGATAATTTTTTTTTTGTTTTACCCTTACATTTTCTTTTACCCCTCCCTAGGAGCTTCCACTCTTTTTGTTTCCTTGGTGACTTCTGCTAACAACCTTCAGGTTGGAAGTAAGAGGCGGTTATCATCCGAACAACTCTCTCTTATCGTTTTACCCTTACATTAATTATTATAACTCATTCCAAATTATTTCTCAAATTCATTAAAAATTATAAATAAACTAATATAGTATTATAATAAAATATATATTTTATTTATTACTTTTTAAAAAATGTACAAAATGTACCACTCCGATAAATAAGTGAAAGTGAACGGAGAAAGTACTTGAAACTTGTTAGACCATCTTTATTAAAGTTTCATTCAATGGAGAAGTGAAACATCACACGAGAAAAAAGCTGCTGACGAAGCATTCTAAAAAAGTTAGAAATGCTTTAGCAGTACGCATCCATACAAAAAACTAAAAGAGAGAATAAAAAGAGGAGATGCTCACATGCACTTTAATTGACTGGTACGTATTAACTAGTGGATTATTTACTTTGTGCTACAACGTTCATTTCAACCTTTAATAATATGTTCTTAATTACTCTTTCCATTTTATTTTGTTTGTCTTGCTTTCCTTTTAATGTATTTCCTTTTAATGTATTTAATTTTTATTTTATTTTTTAACTTTTTCACATGACATATTTAGATTCGACATATTTAAATCATAAAATTAAAAGATATTTTGATATATTCTATACATCTTTAATATAATATAACAAGATTCTAAGTAACTGCCAGAAAATTAGGATAGTATCGAAGAAGCAGGCATGAATCATACATGAAGAATAGTGAGAGAAGAATATATATTTGGATGGACCATATCGCAACTTTCTACTTACTCCCTCTGTCTCATATTAGCTGCTCACTATATTAAAAACAATTGTCTTATATTAGTTGACAATCTTACTAAATAAAGAACGCATTAATTAATTTTTTTCGATATTACCCTTGCAATTAATTCTTTTTAAAAGTGTTCACATTTGTTTGTAAAGTTCCAAAGAAATTTTTTAAAAGGTAATTAGAAAAACAATATTCTTATTTATGATTTCTTAATATGCGTGTAAAAAAAAGTGTACAACTAATATAGGACGAAGGGAGTAGTTTATCTCATATATATATTTGGATGGAGCATTAGAATCTTAACTTACTGCTTTTAGCTTAAAAGCACTTAACTTAAATGCGATTCTGAATTTTATCGAACACTCCAAAAAGATGAAAAGAATATAAAAGCAATTTTTAAGCTCATCCAAACAGTCTCTAAATAATGTTATGCGAATAACATTTTTTATCCACTTTCAGTTAATGCGTGCTATATAGATAGGCTATCTTGTGAAATAAAACATCATATATATGTAAGCTGCGCTAGATAGCTAGTAAGCAGCATCTATAATAGGATAAAAAAATACTAACTAAGAAAAACATCGAGTAACTTGCGGGCTTATCGTCATTTGCACACTAGTTGATCAATGGAAACAAGATAGTGTTTCGTTGGTGTTCTCAGTCTTAGTGTGACCTTGCTTTGGTCAACAAGGGAATCAAAACATATAAGGGAGTTTTCATCCATACTCAACTGACTTCGATCGTCGTCTCTCCTATCTTCGCAATACTATATATATTCCAGTTATGTCGATGATAATTTGTTGAATATATCTAAATTATTGCCTGTATGACAACTCAAGTTATGTCTTTCTGAAATCATATGTCACTTCGTTACAAATTACATCTTGCTTATTTGAACAAATCCTTTCACGATATATAATATGTTATCGTAAAGATATATATATATAAACCCTTACAAAGACACAATTAGTCACGAATGTGTGTGTTTGTCTATTAATAAGACCAAATTGACCAATCGTGTGAGGTTGGACTAATTCCAAACGTTATAAGGAGAGTCAATATCACTAGTTGTAGAAGTCATAATATTACGTTGTATATTTCAAGTGTTATTGCCTACATTACTTAATTAGTATTTTTCATGTGAGAACAATATCTCCATAATATTCCTTACAGACACCAGCTTCTCACGTTTCCTTAAAAAAAAGAAAAGGCTCAAGTAGAGGCCTGCCAGCAAAAACAAATAACACGAATTTAAACTAAAAGCTGATGCAACAAGTCGATCCTTTTTTCTTTTAAGGGTGTGTTGAATTGGTATGGAGGAAAACATTTTTTAGGAAATGTTTCTTATTTTTTCATGTTTGGTTGGATAAAATTTTTGCAAAATATTTTTTCTCTAGAAAAACAAACTCCTTAAAAATGAGGAAAATAATTTCCTTAATGGGAGTAGAAAAAACAAGTTCTATAAGTAGCATTCTATGTTTATTGTATCTTCCACACCCCCCACCTCCAAATCTCAATGCTTCCAACCCCTACACCTTGACAATCACACCCCCGCCACCCCCGAGGCCCCACTCCCCACCCCTATAGTGTTTTGTTAAATTATATATACTTGCTCTTGAGATTATATGTTTTAGCTTACTTACCAAAGATTAGAAAATAAGTAAGAAACCAACTTGTTTTTTAAAAAAATATTTTCAATGAAATATTCTCCTTCGTACCAAACACTCCTTAAATCTTGTCACCGCGCAAAAGATTCTCGGAAAGAAGTCTTGATTGTAGGGGTGTGCATCGGTCGGTTCAGTTCGGTTTTGTATATTATCGGTTTGGTTTATCGGTTATCGGTTTGTAAACATGCAAAACCGATAACCAAACCAATAAGATATCGATTTTCGGTTAATCGGTTTTTGATCCTTAACGGTTCGGTTATTGATTTAACCGATAAGAAAATGCTCCTATAATATTTTGATTTCTCTTATTTTCTTCTTCAAATATAGACTACTTTCATGCATAAACATCTATATAAATTACAAGCATAAGCAAATTCAAATATGTTATTACTAAAATAAACTTATTTTCTTTCTTATTAAGTAGAAAACTTGAATACAGTAGCAACGGTAGCAATTTCTCAAAAATAAAAGCAACACTGATAGGTAGATGCTATCAAACCAATGACTTTAGAAAGAAAAACAACAACACTAAGACAACAACTATAAAATACAAAAATAATAGGGTATATATTTAAAATTTAAAGTCACTATTATACAATTATGAATAAAAATATAATCTTATTGGGTTATCGGTTTAACCATTAACTAAAACCTTAAAACCGATACCGAACCGATAGCCCAATAATTTTTTTTACAAAACTGTTGAAAAACCGTTAACCCAATAACCCAATATCAATAAATCAATAATATTTTTATCGGTTCGGTTTATCGGTTAAATGGTTTTTTGCACACCCTACTTGATGTACAGATAAATTTCGTATACATCCCTAATAAAGTCTAAATAATTGAAAATAATCATAAGAAAAAGCAAAAAAAGCAAAAAAGCAAAAAAGCAAAAAAGAAGAATTAACTTCAACCTTGTTTAGGAAGGTGAGTAGAGCTTATAGGTGATGGTTGATGGTGTGTCATAGTGTCGACATGATAGTGACTTATGGTTGTGAAAAGCAGCATGGACCAGCACTAGCTAGGAATTAGGATCAGAGATATACACATTTTAAACGAAGGGATTTAGAAATTGTAGGAGTAAATGCTGCAGTGCTTTTAATGCCTTGCAGAGTAGACTTAAAAATTATTTCGCAAAAGATCCGGTAAAATTACCCAAGTGATTATTTATATTTGAGCAGTTTAAAATAGTCTCGTAAATATTTATTAAATAATTTTGGTCATTTAAATTTGACAAAAGAGTGCAGTCAAATATTTACCTAACTTTGCCTGTTAAATTGGGAAAAAAAGTGAGGGTGGGTGGGAGGAGGATTTAATCACACACGCTAAGTCATATCAAATATTAAAATATGTAACACAAAAAGTTGCACTAAATATTAAAAAGATATAAAAAAATAGAGATTACACCTCTAAAAGCTACGACATCAGACTCTAAAAATAAATAAAAAATAGCACAAACTATAAAATTATACCTCGAACCAATAAATTTTGACTATCAATTTGGATATAAAATTTTCAAACTTGAAAAAATAAAATTTTATTTGAAAACGATATGAAAAATACTGTAAGTCAACATAGTTAATGATTTAAAATATATATATAAAAATATTAAAAAAAAATAATCAAAGAAAAATCATTTGACTCCTTGAACATTATCACTTTCACATAAAATGAGGGTTTGATTTTCTCAAATGATCACTCAATTAATATAGTTATTATTTATAATGTTACCTTTCTTCTTGATTTTATTTTTTAAAAAATAAAAAAAATATTTTTTGAGATAATAATTATTAATTGAGTGGCTATGAGAAAGTAACTCTATAAAATGACACAAGCGAAATATTTCTTAGCAAACTTAAAAGATTAGAATTGTTTAGTGCATATTTGAGGAGCTATTTTTAACCCATCCTTAAAAAGAAAGGAACACTTTTGTCATTTTCTCGTCGGTGAGCACTCCAATATGTTCCATAATCTCTATGATTTGCGCGCAGAGAATCTCTAATAAACACAATTAACAACGTGAAACCCAAATTTTATTTTTTTTAATCTGAAATAAAGCAGGGCACTGCAAGGTTAAAAAAGACAAAAGAAAAAGTGCGATGGGGTGAATGTGGGAATTTGTCGCGTATCGAAAGCGGAGAAGCTTGAGCAGCCACGACAGTGACACACGCTTGCCTTGTTGCGGCACACACCCGCACTACTCGGCTTCCGCGTAGTTTCCCTTTTTGTCCCTTGCTTACTAAAACTCACCCATTTTTGCCCTCTTTATTAGTGCCACGTTAATTTCTTGTTTTGGCAAATCAAATCAAGTTTGGATTTTTGGAAGAATGAGATGGGGATATATTATTGGAGGATGATGAAGACAAGAAGACAAGGTTACTTTTCAAAGGGGGGGGGATGTATGATCTTTACCTCTGGCTCAGTCAGTCGAGTTTCAGACCGATTCAATATTTTAAATTTATAAATTTTAAATAATATTTTTTTGAAATCAAATTTTGAATATAGTATTTATATATATCATGTTAAATAACTTTCTTAACACAAATGTACAATCGGTTAAAATTATTGAGTTTTGTTAAATTTGTATCCTCATTTCATTACCTTGTTCTTTTTTTTTCTTAGAAAAAGAAAATATTTATACACTAAACATGCTTATACTAAATTCATCTTGAATCTTGATATTGTAAAGATGTGTCATGTAACACCATAATCTTGATGAGAGTGGCTTGTAAAGATGTCCACATTAGTCCTTTCAACCTTGCATCAAACTTTCTGTTTTCGTGGACTTATAAAATGGCTCGTTCCGAAAGAGATGAACGGATTTCATCATTATATATAGTACCAAAATGAAAGCTACTTATGTTGTCTTGTTACAAAATCAGGAAGCTGGAGGACACAACTATTTGTCATGATGAAAGATATTATAGATTTGAGTAAGACTAATTTTTGTAAATTAGATTTTGCTAGTAGTCCAGTAAATTCGAAAAAATGATCACTTAATTAAAAGGGTAAAATTGTAAAAATAATTTGTTCTTTCCTAATTTATCAAAGTGGATAAGTAAAAGAAAATTATTTTTAATATATTGGCAAGTAAAATTAAATACTACTATCTATATATAGATTTGGCTTTATGTTGTTTTTAAAACTTTTAGCTAATCTTTTTTGGTTTTCCACAAAGTGTCCTATGTTCATATTGGAGTTTCAATTAATTTAAATCGTACACTACATGACTCATTCTGAGAGTGACACCCGACATAATTTTCTCTATAATCGGGGTGGAACTTGATTGGTTCAATAGAAAGAAGTAGCGTGATGGTATTTTAGAAAGCATAATTGGTCTTATCGTCTGAACAGGAAAAACCAGAAAAGATCCAAAGCCAAAGCCTCCACTATAAAGATCATTCACTTCCCCACTAACCGAACCCACCTGTAACTTTTAACCGCAAAAAAAATAAAAAATCTTCTTTACCCGCTTCTCTTCTCTTTCATTTTCAGTTCTGTGTAAAAAATAAATGTCTCCAAACGATGAAGAAGAACACCAGGAATTGCTGGCCAACCGATTACTCGATTCCAACGAGGAAGAATCAGCGTATGAATACTCCGACAAAGTCCATATTATCGGAGTCGACGAAGAACCCGACCATGATGAAGATTTCACAAAAACGCCTCCTTTTTCCTGGAAAAAGCTATGGGCTTTTACTGGGCCGGGATTCTTGATGAGTATAGCGTTTTTGGATCCGGGTAATCTTGAAGGGGATCTTCAGGCAGGGGCCATAGCTGGGTACTCTCTGTTATGGCTACTCTTTTGGGCTACGGCTATGGGACTACTTGTTCAGCTTTTAGCGGCTCGTTTGGGTGTGGCTACTTCTAGACATTTGGCTGAGCTGTGTAGGGATGAGTATCCTAAATGGGCTAGGTTGCTTTTGTGGATCATGACTGAATTGGCTTTAATTGGGGCTGATATTCAAGAGGTTATTGGCAGTGCTATTGCTATAAAGATTTTGAGTAGGGGGTTCTTGCCTCTTTGGTCTGGTGTTGTCATCACTGCTCTCGATTGGTATTTTCTTTTTTCTTCTGAGCTCTGTTTTTCATGGATTATACTTTTAGACATTTGAAAGCTTTGATTTTTAACATATTCAGTATAATAGTACTATCTCCGTTTCAATTTGTTTGTCCGATTTTAACTTGACAAAACATATAGAATGTACCAAAATGCCCTTTAATTTTGTGGTCTTAAAACATGTCACGTGAAAAAGTTAGAATTAAAGAGTTCCAAAAGAAATGACATTCTTTTCTAAACAGACTAAAAATAAAATTAAGACAAATAAATTGAAACGGAGAGAGTAATTCATTTCGGCTTCTGATTAACGAAATGCGTCTGTTTGTTGCCTCTTTTCATTCTGTAACTTCTCGTGGCTACTTGTATATCCTTAAATATAATTAGTGGAGAAGTGTAGGACAGAGGAGAAGAAATGATTATACTTTTGCTAGGTCAAATAATTAAATAGTGATACATAAGACTTAAGAGTATAGTGTTCTCAGCTTTTTATAATGGTCTGTGAAATGGATAAAGAGGATTCATATAGCTGACCTAATTAGTTTGGATTGAAGTATAGTTGAATGATTGACCTCTTTTAAATAATCGTCTCCATCCCAGGTTGAATTCTATATTATCAAGACTTGGGAACCATGTGTCGTTCCTTCATTTCTTTTCTTTTATTTAAAAACAGTTTTTACTTTTCCTTTGAATAAAGAAGCACATAACGATTCAGTTGACTGTTTAATTGCCCATTGAGCTCAAGAACCGCCTTTCCAATGCTTTTCCTTATGCAGCTTTGTATTCTTATTTCTTGAGAACTATGGCGTGAGGAAGCTGGAAGCACTTTTTGCGGTCCTTATTGCAGTTATGGCGGTCTCATTTGCGTGGATGTTTGGAGAAACGAAACCTAATGGAGTTGAACTTCTTGTTGGTGAGAAAATGCAGCACAAAAAATAACTGTATCATTAATATCTGCCTCTTTTCAAGTGTCCAAATCATAAACCATTTTTTATGCATGTCCTTTAAATTTCCTGATCAATTGTAACTGCAGGTATGGTGGTTCCAAAACTGAGCTCCAACACAATAAAGCAGGCAGTGGGAATTGTAGGGTGTGTTATCATGCCTCACAATGTGTTTCTACATTCTGCTCTAGTGCAGTCCAGAGATATTGACAACCATAAGATTGGCAGAGTTCGAGAAGCACTTAGATACTACTCCATAGAGTCGACAGTTGCCTTGGCAATTTCATTCATTATCAATCTGTTTGTTACAACAGTGTTTGCAAAGTCATTTTATGGTAGTGAAATAGCCAATAGCATTGGCCTAGAAAATGCTGGTCAATATCTTCAGGAGAAGTATGGTGGTGGATCGTTCCCCATCCTTTATATCTGGGCTATTGGATTATTGGCTGCTGGACAAAGTAGCACTATAACTGGCACTTATGCTGGTCAATTTATTATGGGAGGTTTTCTTCACATGAGGTTGAAAAAATGGCAGAGAGCGTTAATAACAAGAAGTTGTGCTATCCTCCCAACTCTGATCGTTGCTCTTGCTTTTGACACCTCTGAGAAATCATTAGACGTTCTCAACGAGTGGCTTAATGTTCTTCAGTGTGTCCAAATCCCTTTTGCCCTGATCCCCCTTCTTTGTCTTGTATCCAGAGAAGAAATCATGGGTGTTTTCAAGATTGGCTCTACTCTGAAGGTATGCTCTTATCTTCAAAAGTTCTGCTTGAGTGAACTGATTTCCTCACAAGTCAGAACTGGATCTATTTCTTATCCTTTTCCTCTTGAATTTGGAATTTATCCACAAAAGTTAGAAATATAATTTCATAAACAGTCATCAATTTTACAACAGGTCGGGGGAACAGAATTTCTTAATCTTTAAATTATCAAGTTTCAAGATCTTGAACTTATTTCGGTACACCAATTACAATAATCGTTTATAAGGTATTTCTTTAAAAGAGAAGGAATGCTATTAATTTTTCGGTTTTGAAGGGTGCTTCTAATTTAGATGTGGTCAAGGGATTTAACTTAGAAGTGCCTTTGTTCCACTCTTCAATTTGTTTTTGAAATGATGCATTTCTACCACTGAAGTTGCGATATGCCCCAAATGGTTTCCAGTTTATATGAAATCCAAATACTCTTGGACACTGACATGACAGAATTTACTGGTATTTTTTTTTTGAGAATTATGTGTCGTCGCTAGAACCTTCTTCTTTCTTGTATTTGTCTAATTGTGTCCTGTCTTTTCACTAACCTGTATAGAGTATCTGCAAAATGCATGCAGTACGACATGGGAATTGTCTGATTCACTTCATTGTAGACTTTTACTTGTCCGGAAGATCAAATCTCTTACATGTTTAGTTAGACATATTCCAAGCTTTTCATTGTCTCTTAGAATTGATATTTTTGTTCGGGGAATGTAGTTCACTTTGATCCAATTTTGCTTGCTTGATGGTTCTCGTATTGCTTACATCTAATGTTTCTTCTTTTCCTTTTAGGTGATATCATGGCTAGTGGCTGTGCTGGTTATGCTGATTAATGGCTATCTTTTGATGGACTCCTTATCTTCTGCAGTCACTGGGGTGTTGGTTACATCTGTTGTAGTTGCATTTACGGGTGCATACGTTGCTTTTATTATATACCTCATTTCACGGGGAATTACCTTCCCAAGTTGGTTTGTAAAAAGCAAGAGTATTACGAGTATAGGTAATTGATAATATTATTAGCAGAAAGCAGAGATCATGCTGTACCCTTTTAGCCCGAGCTTAAATATTTAGCTTTATACAAGGTAGAGCTTGCTATGTTAATAACATGTTGAGCCTTCCCCATTTCTTACAGTTACAAACTGTTGGACTGTTGGGATTGCTCTGTGAAGTAATCAGCCAGGCTTAGAGTGTGATTGTAGCTCAATTGGGTATTTGTATATCACTGATCAGTGGTTACTTTTTTACCTTCTAACAAGGAAAAGGAAAAGAATGTACACTAGCCTTTTGGATTGGACTATGTTGTGTGTGTTTGGAGTTGCTGTGATTACATCCCATGTTTTTGGGTAATGCCTAATTGAGACAGTGACTGTAGGTAGTAGCACGTGCATTAGGAAAGTTAGTTAGAAGAAGCTTGTAATACTTCCTTCTTATTAAATAGGCCAACAATTGTATTGATCCGGCAGTTTTAGATTTTGGTGGAAAATAAAAACAGAGACTCATCTCTGTTTTGAGCTGTGGAATTCTGTTTAGGAGTAAATTTTTTTTTCCTTTTTCTCCTTAGGAATTTCCCTTTTTCTCGCATTCAATTCTCATCTCATGTCTTCGGTTCAAGTCCTCTGGTTACGGACTCGCCTTCGTTAGGGAGCGCTTTACCCCCAATGTGGAACTTTCCGGCACGAATTCGGATCTTATCGAGCTCCAATTTGTGTATGGTACACCGGCGGTTAAAAATGCATTACAGGAGGGGCTCTTGAGTTGAGTTTGGGGGTGTTAAATTCAGCCTACAAAAGTGTAATTCCTTCAATTGGGCCAAGAATCAATTGTGGTGGTGTCTAAAAGAAACTTTCATTTGCACTTTTGCCTCCATTTTGTGCTGATTTTTAATCTTTGCCCCTCAAGACAAATAACTTTTTCGTGAGGCATAAATTTATGAGGAATAGTAGTTTTAGTCCCTGTGTTATTAGCTTATTATGATTTTGGTACTTGTGTTATTAGACTAAGTATATTTAGCCTTTAATTAAATAAAGTATGCAGTTTTAGTCCTTATACCTAACTTGAAGTTAACACCGTTAACTTTTGACTCTCTTTTTTATTCTTCTTAAACAATCTCTAAACTTGAATCGGAATCAATCTTCCCTATGAATTCACTGATAATGTTTTAGAAAGTTATCTGTCTACAATCTAATACTATACAACAACAACGACCTACTTGACTCGGCGGTTAAAGTATCGCTTTCATACGGCGAGAGTCATTGGTTCAAATCCAATAGTAGGTAAAACCGATCGAAACCCCTGCTTTTGCCAGCAAATCACATAACAAAGTTACATTGGCAACCATAAGTTCGATGCATTTTTTTCTTCAAATCCTTCTCAAAAGATTTCACACATATTTTGAAATCATAAGACAGTGCTGACATATTAATGGAGTTAGATTGTGAGAGTTTCCTGAGATTACATTTAAATATGTTTTTTATGTCATTATTTGATCTTTTAAAATTTTTAATCTAAAACTTTTTTAGAAGTGATCAAATTCTTTCTTGTGAAAGTTTGGAAACAAGAACAAATCAATTACATTTATCAGTATTCATGAGACATCCAAACTAACAAAGACGTGTTGTCCTTGCATTTGTTGTCATTTATATTGTGTCTTACATATGAATATTGAATCTGCTAATTGCAGATGCTTTATGATTCAATTTCTTCTTATATTTTTTTCATCCATCAATATTTGCGTGTTTGACTTCAAATTATTTGTAGATTCGAAAAAAAAAAAAAAAAAATCTAACGGCATTGCTTAGATTTTCTTTTTTCAGTTTTGATCTTATTTTTTTTTTAATCTTAAAGATATAAAAAGTTAACGGTATTAACTTCAGGTTTGGTATAAGGACTAAAATTGTACATTCTATCTAATTAAAGATTAGATATGCTTAGTTCAATAACACAAGGACCAAAATCATAATAAGCTAATAACACAACGACTAAAACCGTTATTTCCCCTAAATTTATATTTCGTGTCATAATATCACATAAGTTATATCCCGCGCTCTTAAAGAATTTATGTTCCGCTAGGCATAAGTTCAATTTTCTTTTTTAATCAATCTCTCCCACCACTCCATTGAGGCATAAGTTCGATTACTACGGGGAAAAATTAAAAACCAACACATTAAAAAAGCAAATCATGCAATTAAATTGTTTAGAATAGACCACATGCTCTGTAGTATATTTATCAGTTCGAATTCAAATATCGTGACTTTAATTTCTACTTCAGTTGCTAAAGGGCAAAAATGCAGAACACTGAATATGAGGGACAAAAGTTAAAAAACATCCCGATTTAAGAGAAGTCCGTTCAATTTTTTTTGTTATTGGCCTAATCCATTCCCTTTTAAAGTCCCTGCTTACGATTAAAAATCGAATTTACCATGTCAGTGGTGTTTTTCTTTGATTGTTGTTATTTTCGTCAGTTTGTTACCTTTGTTGTTCTCTGTTCTCTTTTATAAGACACGTCAAAAACAAAAAAAAACTGGTGACGAGAAGTAATGTATAAGAATAGATACTATAACGAAAGGACAACGTATTGTTAATCAAATTCAAGAAACATGATAAGAGTTGTGTTTGATCTTCTTTCCTACACAGAATATAAAAGGTTTTTGTTTGAAGCCTTGATACGTACAAGAGACGTTTCTGGTTAAAAAACTATGGTATTATGTCTTATGCATTAAGTAATCAACAAGTTACTTTAATTTACTTTTTCCCAAGATTGATTCCAACTTCAATCACAGATATATTTTAGAATTGCTTGACTCGTTCACAAGTACTTTAAGGGGTCGTTTGGCGTAAGAGATAAAAATAAATAGTCTTGGAATAAAATTTTATTGTCTTGATTGGTTGCCAAGTCCGGTATAATTTATCCCACCATTTATACCATAGTGATGGAATAAGTTATCTCATATACATGATGGGATAGCTTATCTCGAGATAATTTGTTCCCAACCAAACGACCCCTAAGAGTTGTCACTACTCACTAGTTAACTAAACTTGAGTAACTTAGATGATTGCTGCTAGGTCTAACTTCTAAGTACTCTATTTGTACTTACTTCATATAATAAACTATTTACACAGATACCCCTTCAAAAAAATTTAATGATCGAAGTTGAAATTTGAAAAATCACTAAGTGATATGACTTGGCAATAATTACTCTCTTTGTCATACTTTCCTTTAAAGTGTGTTCGAAAAAGAATATTTTTTTCCTAATTTGATAATTCTTTAACTTCAACATGTCACGATAGCATGTTTAAAAAACCCCAAGATTTAAAGATAATTTGGTATATTATGTATATTTTAATTTAAGACTACCAGATTCAAGAAATTCCTTTGCTTTCTTGAGCCTAATTAAATTAAGAAAAACAAATTGAAACGGAGGGAATAATAGATAAATAAAGAATCATGCCAAGTGCATTAACGCAGATTGCAGAGTAACTGGTGACTTCAGAAATCGACAAATAAACAAATGAAATCTATATAATAGAAGAAAGTGCGAGTCCAAAAGGAGTAAAAGTAGTGAAGACTAGTAGTACAAATCTCTACCCTTACACTCCACGAAAGAATATAAAAAAAAGGAGCCAATGTGGCCAAATCTCTAAGCAGATCCAAATGAGGACCCCCTGACCATAAAGCACCAGAAATTAAATAACCAAAAGATAAAATTATACATGTCAAATATCAAAATACTGGACAAAATATGTTTTAACAAAATAATACTCTCTTTTAGAACAAGAGCCAGCTCATTACAGCCCATCCAGCTACCAAGCTACCCAACATCTTCAATTTCTCTGCTCCACTCTGCATTAGATCCAGAACAATATATTAAAATCTTTATTTCTTAATTAAAGATTCAGATCCACAATATGTATTATAGTGATAATAATGCAAAAAACACAGTACAAGCCGTGCATGTGCATTGATTGAATTTAACCCTACCATTGTGTTGCCTCGTGCTTAGCGTCCTTTAATGTTTCTTTGTCGAACTTATTACTGTTTCGTCTTAATATTACAACCAAAGAAGATTGGAAAAATCTTTGGCTGTCACCGACACCATATGCTATTGTACGCCGGGTTGCTAAATACAGAAATACTCCCGTCTTATATTAATTGGTTGCCTTGTTAAAATTAAAAAAATTCATATTACCTTTGCAATTAATTCTTATTGCTAAATACAGAAATACTCCCCACCCACGGATGCTAACATACGCTATGCCATCAATAAAATGTAAATCAACTATAACTAATTAAGATAAAGATGAATTCCTTACCGAAATTTCAACTTATGGATCTTGAATTTTACAAAAGACAATTTATTGAGTTTTTAAATAAATTATTTATATGTATATATTAAGTAAATTTCTTAATATAAATTTAGGATTGAACCAAAGCTATTGAATACTATCTAATCATGACCAAACTTTAGCTCCGCCGTATACAACTAATGTAAATCCTATTCAGCCTGAATTACGAGAATGCAGATAAGCTAATACTCCTACTATATATTGGTTGTATATATTACTCAGTAGATCTGGATGTGCACTAATGAAAAGAAGATTAAAACTTAAAAAGAATTAGGAAGAGATTTTTATGAGATTACGTACCTCATCGTTAAGAGATGGGCTGGGAGAGTCTGAGTCAAGGCTAGGTCCAGGAGCTTCGGTAGGAGGTGCAGGTGGGCTCATCATATCGGGAGAAGGTGCTGGTGATGCACTGTGCTTCTTTCCCTTCTTCTTTCCCTTGCCCTTGCTCTTGGTAGGAGCCGGAGCTGGAGTTGTCTCCGAAGAAACAGGTGCTGCAACTGGAACTGGAGCCGGTGGAGTAGAAACAGCTGGTGGTGTGGCTACCTCTGGAGCTGGTGCTGGTGGAGATTGTACTGGTGCAGCCACTGGTGGTGGTGTTGAGGTCACTGGTGCAGCTACTGGTGGAGAACTTGCTGGTGCTTTAGCTGGTGGAGAACTTGCTGGTGCTGATACTGGTGCGGCAACAACAGGGGTATTACTGGGAGCAGCGGCTGGAGCGGTTACAGGAGCAACGGGTACAGCTGTAGGTGGGGCCGAGGCTGGGGCTTTAGCAGGAGCAGGTGTTTTGGGCTTAGTTGGTGCAGCAGCGGGTGGAGTAGTACTAGCCTTAGCACCTACAGGTGCTTTGGCTGGTGCTGCGGCAGGTGTCTGACCCGTGACACTTGCCACTACAATGCACAAAATTGACACTAAAAACACAAATTTCCTATCCATGGCTAGTATTAATGAAGAAAATGTAGAGCAAAAAAGAGAAAGTAATTGAAGAAGAGTGTGTGTGATTTGTGTCTGAAGAGTGTGAAGTTAAGTGCATATAAGTAGGCAAGTTAAGATGTGTAAACAAGGCATAACGGCTAGAGGAGGAGGGTCGACATCTGTGTAGGGTCATGCAATAAAATACAAAATTAACCTCTAACAGGCTGGATTTAGAGGGAAAAATGGGCCCAATAGGACATGTGAATAAGGTGATGGGCTAACCACGTCAGGTGTTTTGGGTTATGCGGAGTCTAGGTGATTTGTTGTGTTCGATGGAGGGTAAAGAACACAGCTGGAACATGGCTAGATGTAGGACCCGTTTGGGTCACAAGCAAATCAAGTCCATACGCGTAAGCGATGATTGTGGAGAAGATTAACAAGAAATTGGCTAACTTTATTTAGCTGGACTCTTTCATCCCACCGACAATGGTAGGACCCCTAGCGGTGGAGCTACTTTTGCTACAATTTTCTAGTCATCACGTAACATTCTTTTACTAGATCTTTTTGAAAGAGAAACAAATTCCTTTATAATTAATCATTTTTGTTGAAATTTTTCGCAAAAATATTGGGGTAAACACCAAAAAACCCATGTATAGGAGTTAATTACTCCCTCAATCATTAATTTTTAATGTTACATATTGCTACATGGTTAAGGCGTTCGAATACATGGTTCAGTCGCAATAGATATATATATGTATCTCAAATATATGCACATGTATCCGAAATTCCGCATATATTCAGAAGGGTTACGACATATATCCGCATGTATTTCGGGGGAGGGGGATGTCGCATGTATTCAGAGGGTTACAACATATATCCGCATGTATGAAAATTATTAAGAAGTGAGATATTATGTTATTAATTTAAAGTAGTGAGACAATAAGTAAATATGGTAAGAATTAGGGGTATTTAGGTTGTTTTCCCAAAATATTATCAAAAAGTTTTTTAGAAAAAAATCTATCCGTATGTCACCATCTCACCTTGTATTTAGCATGACTCTTCTATTTATAGATTGTAATAATATGACCGTTTTCTTGTTTTTTATTCCTTGTGTTTGTTTTTTAACTTCTTATTATTCCGCCATCATATAAGTTTTTTTGAAAATTGTTTGGGTTTGTTTATTTTACAAATAAAATTTATTTATTCTATAGGTACTTCATAAAATAAATTAAAAAGAGAAAAGTATCATAATATTAATAAAGTAAAAAACAGTAAAATGTTGATAGTTTAGAAGGTTAAATAGATATTTGGCTGATTGAGTCACATATTCTGAGGGCTACATGCATAATTAAATAAAAAAAATTAATTAGAAACAAAAAATGATTATGCTAGAAAATCTTGAATAATTGAATGTCATTTGAACAAGAAACTCCAATTTATTTTTATTGCATAATAACAAGCTTTTACTCCTTTTTTTTTCCACTTTATAATAAACTTTCTTTACGTCCGGGCCTTGTTTATATATCATGGAATATTTCTATTTTAAAGCAATTCGATTGTTGAGTTACTATTCAAGTTTTATATTAAAAATTTAATATTCTGAGGCCTGAGCATTAAATATTAAATACCACCATTATTGGTGAAACTTTTTTTTTTTTTTGGGTAGGATTGGTGAAACTGAGCTAGGGAGCATATGCTTTCCAAACAGTGCCCAATTAATGACCAAAGAACTAATGAAAGACAGTAACATTGACCTTGAGTCATTGGTCGCACCTTTTCTTCGTTGGGAGCTTTCATCCTTTTTGCTTAATTTGGTGACTCAAACTTACAATTTTTGAGGCGAAAGTGAGAGGTGTTTACTATCCGAGCAACTTCCTGTAAGGGAGAACAAAATATTAAATTGAACACATCTATTGCCAAAATGAAAAGGAAAAAAAAATATCATATACACTTAATATAAGCGATTTATTTTATAAAAGAACTCAAATACTTTTAAGGTACATTTGAGCCTTTTCCCAAATGAAAATAAAGCCCCATGTTCCACTAAGTCACAAAAAAATTGATTTTGTAGTCCACTAAGTAAATGATATTATTCGCAAAAAATAATTAAAACTAAAATAGGAGATCTGTAAAAATTAACATATGAGATTTTTGTATTGTTATCTTTTTCTGCTGTTGCTCCATCTTGTATAAAGCAATGGTCAACAACTTTGCTTTTGAGTTGTAGTCAACGGAGGATGGAGTACAAAATTGTCATAATATAAATTGTTCATGAGAAAAATTGACCATTTTTCTTTTAAGCTGAAGCAACCGTTAACGAAAAGAATACTTTGAGCTACTTGACTAACTGCGAAAGTATTTTGAGCTACTTAATTAATAGTAAATGCATCTTTGTGCTAAATAAAATACGAATGGGTCGATGATATATGTAATTAATCATAGGTGCCCGGTGTTGTCGATGATATGATAGGGTAACGGTAGTATATATTATATTTCATGATTGCTGGTTATGGGTCCATTTATAATTCGTTTGTCCCTTTTTTCTGCTTGGCATTATTATATTATATACTATAGAATCACAGAAGTTTTAATTTTACAGTTGGCCTCGCTAAATCCTTTGAATTGATTACATTAAAATTGAGCAAAAAAGGTAGATAAAGACAGACAGGGAAAGAAACAGACAACTCACCCAATAGTAAAATAATTGGATGATATATAAGTGGGAAATTTAAACAAACAAATTAATCTATTACAATCATCTAATCTGCTATAACGATATTTTATTATAAGGACAGTTTATTTTTTGGATTGATTTTCATATTATTTTATATTATATAATCTTTATTCACTTTGGTTATCTTTTTATCTGGTTGATTTTTTTGCTTCTTTCACATGACCTTGAGTCGAGGGTCTTCAGAAAAAGTCTCTCTATCTTTGTAAGGCAAGAGTAAGGTTTGTGTACTTTCTATTCTTCCCGCCCCTATTCTTGATATTTCACTAGATTTGTTTGTTTATTTATCATATGTTATCTATATATATAACAATATTTTTTTTAAAATAATCAAACAGACGAGATTATTATAAAAAGATTTAACCATAAAAAGGTTCGTTTAGACATGCGATATGAAATCATGTTATGAAGTTGAAGTTTTGTTTGGACATGCAATTGAATTTCTTAAATTGTCTTTTTTTTTCATAAATATTAAAACCTCACAAGCTGTGAAAACTATCAAAAAAAATTCAATTCTTGCATCAATGCAGCGCCTTAGAATATGCAATTGTCCAAATGTTGATTGAAATCATAATTTCATATCGCATGTTCAAACGCAAGCTAAGAATGTGAGGCATATATTTATCACGGATGTTGAATATTATGATATGATGGGTTTCTAAGAAACTCCAAATTGGGTATACGCGTGAATCCAAATGGTTGCTGTAAGAAGCAGCTGCTTTGTTTATATTCATTTGCAAGATTGGCAGAAGGGATAGTGACCATTCCCCAACTCTGTTTAATCTTTTATAAAATAGAATAAAACACAGCGTTTTTTTATGAAAAAAGCTGCAATATGTTTTAAGTTTTAATAAGACAGAACCCGATCTCCATTTTCTAGTCGTTATAGCGAAGACAATTAATGGACGCATTTGCACATGAAATTTCAGGATATTATCATAAATTTTTAATTGTGAAATTTCAAATTTCATGATTATAATTATTTTTCAATTATATGGTTGAAACGTGGCTAGCCTAGACAAGCGTGGATCTAGAGTGTAGCGAAGGGGTTCGGGTTCGATAAAAAAATTACATTGTATATATAAGTTTTTTTTTCCAATTTTTTATGTTTATATATAGATTTTGAACCTCTTAAACATACGATTAGAGGTTGGCTTAGTGGTTGAGGGGCTTCAAAATTCACCTTGAAGTTCCAACTTCAAATCCCAAGCACCACCTTTTAATTTTTTCGAATCCCCTTAGTGAAAATCTTGGATTCGCCACTGCCTAGACCTCACTTTGAGTATTATTTTTATCAAAAATAACCTCTGACTCTATTTATGAGACTATATTGAATAGATTATTATTGTTGAAATTAAAGTAACTAGCCTAGAACTCACTTTGAGTTGAGGATCTATCAAATATAAACTTTCAAACTTTATTTATGAGATTATACAGAATAGGTTATTGTCGTCGTTGTTATTGAAAAGTTACTAGCCCCGCACAGCCGCACTATTACTATACTGTATATCTTTCCTTCCACTTATCCTTTTCTTTGCTCGAGCATTTCGCAACTAAAGAGGCTTAACGTAAAAGGTTATATTGGAAAAAGATAAGGGGAAAGAATATTTATACCCCAAAAAATAAAATTATTACCCTTAAATGTCTCATTATTTTCATACCTTTGTTATTCTAAAATTGTATTTATTTAAAAAAGAAAAATGCGGGCTGACGTTATGCTGACGTCAGTGCCCACCATTTTTTCCTCTTTGATACCATTACAATATATATATACTCTGATGGTATCAATGATTAACTGGACAATGTCTTGATTGAAGGACTACTTCTTCTTCCTTGATACCATCAAATAGTATAATATACTCTGGTGATATGAAAGAGTAACTGAACAATGTTTCATTGAGGATTGCTTTAGTCCTTCGATGAAATTACTCAATCATCCATGATACCATTACGGTATATCTATATACTGTCATGGTATCGTTGAGGTATGTTTCAGTTCTTCAATATTTTAATTTAAAAACAGTTAAAAAAAGAATCATAATTTAGATACAATTTTTTTAATTTGCAAAAAGAGGAAAAAAGAATATAAAAATATATTTTTACTAATTTTGAGTTCAATAAATAAGCTTGTGACTTTAATAATTTTTTCTCTTAATTGTTTCTTATTTATTTCTTAAAAACAAGCTCATTCCTATATGATACCGACATGGTATCAATATACCGATGGAGTATCACAGAGGATTAAGCTCAATCCTATATGATACCGACAGGGTATCGATATACCGATGGAGTTTTACAGAGGATTAAGCTCAGTCCTATATGATACCGATAGAGTATCAATATACCGACAGAGTATCACAGAGGATTAAGCTCAGTCCTATATGATACCTATAGAGTATCAATATACCGACAGAGTATCACAGAGGATTAATTCATGATAGTGACACTGATGTCATGCGCGAAATAAGAAAAAGAGAAAGTGGGCAAGTGGGTAATTACTTTGGTGAAGGTCTATTAAGGATAAATACTTTGGGTTGGATCCATTTTGGATAAATAGTTTCACAATTGAGTTCAATTCATGTAGTTTTCCCAAAAGATAAATAGATCACAATAATTTTTTTTCTCATATAATCATCCAATGTTTGTAGTTCATTGATATAATAATTTGATTCACGTTGCCTAAACCCCGTTAAAGACAGATTTACGTCTACTAGAATTTTTTGTATTCGATTGTATAATCGAACGCAAAGCCAATTAAGGGTGAAGTCTCTCATCAATCCCACCATTACTTTTAGTGGTAAATTAAAGCACTACAATATATTAATGTATACTAGTCCTATTTCATTTAGCAGAATGAAATTTAAAAAAAAAAAAAGTCCTTCCATTATTCCTCTTTATATAAAGTAGTTGCTTCTGCAATCTTTGGGAAAAAATATATAAGAGACGTGGCACGTTAATTATATAAGTTTCTAGAACTTGTTGAAGAAGAAAGTAACTAGGGATAGAATAACCATATCCCTTATGTCTCACTCAAGAGCCTTATTCTAATTTTTCCAATCATAAACTTGGCTTTAATTTCCTTTGCTTGCACTTGCAATTACTACCTAGTATATTTATGCAAAAAAGTTTCTCCTTTTGTTTTCTTTAAATAAATAAAAAAGTTGTAATGCGATTGGGAGTTGTAAAACTAGAAAAAAACTTTACTTCATTTGAACTTCAATATGATGCGATCTTAGATACTTTATTTTTCTCTAATCATATCTTAGGTTTGCCCAGGTAGAATTTAACTCCTTTGAGGTTTGAGATTTTACTCCTTTTTTCCATTTAATTCTTTTAATTATTTATGCAGAGATTAGATCATAGGATAAAATGTTTATACTATGAGAGCATGAATCAGGGTCACTTGGCTACTGCCGACTATAATTACCCAAGAGAAACTATAATATCAACGTTCACTTGAAATGACGTATACCAATAAATAAAAAATAAAAAGCTTGCTAACTATGTAATTTTTCAAATATTACGATTTACGAGTTATAATTGAATTTCTCTGTCACGGAGATTTAACAACTTACGTTGTATTGTTAGAGATGGTATACACGACTCTCATCGATTGTGAATGGATTTCCAAAAAGATGTTTAAATGTAAACTCACTCTCAACTCAACTAATGGAACTAGTGCAGACAAATTAACACATTTCAATCAGCTGGCCGATGGGCTTGGGCCCAATGAGGGGGTTACGTTACAGTCCCTCATCTTTTGGTTGTTCAGGCCCATAGATTCCTTGGGCTTAGGCCCAATGATAAAGACCAATAATACAAGAGAAAGTTTCAAAGTCTCTTTTTTAAGGTCTCAAGTTTTAAATTTTGAGAGAGAGAAATAAAAGAGCTCAAATTTAGAATATTTCCACAGTAAAATCATGTTTATATTTGGATTGAATTATTTTACACATCTTCCCTAGTTTAATTTGTTATAAAATAGACCTTTCTAGTTTCCAACTGCACTTTACCTGTTAGTATGACTGGAATTCCTTTTCAACTTGTTCCACCCTAGACTTATAAAAGGACTTAGAGAAAGAAAAGAAAAATAAAGATAGCAATGTAAAAATAATGGCTTAAAATGAAATGTATCTTTTAAAGAAAAACTATAACCAAGTAAGGAAGACACATGTAAAGATGGTATTTCCTCCGTTCACTTTTACTTGTCAATGTAATGATAATTATATTATATCACTTCTACTTATTATAAATTATTTAAACGTATGGAAATGAATAGTACTTAATAATAAGAGTAACATAAGTATAAAAAAATGATAAATTATCTCTTGATTTTTCAAACAAAATAAGTAAAAGTTTAATATTTATTTTTAGTATAATGGACAAGTAAAAGTGAACGAAGGTTGTTTGAAACATGAACTAAGCATGTTACTGTAGTATTATTATATCCGAGATTTGCAATGATTATTTTTGGCATCAAAAGCAATGCCCCTTCAGTTGAACTGAGTTCAACTCAAAAAGATACTTTAATTAACTCATTTCATAGGTTAGCCGCATTTTCTTGAGACCAACCCCCTTTGTACTTGTGCTTCATTAAATACTGCTCGATTTGCACTTTCTTTGCTTTTCAAGTTAAATCTCAACACCACGAGGCTACTACATTTGAGGTCAAAAAAAGGGACTGCCTTCGAGCCTCTTCTAGCCTCTAGGGGGTTTATATGCTTAAAATATTGAACATCCTTCATCCTTCATATTGAACATCCGGGGAAAGAATAGAAAGGTTATTTCACTATATTTTTTATCATGAATAGGGCCTATTACAAGATTTTTTTTTATTGGGACGATAGCTCTTAAAAGACAAATTGTCAATCTTTTCTTTCATCTCAGGAGAGAGATAATAAGAAGAAAGTCTATATCGTAGAACTAAAGATAGTGATGGGAGAGTTCAGTCAAAAAAGAAATGTGTTACACCTAGCGAGAAAAGGTTGGTCATTCATAAACATATCTTTTTCATTGCTTCCATGGTCATTGCCTCGTGGCAAGGCAACAACTATACTATTGAAATGGTTCGTTAGTGGGGATATCTTATAGGTACTTTTCTCCAATGGAACAATCATTCCTATTTTATTCCTTCATCCCCTCTTTTTGTCTATCTACAACTCTCACAACTCAAACTTCTGGTCAGAGTCGGACCAACTGGTCTCATGATTCAGCCCACATGTTTGTCAAAACACTTTTTTTTTTTGGGTGTGGGGTTTACAACTTGTTATTTATGTAAGATGGGCAATATGAATAACGACAAAACACTCTGCTGACTAAGAGTAACTTCTGAAAATGAACTCCTACCTGCCCACCAGCCCAGTGCAAATTAAAACTATTATCTCTACAACCTGCCATAGAAACTCCATCAACAACATTCTCTGACTACTCAGAGAGCAAAAATAGCAACTCTGCTGGGCATTTGAACATGAAATGCACCAGTACTGATCGTAGTTGCTTATTGTGCATCGTGGAAGAAAAAGATCCATCGATAAGAAAAACATTAATAGTTCAATGCTTCAATGATTTGCATTTCAGAGAAGATAAGGAACTTGTTCCCACCTTAAGATGCCTCTGGAATATTGCTCTTGCACAACCCGATGACCCGGAATTCCCGTCCCTCGGCGTCTTCAACTGCATGGCTAAACTTCTCAACAGGTGCACCCGTGACCAAAAATGGCTTTCAATAGGCCATAACGTGTATGTTCCTTATTATGCAGCTCACATCATTGGCTCTTACACCATGAACAAAACTAGATTCTCTGTTTTGGCTGTTAAATCAGGCGTGATTTCGCCATTAATAGAGTTACTAAGAGGTAAGATAACTTGGGTCGAGCAAAGAGTGGCTGTTAGAGCACTTGGTCACATTTCGCGACACAGAAGAACGTTTGAAGACATTAAGGTCCATGAAGTGGAGATTATAAAGCTAGCCATGGAAATAGCTTCCAAATGCATTAGTACAATCTATAGTGAGTTTGTGTGCAAGAAAACTGAAAACAGAGTCGAATATCATCGCTATTTGATGACAAAAGGTCTTGGAGAATTCGAAATGGAGAACAAAAAGGCAGAGTCTTGGGCTTGCCAAATGCAATGCTGGTCTCTTTACCTTCTCAACTGCTTCGTTACAAAGAAAAGAAGCATCAACTTGATATGCAAAGAAGAATTTCTCAAGAATTTGTGTGATATATGGGGTGGATTACAAAATCAGAATTCTTTCTCTGGCATTGGCCTAATCAGAAGTCTTTGTGACAGTGAAGATGGTCGAAAAAACATAGCTCAATTCGAAGAAGTTGTAGACAATATCTGCAGCTTATCAAGATTTTCAGACGAATGGCAATACATGGCAATTGAAAGTCTTTTGTTACTTCTCAAGGATCCAAAAACAAGAAACGAAGTGACAAATATTGCAGCTCCTTTTCTTGCTGATTTAGTAGAGCTTAGAACTATCAAAGGAAGACGAAAAATGGGTGACATGATAACGCAAGTACTCTTACAAGATTATGGTAAAATCAAATATGGTCAAATGGGGTTCTATGAAAAAGGATCACAAAAAGCAATTGAAGAGATTTGGGACTTGAAAGTGGAAAAAAGGAAAAGGGATAAAATCATGTCCGAACAAGAAGTGAAGGAAACAGAGCTTTTGGTTTCCATTTTAAAACGTGAAGGAAACAAGAAATTTTGGTCAACTGAGATTGAAGCAGCTGTAAACAAGTACACAAAGGCTTTAGATTTGTGTCCACTAAAATTAACAAAAGAAAGGATTGTTCTTTATAGCAATAGAGCTCAATGTCATTTAGTTTTAGGAGCAGCAGAGTTAGCTATTAGTGATACAACTCGAGCTTTATGCTTATCAGGTGAAATGAGGCCTCATATAAAGAGCCTGTGGCGAAGATCGCAGGCTTATGACATGAAAGGATTGACTAGACTAAGTTTAATGGATTGTTTGATGTTCATCAATGAACGAAGCAAGTTGAATGGGAACAGAAGCAGCAGAAGGAAAATCCCATACTATGCAGTGTGCATGTTGAACAAGCAGATGACAGCCACGTGGACTTTCGCGGGTGCCGCGAAGTCCACAGCAGATGACGGTGGAACTCACAAATCCAGGGTCCAGCACGGTGGAAAAATGAAAGGGAAGATAGAAGAGGCACTACTAAAAAGTATGTACTGAATTATTTTTCTTGTTATTTCGTAGTACCTATTTTAGTGCTTCAAAGTTCACAAGAAAGCCCAAGTTTTGAGTTGTCTCAGATGAAAAAGAAAAAGAGATTTTTATGCTATTAGATCATGTAAAAGATAACTGCTGCTAACAACCTATAATAAGAGCGATGAGTAACCTGAAAAATAAGGCAAATGCCTATTTTACACTAGCAATATGAGATTTTAAATCCTTCTTTTGGCACAGATTGTACCATAAAGTTTTTTAGTTCACTCCAAATGCACAAGATTAGTGATCTCTAATAAACGTATATGGGGGTGTCCTCAAACAGGCATCCGAACCCCGGGGAAGGACAAGGAGCAGCGGCTCTTGAAAAAAGGACGGCTTTGGAGAACAAATCGAAGAAGCAAAGACGTTATTGAACCATTACCGAAGCATATCAAAGGAAGGAAAAATGTAAGAATACAAGAAAAATGTGATAGCTTGGTTAAAAGTTGAGAAACTTTTAAGTTCATTTAAGGGTCTTTTGTCATGTCGAAAAAGATTTTGCTCACAATGGAAGCTAAAGTTAGAGCCATTTTTAGAAGGAAATACAGTCCCAAATAGTTTGATTCTGGAGCAGCTCATGTTCAAATGCAGAATTAAGAATATTCACCAGCTAGATCATCTAATGTCCACTGGAACATCCTGTTTACCTTTCCAGTCAATTCTTACAACCGACATAAGCTTGCATTTTTTGGGGATAAGATTTTTTCCATTGTTTCCCCCTTTCTATAGGGAAACAAAAATCACTTTGGCAGTTAGTCATATTTGGGCATCTTATCAATCCTTTTCAGACAATGCACTTTTTGGTTTGATATGGTCCTCCTGGACAAGACAACTCAACAAATACACCATAAATGGACACCAAATAGACAAGATTTATAGAATAGATCTGCTGAGGTAACGTATCGTACCTAACCGGCCAGCTAGGTGGATTTTTGTGGGTTCCAAATGCTGAAAACTGGTGGGCATTTGCCTATGTTTATGTATTTCATCAACACATTTTGGAGAGTATAGTTTTTATTTTAATATAATTTTTTGTCAACCGGTAGTTAGCTTCTCACTTTACAACCGTTTGATATTGACTCGTTTCTGTATTCGCGTTGCCTCTTTCAAATGACTTACTAGCCTTTGTTCGGAATGAAACAACAGGAAGATGAAGTGTAAGGAAGGAAATGGTGGAGGAAAGTTTGCCTATTGGCAAGCAGGATCAAAAGTTCAAAACCACCGATTTCCAATGGTTATTTTTCATTACATGGGCTAAAAAGTGGGTGTGTGAATTTTAACCCCCAGTTCTTAATTCATTCATCACCGCCCTACAAACTACAGAAGAAAGGGGCTCATCTAACTGCATATAGAAACACAAAATACAGAGAGAAAACAGACTCTAGAAAACCCATTTATTATTTCTTTTTAGATAATCATCCTGAAATCTAAAAGAAAGGAAACAATGAGAAGGCAGATAATACACAATACAACTAAAATACAACATTTCACAAGTAATGGTACATTTGGAAAATGGCAATAATGTAAAACATCTCGCCTCAATTCATCCGCTGCAGGATCAAGTCCGGTAATGCACCAGCGAAATTCCTCCAGATAGATTTTCTCAGATGAAACCTATTTGCAGCAAATATATGGGAAAGTTAAGAGACGTTAAATGGAAGCAATCCACTCAAGTAGTTGCACCCTCACATTTCATACAAGCATTTCACATTGTTCTCACCAATAAAAAGCATTGCAAAACTTAGAACTGCTGAAATATCTTAACAAGTTCAGAGAAGCTTTAGGGCTTATGAACAGGAACTACCAAAGCCAAATTGCATTCATGTCCTTGAGATTTAAGGTGCTAGTACTGTATCCCATACTTTAACCACTTAAAATTTAAGTAATTTCCGCTGGTTTTAATTCCAATGACGCTACAGTTGACAGAGACCAAAAACATCCAGTTGACTGAACAATCCTCGTGTGTAGCACCACAGCCCCCAAATGAGGGTCCTAGTCTTTTTAGCCACCGACAATTTAATACTATGGTGCTGGTGGCCTAAAAGACGAGAACAATCGTGCACACACCTCTTTGTTGAGTAGATTAAGAAGTTGCCCTTTGTCAAGTGCATGGACTTAGTACAATTGAATACTACTATTAAAGTTGGAGAGGCGAAATACGAGGGAAATCATTACACACAAGGACGTGCTCCAAATTTTGCTGAACTACAAACAGCAAACCTAAATATCCAGCAGAATATAGTAGAGAAATTTGTTTCCTTCGCATGTACAGCAACTTACCAATGAATGATGTATCTCCCTTAGTCTGAATAGGTGCTCAGAGCAGCAACAACTGATCCAGTCGTCTCAAATGTTGATGTGACATCTGGGTAGTTTTTCCAGGATGTGCTGACTTTGAGAGATGGGTACAACCATCTCTTTACAGAATCTACAAAGGAACTCGAGTCAAACTCCAGGATGGCTTCCCAATCCACCTGCAGACCTTTTGGAATGCTTCCTGTGAACTCCATATTAGCAGCGAGGAGTAATCCAAGCAAAACTATGAACCCGACAACAGCAGTTCCTCTGGAAAGCGGCATGAAATTATACCTGCGAAAATTATCAGCCAAATTTATGAGAACCATATACTTCCCTTGCGATCAACCAAATAGAAGTTAATGTCTTACCAGTAATATGTCATCCTTAAGATTGCATCTCTCACATTTTCAAGCACCTCAAAATCTGTTGACCCATAATTCTCACCACAGTAAGCATCACAAAGAGCCTGCATAACAGTTTTGTATTCAACTTAGTTAACTAGAACACTATCATTTAAATCCCTAACAGAAAACGCATGTGAGTCTCAAGAACTAATAAACAGAAGAAAGGGGGGAAAAAGAGGAGCTACACAAACAGAAGCAATAATAGCAAATGAATGGGCATAGATAAAGCTTCAGGTAGGAACCAAATAGTAGGTCTACAAACAAGTTCAAGTCTAGCTTATTGTAAGACTTCACTGAGCATCTCCAAGCAGGCACAAGATGAATAAACCATGAAAAACTGTACTATAAGGGGCCGTTTGGTTTGAAGACAAGTAGTACTGGGATTAGTTATGCTGACACTATTTCTTATTAACTGTTTGGTTCGTTGTATTAAAAATAACATGCATTGCTTTATCAAGTATAATACTGAATAGGGTGTGTAAGTATAAGAATAGTACTGATATTGTTAATGCCATGGTTTACTATATATAAGAATAGTATTGAACAGGGTGTTAGCTGTACATAGGTGAGATTTGCAAACAAAAATTGTACTAAAATTTAGTACTAGCATTATTCTACCTAATACACCCTACCGAACAACCCCTTTAAGGATTTTTGTGTCCTACTATTTTACATTGATGTTATATTGCTTTTAAATATTCAAAAACTATGTCATGGCAGTAGAAAATGGCTTTCTAGATAATAAATCTAGGGAATACCTCCCAGGCAGATGTCATCTCCACGTCAAAGTCATCCCATCTAACAGGTGTACAAGGTGTTCTAATTGCAAAGTCGTAACCAATCTCTCCCCTGATAGGAACAACAAAAGTTGACAGGAATAAGAAAAATCAGAACTAATATAAACGATACTTTACTCAAGCCACCCCCTCCTTTCCACACACAAAAGGTTGAAATCCAATAAGGTTAGATGGTGCTACATTTTCACAACAGCGATCCTTGTTCCTTCAAGACGCTTCCTGATCAGGCAATAAGAAAGGAGGGAAAATTAGAAAAAAAAAACCTGGTGAGAGAAAATATTCAAGAGTAACATACTGTCATACAGTATAAAGAGGACTACATATAAAAAAGTACCCTTCAAGTGCCGTACTGTTACACCAGGTGGCCAACCAAAAGTCTTGACCAACAACCCTGTAAAGATCAGAGCTGGATTCTGCAGCCATTATCTGCAAAGTACAGTTCAGGTGTTGATTACTGATTACCATCAGAAGAGAAAAGGCATGGAAACAAAAGTAGTAATCCTAGCAAGTGGACATCTAGTTTGATTTCAGAGAGCCATCAGATACACATCTAAGGAAGAAATATGACCAATATAAAATCAGCTAATAAAGATTTCTCAACTTGCTGGTTTTATTGTCATGAGAGATGCTATAAATTCAGTATTTTGACAAGAACCAAAAAAAACAATTATCAACCACCAAAAACTATACAATGTGAAAAAGGGACAACAGTGCGAAAGATTGAGCTAAGGTCATAAGCAAACAAACTCACTTCTTGCAATTTCTGCTGTTCAGAAAGGTCAATTATCTTGTCTTCCTTGTTGCACACTGATTTCTTCTCCTTGATAACAGCCTTGGCAACACTCAAGGTTCTGAACATTGACAGAGAATAAGAACCTTGAGAAGGAGCTAATACAAATCAGAAAGGTTATGCTTTTTGATCACCAAAAGGAAATTTTATTGATGGCCAGCAGCAAGGTGTTGTAAAAAAATTACAAGGGTAGCATCAATTACACATCCTGTAACGAGCTCAAAAAAGTCAATCATGGCATTGGTATCATTTGCAGTAGCCATGTTACACAAAAAATAAAACAGTAAAGAATACATTTGTACTAAATCAGAAAGGTAAAGCTATTACCTCTGAAAATTGGGATAGTAGCGAACAACTTTGGCTTGACCGAGAACAAGAGGAGTGTGAGACCCAAATCCAGTATTGAATTCCTCACTATGCAAAAAAGACAAGAATTCTCATCAAAAAGTAAAGCTAAAGCAGCATATTAGAAGTTTAGTCACTTGGAAGGAAGTTGTCTCGAAGGACCTACAATTTCTTGGATCCATGCAGACTTAGTGAAAGAAGAGGGCATAATGGAAGAAAAAGATCTATAGGAGATACACTTTTAATATCCATACCCATGCTATACACAGACTGAGAAAAATATATGCATATAGCTTTTTAATGAAGGGAGAGTAAGCAAATATAACAAGGATTCCATCCATATATTGACGCATAAGGCTAACTCATGACATTTTCCATATAAGATACATAGCTGATAGTACCTACCAAGAGAACACAAGCCAGTGTTTCGATTGGGTTTAGGCTTAGTTTCTTAAAATTCTATTGGACAATTTCGGAAAAGTTGAATCTGGACTAGTTATTTGAAAATATCTTTGAAAAACATTTGTGTTACTTTCTGTGAAAACCTTTAATTGCGACTATTCAGTTTCTGGGAAACATTCCGGTCTACTTTCTGAAAAGCAAAATCTATTTTCTAAACCTCTTGGCTTTGCTTTTGGTTTTTGGAGAAGCTGTTGAAAAGCTTTTCTAAACCAAAATGTTTGTGAATACCACAAATCCATTACAGAGATTTGAAGAGAACATAGAATCTTAAATCTTCTGGATGACTAGAGAACCTCAAAAGTGATCTCTTGGATAACAGTGTTAAGATATCCTTCTCCATCTCTAACTAATTCAGCCTTCAGTTTGTTGTTTTAGCTTACAACGGTCAACATCATTCAGCTGTTAAAAAAATTTCTCTTCTCAGTTTCATGATCATTTTTCATTACATTTGATCTATGTCAATAAATAATGGTTCTACCTCACAAGCTAGTGAGACAGACCTAAATGAGGAGTTCCAACGCCTTGATGGAGTCAAGTTGTCTAGCACCTATCAAATTTTACAATTAGGACTAGAATCCTGCACCGAAATGGAACAAGGAGCTGATCTGTACATAAGTGAAAAAGCGATATTAAAGCACCCCATGAGTCATGAGAAGCTATTTTCCTTTTAGAGAAGTAGAGATATATTTATGCAAAAGCATGGACTAAGGAAGAAAGGCAATGAGAGAAAACTACACATCTAACGAGAAAAGACGGGCTGGAGGTTCAGTGAACTGATGTTTTTATGAGAGGAGTTGGTAGTCCCAGTCAAAGTATCTGAACAGCCAAATGAAAGATGTTTAACTACACATGCAATGTTTGCTTTAGAAGTGTGGCTGAATTTGAAAAGGAAAAAACAAGGATAAACAGTCAAACACTAAAAATGAGGATCAACTTAACACCACCAGCATAACCAACACATTCATGTCCATCAAACTTATTGATCCTGTAGCATTTCTTGAATATATCTACGACTTCTAGAGGGGGCTCTCTTCATACACTAGCATCTAGTCCACATGGTAAGTAGTATCCTATATTCTGGTCATGCTTGCTTAAATACGAATTAGTGATTTGAGTCTTAGACCAGCCAAAGTGACAGGTCTTTAGTCCTCCAAAAGCTTCAACCAAACTTCAAGAGTCATATATGCTAGAATCCTTCTTTCTTCTGGTACGTCCAAAAGTATAGTACAATCACAATCCATGAGTGCTCCAAATGAGAGTGAAGTACAACACAACCAACATAGAGAGCTGGGAAATAACTCCATAGAACCAAAGGATCGAATGAAGCAAGTTAAGCAAGTTGAGGGAGGGCTTTTTTCATGCTTGAGGTGAAGGGAGTGATTCTTATAATCTTTATGTACTGAGAGAATATCATTGTGTACTCAATTAAAGTCGAAAGACTTAGGAAAATGAAGTAGATATTTGTTAAAATTCTGACTGCTGAGACCAAGCATAGATTTCAATGACCTTTAATAACTAACTAAACTTCACTACGTTAATAGAAAACAAGGTGGAGTACCTTAGCTTGTTAATCCACACAACTGGATCACATGGTTCAGATATTTGTCTCCATTTGACAGCCAATGAATACAAGTGGTTCCATGACATCATGGAACGTCCAGTTGATCTATCATCAATCAAACTGTATGAAGTAGATGTTTCTGAGGAACTGCTAGTGCTACAACCAGCTCCACCTCTGTTTAAACTAATAGAATTTAGTTTTTCCCTTCTCCTGAGTCTCTTCCCAGACTTTGTTGTGCCTTTAGTTGAGTTTCTCCATTCAGCTTGTAAGGCACGCCAAGCTTTTGAGACTTTTTGTGCTATCTCAATAGCAGCTAATCCTGCCATGCGGTGCTGATAATTGCAAATATATTATCAGATTTGGATGAAAGAATAACAACATTGTGGTAAGCACGTTTGTAGCTAAAGAGAAGCATATAAATTACATATCAAATTAAAAAAGAGAGTTGACTTCACAAAAATTTGTGAACTCACCATCTGCAGTAAAGATATTATATCATCTTTAAATTGCAAAAAGAAAAGAATATCAATCATAAGGTCTAACAGATACACTCGGTGCAATAGATCCTCTTCACTAGATAAGTAAAGAGAAATTTTGACCATGAAAAAGCTACAGAAGTTAGAACAGCACAAATCTAATACTACAGTTTACAACCATTGCACAAACTAACTCATCTAAATAACTACAAAGAGCATAACAGTTAACAAAGGAAATTGCTCCACAACATACAGAATTAGAGGCTGAAGCCCAATCTAAGTTGCACGGACTCTTCGTTTTTGCTGCCGAATCCGTGTCGACGCGACACTGCTGCGGGTGCGGGGTGCGTCTCGGATTTGGTCAATCTCATCCGGATACTTTGACCAGAGTCAAGAACAAATTTGGGGGGAAAATTGAGAATTTGATTTCTTAAAATTTTAAAAAAGAACAAATTTAAGACAATATTATAGTCCTTACTCCTTTTTAGCTTTTCCTGTTGATGTATATTTTTGTTTCTTCATGTTTCAAGCCAAAAAGAGAGAATTTTTTTTGAAGGAGTTGTGTTCTAACTTCCAATACATAGTGGCAGCGATCTGTAAAGAGAGTTGGAAGGCCTTGAATGGCTTTCTTTTTCTTTTTTTGAGGACGAAAGAGGTGGTCTGGGGAAGATGAGTAGATGACCTAGAACGAAGAAGAAGAAGAAGAAGAAGAAGAAGAAGAAGAAAGAGACGCGACACGGCGACAGAGAGAAGAGAGCTGCAGTCTGAGTTGTAATTAAGGGACTTTAATTATAAATTGCACATAATAAATGACTTCCTTTATTTCCCTACTTGGAGTTGTGACACGTAAGTGAGGCACTTTCACTTAAATTTTATATATTGCAAATGAGTACATACTCAAATTTTATTCATAATTTTTCATATTCTTTTTATATAGTTCTAATTATTAATTATTATAACTTTAAGTACTTTTTACTTAATTTTTAAATATGTAAATTTTATTTTCAAAAATTAAAAGATTTTATATCCAAATATACAATCAAATCTAGGAAGATACAATCAAAAACTAAAAGATTTTATAACTCTATTTTTATAATATTGAATATTTTTAGCCGAATCCCCGCACTCGTATCCATGCTCGGATTCGTACCCCCGAATCTTAAAATTTAGATTTTGCCGAATCTGACTCTCGAATTCGCACCCGTATCGGATACCCGCACCCGAGTCCGAGCAACTTAGGGCCCAATTGCTTCTTATAAGTGTCTCCCCCAAACTTGAGACAGAACCAATAATAGACATGGCCTGTAGCACAATATGAACCTCTAAATGTTTAACCACCCCCCACGGCGTCATGTGTCAATTAAACTTACAGCCTAAAGTAATACATCCGGATAAAGCGAACAATGCAGAGTGCCACCTCAAACCGCTCCAATGGTTATTTTGTTCCTCCACCAGTTTACAAGGCATTTTGATAATACCATCAAAGGGATGACAGGACAGAGATAATCCAAATTTAGAAGGTTGAGGAGTTGCCAATTTTCTTCGAGACTTTATTCCTTCAAGTTTGTAATGTAAATTATGGTGAATGGTGATTTGAAAACCAAGACCTACTTAGAAAACCAATCAACTATATATGTCAAAGTTATTCCCAGAACTTATTGTCTTGAATAATTTATGTATATTTGCAGTTTGTCCTCTGCTCATGTTTCTAATACTTGTCATTTAATATTTGATGTGTTCTCAATTTTCATTACACATTTATCATCAATAGTTGATATATATGATGAGACATGCCTATGCCAGTGCAAAAAAACCATCATTGGTTGAAAAGTCAGAACCAAATTGACCACTTTTTGAGATGAGAAAACATCCAATAATTGTTACGTTTGTCAAGAAAAAAATCCAATAATACTGATTCAATGGTGCTTAGATATACTAGCTAAAAGAATTAATAGAACATTTTAAAGAGTCATTTTTTGGTAAAGATATGCTAAGTGGTCAATTCAAAAGTGAAGGGAACAAAGGACAAGAAAAGAAGTTCCCAAATTCTCTCTTTCCCTCAGGATGACTAGGCGAATGCTTTAAAGCAACAGTGAGGATTGCTAAAGAGATGCCACAGATATCAACTTTGACTAAATAACTTGTCTTCATCCCTTTTCGCACTAGATGAATATCAAAACTTGACAATTTTTAACTTAACATCATTTAGTGGAAAATATTCGCATCTATAAGTAATTAAGTATTATTATTAGTTGCATGTTTTTCATTTTAGACATTTTCACTAGAAATGTAGACTTGACAGACAGCTTAATCTTATTTGACATAGTGTAGAAAGTTATCATTCAAACTGTGGAATATAAAATGTTTAACTGTCTTTAAGATCCAAATCTCGTTTTCTGTGCAAAGAGAAGATAGAACACTAGTCCACAAATAGTGAAAAAATTCTGTTGACAAATAACCATAGAGCATAATCTCGTTTGAGATGAAATAACCTAATTTGAGATGAATTCCTTACTTTTATATTTCACGGAATGTAACTAACTAAGGGATGGAATACAAGGAGTGTGTAGAGCAAAAGCTGGAGAGAAACGTCAAGGGTGAAAGTGAAGGTAACATTCTTGTACAAGAACTTTCTCTTCTTATTTGCATATCAGTCCAAACCCCTCAATTACAAGGCTACCAACCCAAACAAAAGCTTCTGGTAACATTTTCATATTCTTTTCCTTCAATTATCTCACCATCTATATTAATATAACTTCAATTATCTCACCATCTATATTAATATAACTCCAGCGGAGATGTGAAAGCAAAGCATAAAAAGGCATCTAAGAAAGCAATGGGAAATCACAATCAGGTTTCTCAAGGAAAATGTAGAGCTCTGGGTTAAAAAAAAAAGATCACGGTTAACTTAAGATTTAACTCTTTTTTAGAATTACCTGGCGCCTATTATGCAAGAAACCAGGGCAATGATACTGGATATTCCTGCCGATAGAATCTGCAGCCTGTAGAAGGGTAGTTTTTTGCTTGGTGAAAGTAAATTCTTGCTTTCTTTGCTTTCCCTTTTTCAAAGATTCTTTTAAAGGAGGTTGCCTGTAGACCTTTTCGCAAACATTTTTTGGGTGCAGCCTTTTGCACCAATACTCCTGAAAACAGAAGGAAAGAAAGGGGAAGAATTGAGAAAGAAGCATAAGAACACGAAGTCAGTGTAAATGCATACTTTTAAGATAAGGAATTCACTGCCAACAAAAGCACTTTTCAGATGACAGTTCACTTCATAGAGGTATTTATTACCACTTTAGATCCCGAGATTTACAAAAACTGATTATTAGCCCCTAAGGCTAATGAAATGGATCCTACATCTGTCAAGAAATTATCAATTCATATCAAAGCTTTTCCCATGACAGTTCACTTTTGTAAAGATATCACCCTGGACCCTCCAGGTGTATAAAAGTGATTAAAGCACCGTTAGGTTTATGAACTGGAGGTTACACATCATTCAAGAAACTGTCACTAATATTTGCATGTTCTCCCTTCATTGATTATCTTTCCTGACTGGAATCAGTAATTTTTCTACCCATATAGGCACCCATGACTTTTTGCAGAACTTTTAGTATTTTCAAGAATCCGCACGAGGTACCCACACCCATTCGACATGGATTAGCGAATGAACATTGGCAACTAACTATGCAGGAACAATAAGCACCGAATAAAGCACATAATTAAAGTGCAAGCAATGTCCGTGGCAGAAACTCAGTGTCAGCAACCTTTACATTTCTCTGAGACAAATGGTTGAGAAGATATTAACTATCATTTCCAACCATTTAGTGGGGGTTAAGGAAATGATGGGGTCTCTAAAGAAGGGTTTGAAGCCTAAAGAGGAGAACTCTAAATAATAGTGTATGAGCATGTTATGGTAAAATGTACAACTACTTTGACAAAGTTGTACTTTCACGTGATTTCAGGGTTAAATCCTTCAGGGAAGCTTATAATCCAATTCAAATCTAATTAGTAAAGCCTTATTTCTTTAAACTTCATTCATTCTCCCAATTCTCTGCAAACCTTCAAAGTTCTATGTAATTCCCACCAGATAGTACTTTTTGCTATACCCTCAAACTTCATTCATTCTCCCAATTCTCTCAGAATGAGGCGGTACAGATGCTACCAGAATATTCCCTTTTGTTTTTAGTGACTGGTGCTAATGCTATCAAAATATATCCCCAGGCTCTTGAAATTATTGATTAACTAAGCAGTATATTCTCTTTTTAGACATTACCTTGAAAAGGGGATCGATATCCCCATCAATATCAAACCAAGAAAATTCACTGTTGATCTTTGACGCTGTGTATAATGCAATTTCTTTCTGCAAAAGGAAAATATTGAAAAGTAAAACATATGGCTATTCAAACTGAAATAGAAATGGACAAGAGGTTACAGAGATAGAGAGATCAATTGGTGTCTCGTGATAATGGCTGCGCCTGAAAGCCATTTTGTCGCAGGCAGGAAGCAGAAGGTTGTTTGCAAGAATGAGGAAGGAGGAGGAGCACACAACTAGGATGAGAAGAGTTTCCATAGGATTATAAAACGGTACGGGAAGCAAAAGCTTATTTTACCGTCTGGGTAATAATAAAGTGAAAAAAACACTAGCCAACTTAACTAGGTTCGCAAGCTAGCATCTGTCAGCTCGAGCTTTTGGTAGGGACATTTGTTAGGTTTGAATTTGCTAGACGCCTAAAACTCAATCATAATCAAGCTTAAACCAAGCCAAGCTTGGCTTTGATCACCGGCACCCACATCTGCCGCTTCGACCCACACTGTTGTCTAACAGTGGCTTAACGGAAGAAAATGATGTTGGACAATATGTGGGAAAATGTAATATTGCCAAATTTCTGACTACTAACGCAAGTAAATGTAAAATTGCAACTACTAAAATGACTAACTACCCCAAAAGACAAATCTAAAATTTGAAATCTGAGTTGTCCAATTGATTTTTATAATGTATCATTAGTACAACAGGAAGATCTAGAAATATTCCAGCAAGGTAAAAACTAGAGGGTTAAGAAGATGCCAAGACTTAGAAAGCAAAAAGAAATTAGTGCAACACAAAAGAAAACGATATTTACACAGGCATAACAATGAAACCAGCTTGATGGACGGAAATCTGGCATACCAAATACTTATTTACCTGATAGAACGCCAAGCATTGAAGCACAAACTTTTCCATAGAATCTAATTCAAGATCTAACGCGGCATCATAGTCCTTCACCTAAAGCATAAATTCAGAACAATAATCTGAAATTGTAGACAACAACAACCTTAAAATATTTAATAATATTAAAAGTCACAGGAGACAAATTTGGAAACTCTCATACTGCTTCTTTATATAATCCAATAGCATGATAGCAAGAAGCTCGTAGATACAAGCACTCAATGTTTGCACTGTCAATAGACAACCCCATTGATAAATCTTTTATAGCATTCCTGTAACAGTATATATAGGCAGTTAATTCCTGCTACATTTTTCATTGTAAGAGGATTATATATAGCAAACTTGAAAAAAAAAAGAGGAAAAAAAATAAAAATCAGGACAGTGAAAATTTTAAGAAGGAAAAACCCACAAATCAATTCCCTAATGATTGTATATACTACTACCTTTAGTATATAAGATCATAAGATATGTACCTATGCTCTCCCATTCCATGAAGTAGCAGCCCACGCAGGTGATATGCTTTTGCGTACCTTTCAACGAGAAAGGGTAAATAGAGGATGGATTATAAGCGATATTCTGATTTAAGGATAGGTTTGTACTCCACCATTCAAATACTCAAGACTAGATAACAAAAATAGGTTTAACATTTTTTTAACGGTGAAAAATATGTAAATATAAACATGAGATCCTCAGTAATTACCTCCCATCTATTTGCAAAAGCTGATGAAGGCATTCCAAGGCCTTCTCTGAGTTTGCTAGGTCTTGATAAAACTGCCACCAAAGATAAAGATTCTTCAATTGTTAATACGACATTAGGATAATATCTTCAAAGAGATCTCATTGTTTTGCCCACATTTAAAATAAGTGAAGAAACTCAATCAATCAAGAACTAGTTCAGAGCAGCTCCAGAGTCTTTGAAATTTCTATCCTTTTTTTTTTGATGACCGTGGTGTACGGGTCAGCTTTCGCTCACCTCGACTAAATCCACGGGATACCTGCCACCTCCCACCAGCAACAGGTGCCAGATAACTCTGTCCACTAAGGCTAGAACATATGGAAAGAATCACCTAGTGTTTTTTGTCTCCGCTGGGATTTGAACCTCAGACCTCATAGTTCTTTAACCCACTTCATTTGAAATTTCTATCTTAAGGCAATAGATATTCCGTAAACATCTAATTTGATGATGTACATTAATAATATCTACCAGCTAATCAGGAGACCCTATTTGAAAATGCAACAAAAGCTATTATAATAAATGAGCATTGCATCCCAGAAGATGAACGCTGTCACACAATATCTGATAACAGAGAGCAAGGCTCTTCATCACTGGTTAAGCAGTTGAATGTCTGCTTGCCATTTAAATCCTGATTCTTGAATTTCTTAACGTACATGGAGAAGTATATATTTACCGCAACCTTGAGTTTTACATACCGGTGAAAAAAGAGACAAACATAAACAAGAACTTGGTAAAACAAAGGGAAAATTCTCGAATTGGCAACTTCCTTATCAAGAGACTCTATATCATTAGCACTACCAATAGAAGTATTAGGATTCCACTTGGCAGGAAAAATAGGATTAAGAGTATTCACCATATATTCAGAGATACCTGTGCTAGATGAGCCCAAGCCTCGAGGAAATTCCTTTCAATTTGGATTGCTTTCTTATGTGCCTCCTCAGCCTTTCTATATTCTCCTAGAGAGGATAAGGCCAAGCCCTGATAATTTTTCCAAATTTTTTTTGACCAGCATTATATCAGTATTTATTCAACAAAAAATTTCTCAAACTCATGCGGATAAACATTGTTAGCTCATTCTACAACAATTAGTCGACCCAAGGTCATAGACTCACCAAATATGTATACGCAGATTTGTTATCCTTATCAAATTTTACACATGTGGAGAGGTCTTCAACAGCACCTTTGAAATCTTTAAACTTAAAATTGACAATTCCTGCACTAATTAAGGAGAGTTAGTGACTCCCATGTTAGATTGAACAGACCTTGTCCAATGAAATGATCGTTTTTTTGAAATCTCAAGTAATTATGAAACATTCGGCTAGAGGTCATTCAATGCAAAATAGTTACAATGAAACCACCTATAGACCTCAATAAGTAATGTCCTGTAAGAAAGATGAAAGTGAACCTTAATACATTGGAAGTCCCAAATGACACGCGCATAATCTATCAGTCATAAAAAGATGTACAGAAAATAAATATGCCTCTTGCTATTATATTTTTACAGGAACAGTATGTCTAACTACTTTAACAGCACAAATCTAATTGTTCATAGTAAATGGAAGAGTTCAGTATCGTACCTCTTTCATGTAAGATATCGGCAGAGTCTGGCTCAAACTCCAACGCTTTGGTCAAGTCTGTAATTGCCTGGTGAAAATCATTTTGTTTAGATACACCAATATCAATCATACAACTATTACTGTGAAACCAAACCTTTTAGGGCGTAAAAAGCCTTTAACCGTAACTACTATCACTCTCCATGGGATCATTGGAGCAAAAAAAACTACTCCCTTCGGTCCATTATACTTATAATGCTTTTGTTTCACACCCCTTAAGAAAAATATTAACTAGAGGGTAATTTAACTAAATTATCCTTATGTATTACTCCTCTCAATTTAATACTTCTCTCTTTTGCACCATATTAATATCTCTCCATATTTATGACTAAGGGTTAAAGATAGAAACAAACTAATTATAACTTGATTTTTTAAAATGACAAGTATTTTGGACCATCTATTTTTAGTAAGCACGATAAGTAAAGTGGTCCAGAAGGAGTAAAACTAGACCCATTAGAGTGTTAAAATTATGTTCTAGACTACCAAGACTCCCATGATCAAAAGCATGCAGCTGCAAAATTTTATGATCCTGATTTCATTGTAGATGTTGACTTTTACTGGAAGATGGTCATAAGTTGTGATATAGCTCAAGCCTTAGTTAGACCATCCAAAGCCATTTCATCTTCCATGGTTAACTCTGTAAGCTACCACAATCTGAAGGAAAATGTCCAAGTGCATCTTGATAATATTCCTAGTGGTCTAAATGGAGTCCGATTACTACTAATGAAAATTTAGTTACGGAATCTGATAGCACAAGCGACAAAATTCAGCAATTCCACATCATTTACATTGCACATCACATCCACAGAAGAAATCATTGAATGTTGACCTTGAAAAAAAATCATTACAGAAAAGAATACCATGAAACAAAGCCCAAAAGACGGCTCAATAAATAGACAAATATGAGTGTCATACCTCAGCCGATTCACCTAAAGCAGCACGGGCTTGCCCTCTGCGTTTCCAGGCCTCACCAGCAGATGGATTTGATTGTATAGCCTGAAAGGCAGATAGTAAATATTTACAACAGGGGTCGGAGTATCACCTCAATTGGTACTTAAATGGCCAAATCAATGCAAACCTTTGTAAAATCAGAAATAGCTGCATCAAGTTCTCTTTGAAATGCCAACGCTGTTCCCCTGCCGATAAGTGCCTCGGGGTACGTTGGATCTTGTTCTAGTATCTGTGTTTTAGGTAGAAGAGAAGAAGCTCTGTAAGTAAGTTCAGCATGCCACATACAAGTCTTCCGTTGAATCCATAATCAAACATGAAAAAGGGCAAAATAAAGCACAAGGTCCATCTAGCAGACAAAATTAGTAAATACCGAAGAGCGGTAAGGCTAATTCTAACCTGGTCAAAGATGGACACAGCATTACCATATCTTCCTTCATTAACCTGAAATCACCAGAAATATTGTTTTACACTTCTATGTCGGTACACGATGACCAGTATAACAACTATTACTACGCCTCAATACCAAGCAAGTCAGGGTCGCTAGATGAATCCTCACTGACCATATTTCTCAATTAAATACGATGAATACATGAGTAAATATAATGGCTTAACAGGAAGATGGAGGAAAATATATCATTACATACAAATATATACTTAAGAAGAAGAAGTTAATTTTGCTAGTCAATACATGGGAATAGAAGGAAATAGTTTAACTCAAGTCCTGGTTAATTTACATCCATTGAATCTTCGAATGGATGCAACCTCTTTTGAAACGGGGTAAGTCATGTGTTCCCTTTGCTAGTTTCCATCTAACATACTAATTAGGCAAAATCTCCACTAGAAAATGGTGCTGCTGCTCAACTTACTAAGGTAAAACTTCTTCTTTTTTAAGAAAAAGAAAAACAGGAAACTATCGTTGCAAGATAAAAATGTATGGAATTACCTTAATATTTCAAATTGTATTTATTATCTCAGCGATGATTGATCTTGTTAAGAATATTATGTGATTAAGGACTTAGATTAGGAAATATGTATAGGAGATCAGGAATGTTACATTACAACAACATATCCGGTGTAACCACACAAGTGGGTTTGGGGAGGGTGGGTACGCAGACCTTAGCCCTACCTTGTGAAGGTAAAGAGGTTGTTTCCGATAGATCCTCGGCTCAAGTAAAGCATTTCAAAGAAGGTTTGAAAAAGAGATTCAGTAGTGAAAAATCCATGTCGGAAATAATGGAGGAAAAAACAGTAAGAACAATGAACGAAACAATACGATAAACGAAGAAAAGGAAACAATACGTAATAATAAAAATCGAAGAACAAGATAACATGAGAGTAATAATAATAATACTAATATGGAAAAGAAGGGGCAGCCGGCAGGTAAGGTGTCCCAAACTATTATCGTGCCTCTCCCACATGAGAGCGATATAACGCTCGACTAATCACTTCTCCCCCTACTTCTTCAGCCTAGATATATCTCTCCTCAAATCCACCATAGCCAACCTCTCACACCTCCTCACTATGTGCATCTCCTCTTTACATGTCCGAACCATCTCAGCCTCGCTTTCCTCATCTTGTCCACTACGGAGGCCAATCCCACATTGTCCAGAATATCTTCGTTCCTAATCATATCTCTCCTAATATGCCCACACATCCATCAGCATCCTCATGTCGCTACCAACAAATATTAATCAGGGAGATTCAATTTCCTATATTATATCATGTGTCTACACTATTTAAACTTCATTCGCTTGAGGGAATAGCAAACTGAACATTTTTCACGATTCTCATCCTCGCTTTCTTATGATACACAGACATGATGTAGAATCATTAACAAATTTCAAATTACTCCTTTCACTGTGAGAGTTCTCCAACAACTTTCTTCTCCTCCTCGGTTCTACTGAAGACAACTTTGAGCAAATCCTCTACCAGCTAACCCAGTAGGTGTTTCTCACCATGAAATAGGTCCATTTATTGCTCCCAATGACTCGCTCCTTGCTTCCACATCATTCATTACACTGAGCGAACCCTTAATAAATCACTACTCTTTCCACTGTCTTTTAATGAGGAACTCAATCCATCTGGAATCTTTATCCTAGTTATCATTGTTTTTTACATTCAAATCACACTCGCATTACAAATTATCCACTAATCCAATACCTTAGACTGATAAAATCAATTGCATGCGTACAACTAAGGAAATGCCTAATCAAAAAAGACAACGGTACTTGGGCACTAAGTTGCTCAGACACCCGTGCTCGAACTCGGGTGCGGGTGTCCGATACAGGTGCAGATCTAGGGGTCGGATCCTTCATGATCTCAATTTAAAGATTCGGGGATATGGATAAGGGTGCGGGGATTCGGCTAAAATAATTCAAATATCTAAAAATAGAGTTATAAAACCTAAATTATGATATATTATATGGAAAACTTGAGGAGAAAATATTGATCAAGAGGAGAATCCTGAAAGGAGATAAAAGGAAGAGTAGTAACATAGAAATTTCTACGTACAAGGTATTCCATTTTCTTCAATTTCACCTTAGCTTTTGTTTTGATTACAAAAACCATTAAATCTGTCTGGACTTTCCTTGTCGATTTTGGTCAAAGTACCCAAAATCGGTTGACCAGATCTGGTACGGATCCCACGCTTACACCCACATCCATGTCGTGTCGACACGGGTGCGGCACCGAAAGTGAAGAACCGAGTAACTTAGCTTGGGAGATAGATCCTTACCACATGATAAAACTATAGTTGGATGTCATTGAGTATTTATAATCACAATGGTTATAGATTGTCTTAAAGCTCAAATAATTGTCGACGAATACATCATATATATGGCAATCGTTGATACTCTCTCTCAGCAACTAAAATTGCACGTGTTGGTCTTTCCATTTCTATGGCGATCACGCTCCACTAGTTCCTTCATCAGTCATCAATTAGACATCAACAAAGAAGAGTCTAAAGTAGTTGTTGCTAAAAAAAAGTCTAAAGTTATGTTTCGACAAGGCCGATCCTTTATGGTCTTAAGCAGTCTCATAATAGTTTGATCTGTTTTACTCTGTTTCCTTACAATCTTATAGGCTTCAAGATGAATCTGATCATTTAATACAAATATTCTTCTTATGATAAATTATTTTCTTAGTTGTTTATTTTGATCAAAATGGTACAATTTCTTGGTTGTTTTTATTGATAACATTGCAGTTACATGTAATAATCATGAAGGTAGTATACAACTTAAACAATCTCACCAGTCATTTCAAGACTAAGGATTTGTAGAAACATAAATACATCCTAACCAAGGAATCATATTAATTTCATAAAGGAAGTATCCACCTGAAATATTGGAAGAAACGAGGTATACTAGATTGCAAACTTATGGATACCTCTACGGATCCAAATGTTAAAACTGGTTTTGGATGGACGTCCCTAGAAGGTCTGGATCACTATTGAAGAATTGTTGGCAAACTCAAGTATTTCACAATTGCATGACACAACATCTAATTGGTTGCTAGTGTGGTTACCAGTCTCTCCAAGCTCCTTGTGAAATACCATAATCTGCATTCTAGCGTAGTACATCACGGGATTTTTCGGACAACTACTATTGCATTACGACAGCAGACACGCACAAGTTTTTGGATATTCTAATGTAAATTGGGCAAGAAGTTCCTCAGATAGATGATCCAATATTTTTTTTGAACTTAGGCAACTATTGTATATATTTATACAAGGGAACAAAACTAAATTTTAAATCGTGATAATCTAATCTCTTGGAAAAGTAAGCAACGAGACGTGATGGCCAGATCAATTGCAAAGCAGAATATCAAGCCATGATCTCAACCACATCGGAGCATCTATTGGTAAAGATACTTTTTCTAGAATTGAATTTTGAAGGAAAATAATATATTAAACTGCCTAGTGACAATCAAGCCGCACTATATAATTCAAATCTTGTGTTTGACGAAAGAATATGCACACAGCGCTATGTTGTCAATTTACCATCATTCTTTTGAATAACAATGGTGTAAGAACCAACCTACATGCATCTCGAATATTCTAGTGGGTATTCACATCCACCCATTGGTGCAAATACCGAATAACTCTGTCCATCACAACTTAGGGGCATAGGAAAAAAATAGACCATTCCCACAATTCTCTTCTTTTTCTCTTTTTTATTCCACTGTAGTACGGAGTTGTGAGGCTAGAGAGAGAAAGAATGACTGGTTATCACAAACCTTTATTGACATCTTAAAGTTTAAACAAAGCAAAACTTGCAATCAAGAGTTAGAAAGTAAAATCTAGCAACTGAAGGATACTTAACTCCATAAATTTAACAAATATAAGAGTTAGAAAGTAAAATCTAGCAACTGAAGAATACGAGTTCTAAACATAGAGCCTAGTTATCCCAAGCTTTGAACAGATGCAGTATCTTCCAGTTTAGTTCACAAAAATAAAAGTGGAGTGTAACCAGCAAATTAGAACTGAAATAGGCAAAGTGAACATAACAGACATGAAGACTGCAGTAGAAGACCTTATCTGCTATGCATGAGCATGGTACCCCAGTATCTAGCAGATATCTCAAGAAAAATTTCTTTTCTCTACTTAATTTGAGAGAAAATAATCTCACAATTTGAGATTTGCAGCTGATCCTTCACATATATTTAGAAGTTAAAATGTATTGTTATTTGAATTTCAATAAAGAAGAATAGCATATTAATGATCAACCGCACTAACAAGAATTATCAATAGATGGACTAGTTCTTCCTGTCCTCATTGTAATATCACAGGATAGGCAGTGTACCTGTGCTATTCCCCTTGATAATCGGAAATCAACATTAATTGACTTGGTCTTGTTAACCCTGGTAACACAGAATTTTTTGTTTCTCTTGCCTTCATCACTCAATTCAAGGCGAACATCGCATTTATTATTCAACTGACTGAGAATTTCCTGTAACTCATTTGGTTCTGACTGTTCACTTGATTCACTAGTTACTGCAGATGATTTCCTACTGTCTTCAGATATATCACTTAACTCACTGCAAACCAGAGATGGATAACCCAGCTTTTTGCAATTGTTGTTGGTTCCATTTGCTTGCCTCTCATGCAATTCATTTGGTTTACGCTCAATCTTCTTGTGCTTTTTGGCATTATTACTTGAGGAATTTTGTAAAACAGGGCTATTATTTGATTTCTCAGAGGTTTCCAACATCCCACTGCTGCATGCTTTAAGCTTCCTATCTGAGGCCTTACTAATATCACAAGTTTCAACAGATTTGGTAGAAAGCATAGGCCCAGTGTTGGACTCAGGGCCGGATGACTCCACCAAATGATTGTCACTGGCAGCTGCGCTGTTCTGCTTTGCAATTTTGAGCAGCTCTTCAAGCTCTAACAGTTGCTTTAAGTCTGCAGACTGATGAACCGCATGTTCATACCCTTGCTCCCAAATTAGAAGAGCTTCCTCTTTCTTACCAAGAGCAGATAATGCACGTCCTAAACGACAAGTATCAAGTAACTTTGTTACATAATGCTTCAAACTCAAAATCAGTTTAGCATAAAACTGCCAGCTTTTCAAGCTTTAAGAACATTGAAATTTCTGCAGCATATTCTAGAACCACATCTAGGGGAAATTCACACAAGTCACACGAGAATAATTGTCAATATAGATTCTTATATCATTATATCAAGGGCTATGTTACACACAAGAGACAAAAATGTGATCATTTTATTTGACCCAACAGTAAGAGTTGTTGCCATGATACCAGGAGGTCACATGTTCATACCGTGGAAGTAGCCTTTTATAAAAAAGGTACTTAAGGCAGTAAGGCTGCGTACAATAGACACAATATGGCCAACCCTTCCCTAGACCCTGCTGGCATAGAATTCAACCATCTGCCTCTGAATGTAAATCTTGAGGCAGTAAGATCGTAATAGTAGTAGCAAATGACACTTCCATTCCAATTATTCTCGGTGACCTGTTGGAAGTTATTTACTTTATCAGTTTTACATATGATACGTTTGTGTAACTAAGGTTTTCCACATATGCATAAAACGATGTTAACTCATAAAGACCAACTCTGATAACACATCCAGAAATCTACTTTACTTTATCCTTTCTAATTGGTCCACTCACTGAGAAAATTGGAGAATCAACTACCAACGTGGTGACAATGCCATAGTTCAAACTAGAAACCTATATAAACTATGAAGTGTTTTGGACAGCCTATATGAGCATTGAACTTCTTCAGTAGTCAATCTAAGCAGGTTAGTCCTCCAGAACACAGAGAACAACCTTGACCATTCAGTTAGTGATACTAGCGCACCAAATTCATCATATTTTTGTATCATTGTATGCACTGAACTGAAGTACATCCCTTGGAAGGATAATCATAGAACACTGTTCCATTAATATAAGTGACTTCCAATAAGAGCATAGGTCTCAACACTATGTTTGGTCCAAGGTAAGAAGTGAAACACATCAATTTACTCTCCACCCGGAACTACTTATCGTCGTCTTTAGCTTGTATGCTCATGGCATCGAGGGGCCAAAGCATCCTGGCGTGCCTCTTCCTGACACCGCAAACCTTGTTATGACTTTCCTTCTCCTAATTGATAAGTTTTATTGGACATCTCACAACATCAAAGGAAGCAATTTTGATGGAACAAAAAATTTGGTAGACAATTAAATATATTTTCCCCCTTTCTCAAAATCTTGAATGATTATGTAAATATCTCTCTTATGTAATCCTACCAGGGTGATAGAATAATCATCTTATGCCCTCCTTTATTTTCCATCCCTTCCCTTACCAACCCAACCAAACATAGTATATTTTAAAGTTAAATCATTTCAAAAACACAATCTAAGACCACTATAGGATACAAAAAGCAAGTCCAATGTGACCTTTATCAACCTCAATCAAGCTTAAAATAGCTTCTCGGATACATACTTCATTTAAAAGCTAACCATTATTTTGGCGCATACTTGACAATGGTCGTAAATTTTAGGGCATCAACTGAAAGGTGTGACATTTCACTAGCACTACAAGAGCTTCATCCTACTGCTTAAAATTTCCAATGGTGCATGCTTGGAGAAAAGAAAACCAGAAAATAATTTACTCAATTATAGCCAATCACCTAAATTGGAAGAAGAAACCTATAGGAAATTGTAAACTCAAAGTACCACAGTTGACTTCACAGACCGATAGGGATGCCTAACCATATTCAAAATCGACATTCCAAATCCAAATGTAACCGCAAAGGCCTAGATTTTCCTTTCCCGTTTCTTATACACCGTAAAATCAGTTAATTGGAAAATGCAAGGAAAAAAAATGAAGAGAACCTTTAAGTATATAAGCTTGAAGAAGCTTAGGATCGAGCTGAAGTGCCTTATCACAATCCTTAACAACATGCTTGTGTAGCTCCAATTGACTATAGCAAAACGCTCGGTTACTGAAAAATGAAATAATAACCACATTTTAAATTCAGAAAATTAATCGGTTCACTCATAAATCTCCAAAAAATCAAATACAAAACGGCAACAAAAATAAAACAGATGGAGCAGTGAGGAACGTGACGGACCAGATGTCCTGAATGACGCAGGTTTGAGCAAGAAGTGAATCGAGAATTCGAATTGCTTTAGACCACTCTTTGGAGCTACAAAGCTTGGCTAGTTCAATCCTATCAGTGACTTTTGACGCCATCGGCGGCTCCGGTGGATCGGAAGCAGCTGAATTAATCTGTTTGATTTTTTGTTGTGAGCTTCTGAATTTCTGATCTTGCGGCTGTAAAACTGTTGTTTATTTTTTTTATTTCGGTTTTATGATGTGGTGTGGTAGAGAACCAACGGAGGGGTAGAAAGGAGAAAAAAAGAAAGATAGAGAGGAAAGAGAGAGGCGAAGGAGTTTTAGCAAGTGGTAATAAAGAGATTAATTATGGATTACACGTGTTCATTTGCCTGCGTGCCTATTGGCTCAATTGCTAGTTCTTCTTCACCAGGACTCGAGATCCTTGTGATTCACTCCGCATCATTTTACTTGTCACTTTTTTACTTACACGCCCTTCAAAAAAATTACTTTCTCTATTTTAAATTAATTAACCTATTTTGACTTGACATAAAATTTAAAAAAATAAAAAAGACTTTTGAATCTTATGATCTTAAATTAAAGATATGTGAAATGTACCAAAATATCTTTTAATCTTGTGATCTTAAACATGTCACGTGAAAAGTTGAAATTAAAAAATTACTAAAATGGGAAATGGTCATTTTTTTTTAAACAGACTAAAATAGAAAGTAGATCAAACAAATTGAAACAGAGAGAATATTAAATTACTTATCACTTATTTCCTAATTAGACTTCCATTTTTACTTGTCATTTTTTACACATCAAGAAAAGACAATTTTTTTTCCTATTTTAATATTAGCATTAATTATTTATTTTCTAAATTAATTTCAAGACATAATAATAATTATCAATTAATAGGGATACTATGATAAAATAGACATATTAATAATTATTTTCTTAATGGGTGTGTCAAGTTAAAAGTGACAAATAAAAATAAACGAAAAAAGTAAATAATAACTTAATTAAATTATTTTTATTTATTACTATTTTCAATTTAATACTTGATCCAGAGGAGCTAGGGAGTATTTATTTATTTAAGCACTAACATCAGTGTTCGATTCGATAAAGTCAGATCATTTAAAAAAAAAAGTTAACAAGTAGTAATTCTTTGTCCTACTCTATATGAAACGGTACAGAGTATGAATCAAATTATTAAAATAAATTTTATATATTTAGAAACTAAATAAAAATATTATAAATTAATATAATTCACAGTTCCAAATTTTAAAAAAAGTATGTGAAGAAATCCTAATTTTAAAAAAAATCTTTGATCGTCCAAATAGTGAATACATAACATAAATGTGAAACAAACGACACACGAAATATCATGAAATATAATATTTCTTTAATTGCAATAAGAATGAACTTAATATGGATTAGGTAAATCTATTAAAAATTAAATATAGATTATAAGACATTGAATGCATTCCTACATATTACTAAAGATCCCATTGGTTCATGACAATCAACCTTTTGTTACATTTGCAAAGAAGGAAAAAAAAATTAATACTTATGTGATAAGTGAGCACGCAGAAGAAAAATAATTTCCTTCTTTTTGAATTTGCTTATTTTATGCAATTAAACAACAACAACAAAAAGAAAGAGGAAAAAAAATAATTATATTACAGCGGGGTGACTTGAGAATTCTGATAACTTCGAGGGAGTAATCTCAATTTAATATATATTAGACTATTTGACCATTTTTCAGCTTTTTAATACTTCTAACGCTAATAATGATACACGAATTAATTGTTCTGAATAGAAATGAAAAGAAAACTACTTTCACTCTATTTTACTTATCATATTATTTCAATCCATTTTACTTATCATATTTTTTTTCATATGTCTTAAAAAAGATTAATTAAAAAAATAATTTAACTAAATTATCTTTATTTATTCTTTTACCTTATTTTAATACTACTCACATTTTACTGTATTAATCTCTTTTTTATTGTATTAATCCCTTTTCATATTTATTAGGTAAGAATAAAGACAAAATAAATAAATAATTAATTATAGTTTATTTAAAAAAAAAATAGATAAACTATTTTAGTAAGCATGATAATTAAAGTAGACCAAAAGGAAGTACAAAACAAGTAAATACACAATTGTTTACCTTAAAAAAGTATAATTGAATTTGTAAGTGGGTTTAAAGGATAAGAGGTCTAGATTCAATCGTGCATAGCAAAATAAGATTTAATGCTGAAAAGACTAGTAAAATCTCACAAGCAAGGTTTGAGGATGGTAGAGTGTATGCAGATCTTACCACTATCTTATGGAGGTAGAGAAGTTGTTCCTGAAAGACCCTCGGTTCAAGTGCAGAGAATTCAAGTACAAAGAAGAAGAAAACAATGAATAAAATGTAGCAATTAACAAGGAAAGCAGTGCAATGCCAAAAACAATAACAAAACAATGCGATAATCAAAACACAATAAACAACAACCTATGATAAATATCAGAATGAAGCACTACAATAGTACAGCTAGTACAACGACAAACACCAACCAGAAGAACTCCACTATCTACTAACCTTCTACCCGAATATGCGACCTTCACACCCTCCTATCTAAGAACAATAACAAAATAGTATGACAATCGAAACACAATAAATAATGATAAATATTAAAAACAATAACTACAATAATACGACTAGTATAACGACAAACACTAATCAACCTAAGCCTTTAAAAAATAAGTCAACACTCCACAACTTACTAACCTTTTACTCTAATATGTGTCCTTCACACCCTCCTATCTAAGGTCATGTCCTCTGTAGAAGCTGTGTCATATCCTGTCTAATTACCTCTCCACAATACTTCTTCGACCTACATGTACCTCTCCTTATACCTTTTATATACAACCTCTCACACTCTTCATTGGTGCGTCTACGCATATGCTCTTCACATGATAAATATTAAATAATTGAAAGGCAAAAATCAAAGTAGCATGAGCTGGCAGGAGTTGGGTGAACCGTTGTAGATGAATCATAGCTATCAAAGGCTGATCAATTGAAGCTAGGATTGAAATAACAGATAATTGATGAAGCAAAGCTAGTAGAGAATAAATAAATAAGCCTTGATATGTGATGATGATAATTACATGACTTTTTGTAGGGTGTCAACTCGCTAATATCGATTACTATGCATCAACCTCTCAATAAATGACCAATTAAATGACATAAATAAATAAAGGGTAACGCTTGACGTCGATCACAGATCGATTATATTACAGCTACTAACAACTAATGAAGGTCTGTTGACTATTCTCCAGGCTGCTTTGTCTTTCTGATTTGGTGTGTCGGCCTGCACAGGGTAATTAGCATCCGACAGGTATTATTACCTTAACCACTTCAATCTTTGACCTGTCATTTGAATTTTGTCAAACTGATAAAAAGTTATCTTTATCATTCTTTCATACGTCGTAATTTATTTTGTCTATTTATCCAGGTTATTTTTGCCCTATACAACAACCATCTCAAAGTGTTTGTAGTAGGTAACTAGCTACCTATTTTTCAAAAAAAAAAAAACTTATTTGGATAAGATATGCATTTTACATATATTTTCTCCGTTAATCTTTACTTATCTAATATTGACTTGTCATATCTTAAAAAATAATAAATAGAATGATAATTTTATTATATCACTTTTTAAATATAATAAATAGAATGTCTTGAAAAATGTATTAAAGAAATAATTACAATTAATAATAAAAATAAATTAGAAATTAAATAATAAATTATATTTTAATTTTTTAAATTGAATAAATAAAAATAAATATTTATTTTTAGTATAGTTGACACGTAGGTAGTATCTTGTTTAAAGTCGGCAACCGAAAGCGCGTTCAGGGAAAAGAAAAGAACCTTGAGACTTGAAAGCACGTGACCTTCCACTGGTACTTCACTCTTTATTTCCACTGCCAACTTTTTCCCCTTCTTTATAATTTAAAGTTGTTACTCCATTAAAATGAAATATGAAGACGTAAAGAATAATTCGATTATGTCAATTTTGTGGTGTGAACACTGAACATACTGAGATGCTTTCCCTAGCACAAGCATAGAGAGCTAAAAACACTTGCTTTTACCCAACAAGGTAAAAAAGAACATTAAATCATCTGAGCATTTCGTTTGGCTCATTAAAGCAAAAGCTAGCAGAGTTATTGAAGGTTAATTGAAGATGGGTCTTCTTTCTTTTTTTTGCTGTGGGCATGGGGATCATTCAAAAGCTTAACTCAATCACGATATTCAAAGGAAGTAAAGAAGCTTTTGTGATTCTTCCTCAAACCTGAAGGAATCGACACATAGAATGCAACTTAGGGGTTGTTTGGTAGCCCGTAGGGTGTATAAGAATAGTTGCAGAATATGTTGTATTAGTAATGTTGATATTAATTATGTGTGCATTAATAATGTTGATATTAGTTATGTTTAGATTTTTCTTATGCAATGTTTGGTTTGATGTATTAAAAATAACATGCATTGCATAATTCTAAAAAAATTGTTTACGAAAATACCCTCTACAAATATGGTGGAGAGGATGTGGAAAGGTTTCGGGAGACAATTGTGTCATGCATTAGAACTCATTGCATTATTAATAACTACTTATTAGTTATACATATGTTAAAAAAGTGTATCAGTCAAGATATTAGTAATACACAAAACTAATGGATGTATTATTTTTTTCTAATGCACTCTATCAAAGGAGCCCTTAGAGAATGTCTCTTCACATTTGGATTCCAAATTGATCTTGTCTAAGAACTTCCATCCTGATGGTACACGTAATAATTGGGCTAAATTCAAAAGGCTAAGAGCCCAAACATGAATTGCCTACATGTCTCTAGAGGCTAGAGCACCAAAGAGTCTTGCAACAGTACACGACACTTCAGAAAATGATTAGAGAATGCCGATTTATTATGTGCACCAATTAAAATTACTACTGGAAGTGTTTGTTATTTTTCTCAAAATTAGTTTGTTAATAAGTTATATAATCTGCTGAAAAATTGCTTTCGAAGCTTCTGTTCTTAAGGAAAATCATAAAGTAATTTGAAGTAAAAACTCATAAAATGATTTATGCAATCAATTCACTTTATAATTTTATTTTCAAATGCGAAGGCGTTCACCAAGCCTATAAAACAATTTCTGTATCTGCTCATTTTAATCCTCATTTTGCATTCGAACATATAAATAAAGTTATTTCTAATGACCTGATTGTGTATATTCTTTTATAAATGCATATAACTTAATCTCTATCCTAAACTACATATGCCTCATAAGTTTTGCCAAATTCTTGCTGAGCTGAGCTCTGAATAAATAAATAGTAGTAGTAGCACATAATATTGTTTGTATGCACGTGGACCAAAAGATTCCCAAACAAAAACATAGCTTTCGTCTAGCTCAAAAAAAAGAAGACAAATTAAACATCCAATGGGACCAGCATAAATCTCATATGGACTCAGGGCCTACATTACCACTCATTGTTATTTTTCTGCTCCCTTGAATGAAACTATTGCACACTTCCATTCAGAACCTCATAATTAACAGACATTAAAACAAAATGAAAAATAAAGGATTCATATAGCCGATCTCAATTAGTTCAGGAGTGAAACGTAATTGATTTATTAATTGCAGAAATTAACTTTGTACATATCCCAAATAAATTCCACCACCTACTAGTAATTATTTATCAACGGAAATATCAAAGCGAATATGCCTAAGCAACACCGGAATAACAACATCAGGTGAACTCAGCTGCGGCAGATGGCCATCTGTGGACATCACCTCCACGATCGATTCGCCACCGAGGTTCTGGTGGAGATATTCAGAGACAACCACTGGCACAGCCAAGTCCTTCATGCTCTGAATTATATGACAAGGAACAGTCACATGAGGCAACATATGCCTCAAATCACTTTGGAATATAATTTGTAACACACTTAATGCTATGTCTGGTCTCATATTGAACAATGTCCTGCTGAATTCCTGTACTGCAACAGAGTCCATGTCCCCTCCTACAGCTAAAGGCGCAAAACCAGAACACCATGCCTTGTAATTTGATCTCATTGCTTCAAACAGTTGATCCAGATCTTCTTGTTCGAATCCTCCGTAATAATCCACATCATTCAAATACCTAATTAAAATTTTAATTTTTTTAATCTAGTTAGTAAGATAAGTTGCCAGAAGGTAAAAAGTTTCTTCTAAGAAAGTTGAAAAGGAAAAAAGAAATAATCAGAATTTCATAGAACTATCTCTAAGCCAAATAAAAAAAAGGATCCAGCACACCATTGTAAGTAATAAAGAATTAACTGTCGGCCCAATGTAGACAAGTGACAACCAACATGTTCAATAAACAATTAGAAGAATATTAGCTAATGATTCGCATACTTACCAACTGAATGATTTGTTAAAATTATTATAGTCTAGTAAGCCAAAAATTAAACTCGAAATTATTGTACTAAATATTCTCTCTTTCTATGTCTACTCTACATTTAAAGTTCACTGCTCACTAGTTATTTCAATTTGTTTGTTTGGTTTTGACTTGACACCGAATTTAAGGAATTAATTTTTTTTTTTTTGTATCTTGTGATCTTAAACCAAAGATATTTAGAATGTATCAAAATGCCTTTTAATATTGTGATCTTAAACATGTGAAGTAGAAAGTTAGAATTAAAGAGTTGCTAAAAAAAGACATTTTTTAAAACGGACTAAAAAATGGAGAGTAATTTTTTTTCTTTAAATATCACTTGAAAAATTAGGTAATATGATGGACTGCACTCACTAATTTGAAACGATGAAAATGTTTGTGGTATTAGTTGGTAAAATAGTTGTAAGAAATAACTGTTGTTAAGAACATCAAAAATTGTAACAGTGAGAAAGAGTCAAACGCTAACAGCAGTAAATTGTAAGAAGGTAAATGGAAAAGATGAAATTAACCTTGGAGAACCAGAGACGGCAACAAGTTTGGTGAAGAGATCGGGGCGGGCAACAGAAGCGATGGCGCCAATCATGGCAGAAACAGAGTGTCCAACATAAATGCAACAAGTAATTTGGAGTTCTTCCAAAATAGCAATCACATCATAGGCGTAGCCTTCTAAGGTTGTGTATCTTTCAAAGTCAAAGTAGTCAGGGTTGGTAGTTCCAGCACCCATATTGTCAAACAAGACAACCTTATAATCGTCAACTAGATGAGGTACCAAATGTTTCCACACAGATTGGTCTGTCCCGAATCCATGAGCTAGGACTATGGTTCGATCACCTGCTCCTAAAATCTTCACGTTGTGTGCTTCTTCAACAATCCCCATATTCTCACTTTTCCTTTAATATGTGGAAATTGAATCAAAGGATTTGTGTGTGTTTGGTTGCCGATTCTGTTGGTGAGAAAAAAAGGGTGCAAGGGAAAGGGAAAGAAAAAGTGTGGACTCGTTTATGCTTTGTTTGGGTCTTGGTATGGAAAATGAGAGCAACGACGACTATTATTAACCACATGTTTTGGGGTCTTATTGCACTTTGTTGATGACTTGATGAGATATTTTTTATTTCTTTGCACATTTGGGGATTGACGGCTATATTTTAGAAAAGATATGACCCAAATGGACAATATTTTTCATTTCTTTACCCATTTGAGCATCTATATTCTAGAAAAGAAAATTTTGATATTACCCAAATGGACAATATTATTTTTCATTTTTTTGTACATTTGGGCATCTGATGACTACATTTTTTAGTAGAAAGTACTGATACGACCCAAATGGACAATAATTTATTAGTTAATCATTATGATGCAAAACTAATCAACAACAAAATAATTTTAAGTAACACGTCGTCCACTAGCCAAACTTGATTTTCCGAAACACCTTAGCACCAGATTAATGCCATAGAAAGACAAAAAAAAAGTGACAACAATTAATGACTTATAAATCCTTTTCTTCCATAGTTTTTTTTTTTGGCTATATCTCCATATATATCACATATTTTACAAAAATGAAGTTGGAGCTCTTTCAATTCTCGAATGCTAGTTTTTCTTTTTTTTTTAAAAAAGAGAAGAAGTGATAAATGAAATGAGAGTTGAAGCACCAACAACTCCTTGGTTAGAAGACAAAACTAGTGACAGGTATTAGCATTGCTAAATGACTAATGGCCCCCAAAATAATTCCATGATAATGATAGGGTTGGCTCTTTATATTAACGTAACTTATATAAGGAGGAAAACAAAATATTAGTGCATAAATAAGAAGATGTCCCGTCAAACTATGTTAGGTGGGAGGGTACTCCATATAAATCAAACTCAAACTCTTTTGAAAAAATAATTGTTAGACAAGCTTTATTTAATTACACAAAAGAGAACATGTCCCAACTCACGGGATCCAGACCATTAACATAGCTTTGGCCAAACAGGCAACAGCTCTGTGCTGAGCATGCTCACTTGTCTGTATGCTCTGAATGCGCACTACTCTTTTAGTAGTTTCTTTCATTAACCGGTTGACCATGAAAATCAAAAATTATTTTATTTTTTTGGAATTTTCAAAGTTGGAGTTGTGTTTGGCCATAACTTTTACAATAATTATCTAGATTTTAAATATATATTTTAATAAAACATAAAATATGATTTAAAAATGAAATATAATTTAAATGGAGTTATTTTATGAAAATAAAAAATTTAGAATTTTTTCAAAAAACATAATATTAAAAAGTGAAAAAAGTGAGTTGGAGGAAAAGTGAAAACACGTGTTTTCACTTTTCCAAATACAACTCCGAAATTATATTTAGAATATTTATGGCCAAACATTATTTCCCAAAAAAAGTGAAATAATTTTCTGAAAAAAAGCAAAAAATTCTCAAGGCCAAACGCCTAATAAGTTTTCCAATTACACTGGAGAAAAGGAGAAATGGACAAAAATGGACTTATTTTGTGAAGATTCTCACGGTACATAATGCATTAATATTATTTATTACTTTACCACTGTGAGAAGCACTCCTATAATTTGACTCATTAGTACCTACTTCACATATCATACGTATTTTTCTTTTACCATTGTCAACAATTTTTTTGAATATTTTCGTTAATTCCATTAAATGATACCACTGAAGTGATATTTTCTATCAAAAAAAATAAGGATGTTAATTTCTAAATTAGGATAGTTGACAAGTTTTCAACTAATTTCTAAATTAGGTATTTTTTTTAATTTACTGTTGTTTTAAATGCTTAATTATTCTCCTTTTCTTAATTGGGGTAGGGGAAGGGGTAGGGGAAGGAGAATGCTTAATTTTAACACAATCAAGTTATTCAAATAATTTACTGATAAAAATTGCACAAACTATTTTCACAAGTAGGAAACAACCGCATCAAACGAAAGAAGCACATCGCCACAACCACCCATCTGAATTTAATTCGACAATCGTACATATCGTCGTTAAATTTTGGTTTCTAGTTCATATGTCCTTTAGCTCTAATTGCATCATTAATTCAATTGGCTAGGAGTATCGATCGATCAATATATTTCTGCACCTCGTGACATTTGTGACCACTGGAGTACTATCAATATGAAGGCTTAATACATCGATAACTTTTTAAATTTATTAATAAATTTTATTTAAATAATTAAATTATGACATGTTTCAATTAAATACCTCACTACATGATAAAATAGACACTTCTAGCTGAAATACATCTAAATAAAGAAATTAAATGAAATATATAGCTTATTTTGTTGGACTTTTAAGAGGTGTGAATGAAAAATGAATAGGTGTTTTTTCGAAAAGACACCAAGAGAAAGAATGTACTTTAAATGGGAACCTTTTCACATTGAATGGTTGTGACCTTTCCGATGGGTTGTGACTTTTTCTATAGATTGTGACTTATCGAAAAAGTCACAATCTTCATACTACCTTTGCGCTGACAATAAATTCAGAGGACTAGCCTCAGTTTTTTTTTATATCAAATTTCTGAACTTCCTTTGCATATTTTCTATCAAATAAATATAGAATCATGTGTTATTTGTTGTCATTTGTTGAGTTCGATGAAGTCGTTGACATTTGAGGTACCGCTTCTCCAGCGATAGACATATCGATTTTATACTGAGAGGAAGTAATTCATAACTTCGGGTACAGTGAGGAGATTAAATTCCTTAAGGATACACAAGAAAATTGTGGACTCAAATATTTAGTTTAAAGTTTTTGCTTTTCTATTTTTCTAGTTTATTTTGATTTTTTGGTTTACTATTTTGAACATGGAATATACCAACATATTTATCATATGCAAAAGTATACCCGTTCCATAGCAGAGATTTTTAATTTTTGGTGGCGCTTCTAATAGAATTTTCTCCATACTCAGGCCTGAACCAGAGATTCTGATTAAAGATGAAGCAATCCCACCAACTACACCACAACCCGGTACCCATGTCGGTAGAGAACGTGTCTACTTGCTAACCAGATTTGTGGGGGCTATATTAAAACCCACGGGAGTGTCTTTTCTCACGGTAACAAACAGGATAGCTTGTGTCCCCCAATTTGCAGAAAAGATTCAACATGTGATTATTGGAAGGACCACTTTAAACTGACAGGGGTACTTGTTTGGTTTCTAGATCTACAGTAGAAAAAGAGTAGCTAATAGTAATTAATTAAGTCATGGTTGGTCACTTGGGATTTAATTAACTCCTCCGTGGGAGGCTTGGGCCATTAATGGCCTCCGTGGGAGGCTTGGGCCATTAATGGCGAGATATGTATTGTGAGAATTCATTATGAGTTAGATAAATTGTCTTAACTTGGCGATCTGTACTAACTCATTTGCTTGGAACTGAAAAATACTTTAGTTAAATTTTAATAACGAAATTTGATCAAATGAATATGCATAGTAGCTGGCCCTGGTGCTTGTGAACCCATATTGTATTGAAATGGATTATTGGAATTACATCCACATGAGTTCATCTCCAAATTATTATAAATCTTCCAAACTAGTAATCAAATCTTTCGTGGGCACAAAAAAAAAAAAGGGGGGAGAGAGGGAGGTTCCAAATAAAGCTAGCTCTACAAAAATAAACAGAGAAAATAAGGCAAGTTCAATTCATAGCATAAGCCCCTAATAAATTATTTCCTTTTCTATATATATACATCTTTTTCAGAATTTCAAATGTTTGACATTTTCTCATACGAGTCCTCCATCTTAAATATTCATAATACTGGCCCTAACTTATTTGAAACTAGTTATTATTGGAGGCGTTCCCAATGAGCTCAGTTGAGAAGAGATGGTACAAATCTGATGATTTTGTTATTTTTAACAGTGGTTCATTAAATTGTATTCTCCTTAATAAACATCATGTTTCCACAAAAAATTGACTAGAAATAGTGCTTGCCGACCATTTTTCGGTCCTGTCTTTGAAAAATAGTCATTGTCACGAAGTTTCAAATTTTATAAGTGAAATTTCACGATAATATCCTAAAGTTTCAAATGTTAAATTTGAAATTTCATGACAATAACTACTTTTAGTTACACGAACTAAAACAGGCTATTTGTGAATCTTACCCGAAGTTTGAAAGCCATTTTCAGCTGAGGAAATCCCAAACGTACAAACTCTAGAAAGACCAAGGATTGCCCTATATTATTTGGAAATATAAGAGTATAAGACCCATTAACTTAAACAATTTGTGTTGCTTTGGTTTGGTTGGTTCAGTCAGCTAGTGCTTTTAAAAATACTTTGGCACAATGCCTATCCTAATTATCATATACAAATTTGAACTAACCTTAATAGAGATATCGGATAACGGATGAGAAATCAAATAATGACCGATTAACAATCTAATTTCCCTTTCTTCCTTCTGCAAAAGTATCACTATTAAAAAATCAATATAATGTTCAGTGACTACTCTAACAGATATTTTGATTGAATTGATGGAAAAATAAAAAATAGTAATATTTTCATATGGAAATATTAGGAAGTTTCTGAAAGCATTTTTAATAAATGGAGAATGCAAAGTATAAAGCGTCCAAATACGTTATTACAAGAACATTTGCAAAATGCATTGTGAAAAATTATGACATTTCACTTAAATCTTGTAACCGTATCTCTTCAATTCTCATTTAAAGGATGAATTCATTTAATAGTCTTTTCAATTCTCCTTTAAAGAATGAGTTAAATTTATTGATTTGAATTCTCATTCAATTCACTATTAATTCAACTCTTGCAACTTCTTTTGTTCCTAACCTATATAAACCACTTCATTTGTGAACAAATAGATACACCAAAAAAGAAGAAGATATATTCCTCCTTTCTTCTTCTAGTTGTTAGTTTTAGGCAATTGATTTGGGCAACCTCCAAAATTAAAGATGTTGTTCCTTTTAATTAATGTAAAGGATAAAAATATCTTGAAACTCTCCGTCATAAATCTGTGTAAGCATTTGTAACTTGTATGTGAATTGAGAGAGTTACTTCTTCATAAATGTTACACACCATTCAAATGACGGTTTCTTAATTGTAACTTTGTGAATGAAGAAACATTAGTTTTTCTGAAGTCATGAAAGTTACTTGTCTTTATGAGTTTGACATTAATTCAAGAGTAATGTTACATTATGTACATTAACTCCATTTGTCTTCATTCGTTCTTTTGACAAATGAAAACGTAAATAATGTGCCTATTTAAGGAACATCATTTGTGAACTAAATAGTAAAAAACAAAAATTTGTTCTTTCATTAGCTCTCTTTCACCTCTCTCATTGTTTCAAAGATCTAGTCATTCTTCTACTCTTTGTGAATTTCTGGGTAAGAGTATTTGTGCAACCTCCAAACTATCAGTCACGAGTGCACGTGTTTGAAAGTAACTGTGGAACCTTGGGGAGCGACTGGCTACAACGATTTGCACCGGAGTCTGGCCAAAATCGCTTTCAAGGCAGTGGCTTGCCACGACACAGAAATTGTGACTATTCTTTTTTTATTGGAAAAGATACTACAATATTGATATAGAACTGGAGTTAATAATAAGAAAAAGAATAGTCACAAATACTGTGTCATGGCAAGCCATTGGCTTGAAAGCGATTTCGGCCGGACTCCGGTGCAAACCGTTGTTGCTGGTCGCTCCCCAAGGTTCCACAATTACTTCCAAACATGTGCACTCGTGGCTGAAAGTTTGGAGGTTGCACAAATACTCTTACCCATAAATTCACAAAGAGTAGAAGAATGACCATATCTTTGAAACAATGAGAGAGGTGAAAGAGAGCTAATGAAAGAACGAATTTTTGTTTTTTTGCTATTTAGTTCATAAATGATGTTCCTTAAATAGACACATCATTTACGTTTTCCTTTGTCAAAAGAATGAATGAAGACAAATGGAGTTAATGTACATAATGTAACATTACTCTTGAGTTAATGTCAAACTCATAAAGACAAGCTGAAAAACTAATATTTCTTCATTCACAAAGTTACAATTAAAAAACCGTCATTTGAATAAATGTGTAACATTTATGAAGAAGTAACTCTCTCAATTCACATACAAGTTACAGATGCTTACACAGATTTATGACGAAGAGTTTCAAGATATTTTTATTCTTTGCATTAATTAAAAAGAACAACACCTTCAGCTTCCCATTGTTTAAGTGAGAATATATTTTTCACCATTTATTTTCTGAATGAACTTGTTCAATAAAAAATGAGTGGAAAAAGCATATCAAAATTTCAACTGATTTACAGTGAGAAAGACGGACCCTTTTTCCTAATAATGCGCAGACTAAAACAAATCCAAATCTGGAATATAATATTCCTGCCACTTTTTATCCATCATAGAGTATAATATATGGGGCCCATTACTCCATAACCTTTGATAGCTTCCAGAATATCAATGGAGAAAAGAAGAAAAATCAACGGACCTAATTTTATAGTCCCTTTCATGGAATAAAGAAATAGTAGCAAGAAGAAAGCTGAATTCTACGTGTGGGCTCAGTAACCACACTTAAACAAGTATTTTTTGTTGCTATCAAGTGTATATATACTTGTCTAGGCAATATGATGAATCAAAAAACACTAGTCAATCACAGGGGAATTCAAAAATTTGAAATTTAGGGGTCATATAACGAGCTCAGGTTAATATTATAATAATTTTAGAGCTAATTATTTAATATATTTTCAAATATATTTATAAGGTCTTAACAAAAGCTATATATTTGGGAGTTAATATCTCAAAAGGTCACTGAATTATGAAAAATTATATAGCAAAGTCATTAAACTTTGCTTTGTATCAATAAAATCACTCAACTTAAGGCTATTATTTTTTTAAAATCACTCAACTTAAAACTATTATTTTCTAAAATCACTTAACTATATTTATCATAAAAAAAAATGATATCGCAAAATAGATTAATTTTTTTATGTCATGTAAACATGAATCTTACATTAAAAAATCTATTCTTATTATTTTCATTTGGTAAGATTGTCTAAAAATTAAGAAAGTTTTTGATACTTTAATTCATAAATTATGGATTTTTCATATTTATAAGAAAAAATACAATTTTTGAGATTAAATTTGTACAATCAACTAAGCACAACATAAATTTTATTCTAAACTTAATCGTGAATAGCGCACTTTATTTTATCTAGCTTGTTACTATTATTTTATTCTATCACCCAATGAGATAAATTAATTCAGAAAATATCATTTCAGAATTATAATTCTAGAATAATTTAGTCCGCAAACCCGATTCCTTTTGATGTCAAATCATACACGCTCAATCAATTTTGTACGTGAGATATAAAGTTTAATTAATAGCCAATCCTAAAAAACGCTGAATATTCTTTCAAATAAATTTCTTCAAGCAGAAAATGAACAGTAAAAAACGTGAAATTTTGTTCTACAAGAAAATAATCATTTACTTCAAAAGTGAATCGAGTTTGAACATAATTTGAAATTTATTTCTTAGCCGTGATAGTACTCTCTATATATGTAATTATTCAAAAAATTAATTAACAACTTACATAAAATTGCATCAAATTATGGAGATATCAACTTAAAAATTTGAATGTCGTGCCGGCTACACCCCAAAAGCCACTCAGGCGGTGGCTTTAGACCCCTAGAAAACTAAGACCTCAAAAATTACTTATATAATATAAATTTAAATAGTTATGTACTTGTTAAGTGATAAATATTATCTTTCCAATGATGTTTGCTATCAGGTTATTAGAGTAATTACACATGAAAGTGTTATAGATAATTCAATTATAGCTATTGTCTACTTCTGTTGTCTTAATTCATTCTAATTGAGTCAATCCCCTTTATGACATTGCCTTTCTATTCTCTTCATTTTTTTTGTGTATTTGTAAATGGTTTTCTAGCTGAGTGAATTACTAATGATTTGAATATTCTTTTAACCATGAATGTTTCTTGAAGTGAAATAGTCATTATGTCATTAATAATTAACTTAATTATTTATGGAATTAAAAGTGCTATAATAACTTGTACAAGTAGAAAATATTTTAATTGTCATAATCAGGTAAGAAGTATTATTTTCTATATATATATATATATATATATATATATATATATATAAAAGCAATTTAACAAAAAATCTATTCCTTAAAAATAATAGGGAAAAATAGCTCAAGACACACCTAAACTATGGCTGAAATTGCTGTTACACATTCTAACTTTGTGGGGGTCCTATGACCCCCCAGAACTATTTTATAGTATAATATTGTGGGTATTATTAGCATAGATGGACATGCAAGCGAACACACGTATAAGCAACAACTTTAAAATAGTACATTGAAAGTAAAAATCACATGAAATTGGAATGATTTGTGTTATTTGATCAATAATCATGAAGATAAAGTTAGAGAGTTTTAAGAAAATTCTAGGGTTAATGGGAGATAAATTAACATTAATGAGAACGGACCCCGCTTTTTGATAGCGTGTGGAAACACTTACTTTAGTTTGAGTGATTTAGTGGTCAAGCTAAGCTGATAATACCCTAAATATTACACTATAAAATAGTCCAGGGGGGTCATAGGACCTCCGCAAAGTTAGAGTGTGTAACAGCAATTTCGACCATAGTTTATGTGTGTTTTGAGACATTTTCCCAAAATAATATAAAAATACTTATATTTTTTCTTATAAATATGAAAAACTCATAATTTGAGAAAAGTATCAAAACTTTCTTAATTTTTGGACAATCTTAACAATTGATAATAATAAGGAATATATTCTTTAATGTGAGATTCATGTTTACATGATATAGAAAATTAATTTATTTTGCCATGTCATTCTTTCTTTTAATGATAAATATAATTGAGTGATTTTAAAAAATAATAACTTTAAGTTGAATGATTTTAGAAAATGATAGCATTAAGTTGAGTGATTTTATTGATACAAAGCAAAGTTCAATGACTTTGCTAGATAATTTCTTATAGTTTAATGACCTTTTGAGATATTAACTCATATATTTGGTTCATGTAAATCCGTAGTCCTAGATGACATGACAACAGAGAAAAAGTATGCATGTATATTTATTTTGATAATATAATATTTATTTAGACCAGATATGTAAATAACCTCTAAAGTTCTCACATTTTAATTCTTTGTTTTAACACGTATCATCCGCGAGTACTAGTCCAGGATTAGAGAGAATAGTGGGTTCGTTAATTCACATTCACAAAACATAACATAAAGTAATCAGCAATTAACTTTTAATGACCTTAGTAAATATCTTTTAAAACTCATAATTCAATCCAAACTAGTATCAATTTGTTTAAGTGCACTACGATCACACTTCTGATATTTGCTAATCACAATAATCTAACGTGTTATAAGTGTATATCCAGCACCAGCTCAATTCCAATTCGTCTTCACTTCTATACCAATCCTCTCACTTTCTATTTTGGTTGTCCTTAAATGTTATACTCATTTTTCTGGGAAGAATGTCTCCATACACTAATTCACATACTTCTACAGATTTTATCGTTAAAAAGTTAGCAAAATGGAGACACTGTTCCTTACAAATTTCGCCCAATGGATTTTAAAGTCCAGAATGTTTCAAACCTGTTGAGCTAAATAAACAAATTGTTGCAATTTCAGTTTTGGTCCAGTTTCCTGGGCATTTGTCCCCTGTTTCAGCCATGTGTCTAAATGACGCCATATGAAGAAACTGTAATTTCATTTCATCTATAAACTTTCATCATGCAGTTGTAGCATAATTGCCAGGGAAATACAACATATAGCTTTCCGAGAAAAGAGTCAAAAACATAAGTGAAAGCCCAAGCTGGTTTGTCATCATCAGCTTAGTCTATCAACTCCAATACAGAAGGGTACATGTACATCAAGGTATATGTACATGGTTGGTCCTTCTGATTGTTATCTAAGATTATATATAAAGAAACTCTCCAAGTCTAAGACAACGTATTTACAAGATGGTATACCGTATACATGTAGTAGACACTATTCATGGGGAAACATAAGATGTGTTCTCTCCTTGATGACCTGAGTTCAAGGAGTATATGTCAAGAGGGATGTTCGTGCCCTTGACAATGTTCAATCCTGCATTTGTGGACCTTTCGGGGATATCCAAATATATCACAATAACTGTGATATCATCATGAATATGCCGCCTTTCCCCCTTCTCTAGTCGTTTGATGTCTTCATAACTCATTTCTTTCTTCTCTGCAGCCCCTTCAAGGGCAGCTCTCACTAATCGTTTTGCTATTCCCTGGAGAAATGGGGAAGAAAATATCAGTTATCCTATTCATTAGTTAATTATGTCCAACATGGATGAGAAGTTTGATCAGAGAATTGCTACATCCACGTTACAGATAACAAAATGGATGAGGGTACTGTTTCCAGAGATTAAAGAACCTGATACAACAGGAGGGGGTCGATACTCACAGTTCTAGGATTCTTCAAAACAATGTCCACAGCTTCTTCATCACTTAGTTGCTCCCATAGGCCATCCGATGCAAATATCAAAAATAAGTCTTCTGGTCTTATCTTCCGGATCAATATAGAGGGCTCTGCTGACATGACAGGTCTTTTTAAAGGAATAGGATATCCATATTGTATGAAGAGAGGATCTCTGCTAAACTCAGGTTTCTTCAGATAGACATCTCCAATTGATCTTGAAACCTGGTGCAGGCAAATAGGCAATATTAGATGGATTTTCTCAAAACATAGGATTACTCCTGAAATTTGGCTGTTCGCAAGCTTTTAATGAAAATAGTCAGCTTCAGACTTTATTTGACGTCTTTCAAATAACAAGGGAACCTTGCTGAAGTTATGAAGAATCCAAGATGGAAAGATAAGCATCATACAGCCCCTGCTACAAATTCTAGTTACCAAAAGATAAACAACTGCTATTAAGTAGTCAAGGGCGAAGGGATAAAGGGGAAAGAGATTCCTTTGTGTCCATCCATAAAACGCATTACTACAGCTGAAACAAAATGTTTGGGCCTTGATGTGAATCTCATAGGCACAACTTAATTATCAATCTTGACACTGCCTAAAGTACTAAATGGATGTGTCAGATAAAAACATATTTATCACCCAAAAGAACTTGACATACAACACGTTTAAAAGATATGATCAACTGCTATAAGTGACCAACATAATCATCATATGACGTAACATGTCTTTTTGATAAGGGTTTAATGTGATTGGTTAAGCAGAAAATTTAACGTACGGTCTATAACCTCAGAAACAGTATATGAAAGCATATTTGATGCCAAAATACAAAAGAGGCACTCAAGAAAGACTTGATATCAACATGTTTAGCAGGTAAACATCAACTTGCTATAAGTGCACAAACATAATTGGCACATATGACGTGATTTGTTTAGGAGCCTCAACTTTGAGTTACCCAGAGATTTTGGACCACCTTCATAACAAGCTGCAGTAACAGAAAGGTGAACTTTTTCCAACTACATAAATATAAATGTTTATATTTGTGTGTACAAACCAGAGTTCAGAAATGAAAGACATTGGTCTTCTTTGTTGTCTAGCTTCCATAACTTTATATCACTTTTAGAACATATATTGAGCAGCCTCTTTAGCGTATCTAGACCGCTAAGAAGTAACGGCAGATGGCCCATTGTAAACTTAACGGAAACTCAGAATTGAGAATGAAAAGAGCTCTGATTATTTTCTCCGTCCACCATATGTACTTTAGATTGAATAGAAACTATAAAGATATTGAGACACCGCCTAGTCATAACAAAACCACATATCTGAAAGGACTAATTAGTCTTCATCGATTGGAGGCCTGATTCATTACTGCTGCTTAAACAGAATACCAGGAGGCTAGTAACAAATTTAATAACCTTGAATTAGTTAAAAGACTAATCAAAATGTCGACTGCATTAATAGGACAGAAGAAAAGAGCAATTGAGAACAGATACCTGAATTATACCCTTGATTCTCCAAACCCCTCGAGTGTAGACCACAATGTAAGGATCATCTGGATGCAGCGCCTCTACCTCCTTCCTTACCTGTTCAACCCCAACATTATGATCTATAGACAAACGTTCTGCCACAACTACTGCTGAATCACCTGTCTGGCCAGTCTCCACTCTCCTGCCAAGCACTGCCCTAGAGTCTCCAAGATTTGCCACATACAATTTATCTTTTGAAATTGCTCCAACTAGACAACAAGATCCCGCAGAAGCAATCCGAGGCTGATCCAGCCAAGACTGTTTCACCAAACGCAAGAATCCCTCCTCAATGGCATCAAATGTTTTCCTGATCACGTCCTCAGACAATCCTCCTTCTTCCAATGCAAGCTCTGTAATAGCCGAAATAACAAGGAAATGAAACACAATGCAACCACTTTCCAATATCTCTAACAACATCCAAAAATTGAACATTTCTACAATTTGAACGAGCTCAATTCCTTTTTCTCTTCCACTCCACACATGAATCATGATCAAGTTAGTTTCCTCTCAGCCTCCCCTGATCGATCAATCTCATGATATTTCAACATCATAAATAAAAACACCACAGAAACCAACAATCAAGAAATCAAAAAAATTATAGGTTAGAATTCTCCACCTGTCAAATTTAAAAAATTGCACTAGCATACTTTTGCTATTAGACCTATATATGACTGACAAGAAACAACAAAAGAATAAAGGTCTCAAAAAAAAAAGACCCAAACTTTCATAGTTCAATAGTATCAAGAAGAAGATTGAAGTTCAAAAAGAGTACTTTGGAGTTGAGGGAAGATATTGTTGTTGATGAAGCGAGAAGCTTGAGGGCCACCATGACCATCATAAACACCCACATAAGTAGCACAAGGGGTTGTAAAAACTTGACCTTGATCTTCAAGTAAAGAATTGGCCTGAACTACAGCAACAGAATAGTCACCGGTGGCATGTTGCTTCAAGTCCACGTGCCATAGAAGACCATCACCACCACCACCACCAAAACAGCTCCCAAAACAGGAGCTTAACATCTTTAAGACTGAGAGAGATGGAGAGATAGAGAGAGAGGTTTTGAAGAAAAGAAAGAAGAAGACGTATTTATTGGTAAGCGGAGATTTCTTTTTTGCTTCTTCTCTGCATTGGAACAAAGACTAGTGACTTTTTTGTTTTTCACAAGGAAGAAAAACAAGACTAGAGAGACTCGAATAGTAGAAAATGTCGTGGCCCACAACAATTACGCGTGTGGAAAAAATGGAACACCTAAAGAAATTATCATCAGTCGCAGTATTTACACCATTGTGTGAAACATACGGTTGAATTTAAGGTGCGAGACAAAGCTAGCTTAATTAAGACATACCTAAGTGAAGCAATATTGACAATGAGAGGTTTAGTTGATTCTGATTAATTTGAGATTGGGACGTAATGGTTGTGGTTGTGTTATTTTTGTCATGATAGCTGGTAATAATGTGTCCACATGTTAAGTTGTTAATTAACAATTAATCCTAAAAATTAGTACTATCATATGAATATGAACCTAGTTTTGCTCGCTATTAGAAAATTAAAAAAGGAAGAAAAACTAATTATATAAGTAACTTACATGACATTTATCATAATTCATATTCATCGAAATAAACATAATTTTTTTAAATATTCGTTATTTTTATTTGTACTTTCTAACTGCAGTTTTGTGCTTTAGTTCGTCCTTTGATTCTTGTAAAAGAAAAATAAATCCTAAAAAATAATTAGTCCCTCCGTTTTAATTTGTTTGGCTTATTTTAACTTGGCACGGAGTTTAAAAAAATAAAGAAGACTTTTGAAACTTGTGGTCTTAAAATATGTCAAATGTATTAAAATATTTTTTAATCTTATGGTCTTGAATATTCCATGTGGAAAGTTAGAATTAAAAAGTTTCTAAAAAAGAAATGAGACATTCTTTTTGAAACGAACTAAAAAGAAAAGTAGGTCAAATAAATTGAAACGGAGGGAGTATAATTTTAGTTTCCATGCTTTTTTGTGCAAAGTTAACTGAGGGAAGTCCGTCGATTTACGTAGAAGAAATCATTGACTTTCTAACAATGTCCCTTGGTTTTCGCTTATTTTTAATAGTGATAATTTTTGTAATTCTTACTATATCTAAAATTTGGTATAGTTTTTTGAGGCGTGGTTTCTACTAATCTTTTCATATTGTATCTTTTTTGTGGTGTATATTTTAGGATTTAATGAGTTTTTCTTTGTGTTTGTAATTAAATCTTTTTTTCATAGTTTCCATAGGATGTAATAGATTGAGAGTTCAATACATATTTTATCAGAGACTAAGGGCTTGTTTGGAAAGTCACCCTGGTAATTGGATTTGGTGTAATTGGGTGTAATTACACAGCCTGACATGTTTGGTTGGCCAGGTAATTACTTGGTCAGCAGGTAATTGGGTGTAATTGGCAGAGGGTAATTACACTCTCCAATTCACAGGGGGGAGTTGTGAATTGCTGGTAATTACATGGTATAATTACAAGCTGATTACTTTTTAATTCCGTCCTTTTATTTCTATTTTTATTTTTTCGTTTTAATTTATTTTTTTATTTCTATTATTTTAAATTATTTTTTATTTTTATCATTTTAATAATTTTAAAAAATATATTTTTTATTTTATATTATTTATATTTCATTTTCTTCTCATTTTTAAATATTTACTTCTTGTGATTCCATGTAATTGTTCGTATTATCTATTTTATGTTTATTTTTTTCATTTAGCATAATTTAGTTAGTATTCTAATTTTTAAATTAAAGTAGAATTCATTGTTGAATAAGGTTATATACTTACGTTTTTCTTTTCTTTTGAATCATATTTAGATACGTTATATTGAAATTTGACATAAGAGTATTATGTTAACTTTTTTGTTTTGAATTTTGAACTTATGCTATATTTTCAGTTCCAATTTATTTGTTTTAATAGTATTGGCTTGATATTTCACATTGCAAGCCATTCATTTTTTAGTTAAAATTGATAGATTATCTTTTTATCAAATATTTTAATAATTTTATGACATTATATTTATAATATTAATCTTTTTTGTTAAACATGCATTTCATGATGTTCTTAAAAATCATGTAATTTAAGTTTTTATGATTAATTTAATTAAAATATACTAATTTATTTATTTTTTTATATAATATTAGTTAAGAATATATATTTATTAATTAATATATTTTAAAAGACAATATATATATATATATATTAAATATTTAATTTAATATCATTTATAAAGGCCCTTATTTATTTAGTATAAATTTTTAGTTTTTGATAATTAACTTTTATTTTAAAATTTTAATATAACCATGTGATTACACTTGTGCAACCAAACAGTACACTTGTAATTACACTGTGGCAACCAAACAGGTCGTTGTAATTATTAGGCTGTGTAATTACTATGATGGTAATTACTACCCTAGTAATTACACCAAATCCAATTACCAGGTGGCTTTCCAAACAGACTCTAAATGTGTTACCTTTTGGCAATCATAAAAGACCAAAACTATTGAGTGCATGTTTAAAGGACTATTTTAAACCTATCCTCAAACACAAGAGACCATTTTTGTTAACTAATGACAAATTTAAAGGACTAAAATTATTAACTGAATACTTAATGGACTATTTTGAACTACCCTAAAACATAAGAGCCATTTTTGTCACTTTATCTGAAAAAACAAAAAGTGACTTTTATGTAATATGAAGGAAGACGAAGAAGAGCATATATTTACGAAGTATTCATCAATGGCGACTGGTTTAATCCGACGAGCGATTTCTAGGGTTCAGTCATCATCGCCGGCGGCGAAACTACTCGTCGCCCGAGCTCACGCTTCAGACACCAAATCCCAGCAAGTGCCCAACCTCAAGTCATTTCAAATTTACCGATGGAATCCAGACAATCCAGGGAAACCGGAGCTCCAAGAATACAAAATCGATCTGAAGGAATGCGGCCCTATGGTATTAGATGCCCTAATCAAAATCAAAAACGAAATTGACCCTTCACTTACCTTCAGAAGATCATGCAGAGAAGGGATCTGTGGGTCCTGTGCAATGAACATCGACGGCTGTAATGGACTCGCTTGTTTGTCAAAGATCTCGTCGGATTCTGAATCGACGATTACGCCGCTGCCACATATGTTTGTTATTAAGGACTTGGTGGTGGATATGACTAATTTTTATAATCAGTATAAGTCTATTGAGCCTTGGCTTAAGAGGAAAACACCTGCACCAACGCCTGGGAAGGAGATACCACAGAGCAAGAGCGATAGGGCTAAGTTGGATGGGATGTACGAGTGTATTCTCTGTGCTTGCTGTAGTACATCATGTCCTAGCTACTGGTGGAATCCTGAGTCTTATCTTGGTCCTGCTGCACTCCTCCACGCCAACCGGTAAAGTTTTCTCTTCCTGTTTTGCCTTTACACTCTATTGATGTGCTGCGTTTTGTTGATTGTTATATTATGGTTGCGTTTGGTTCAAATTTTATAAGTAAAAGATACCTATAGTCCATGGATAGAGTTACCAGGGTACCTCTTGTGTTGGTGGTAGTAAGTAGGTACCTCGTGAAATTAGTCGTGACCAGGGTTATAAAAAATGATACCTAGAGGCTATAGTCAGTAAAGATTGCAACTTTTTTGGAAGTACAACAAATGTATGGTAGTTATGCTTAAATATAACAGGCTGGCCATAAATTTTAAGTATTTGAATTAATTGTATCAGATTAAGAAAGTCGTGTTCCTTTTAGATACGAAATGAATCTCATTTCTATGAGGTGAAAGTACATGTTAAAACACTATGCATAAGTTTGATGAATCATATGCTGAAGGATCTTATTGTATGGTAAAACCATGCAACTTCCATGGAAGTCTTGGTCATTGGATCTTATTCCGAGTTATCTTATCACTAGACAACTTTGAAAAATATTAATTTTCTCAACTTACTAATCTCTAATTGGTTCATTGGCCTTGTTGCTTGTTTCTAACATATGGTACCTCTTTAATTTGACTCAAAATTTAAGAATATCCGTCCAACATCTCGTTTTGCCAATACATCTTACAGATAGGTGCTGAGAAAACCTTACTAATGTGCAGAGAAAAGTTAGGTTTTACTCTACTTTACATAAACATTATACGCAGCTCTCTCATTCCCTCTGCTGCCTGCACCATCACAACTAACAGTTCTTCTTGTGGAGCACTCTGATCCTATTGTGCTGATCCTTCCTCTCTAGAAAAATCAGCTTTTCAACTCTCATATTAGCTGCAGGGGTAGACCTACATAATGTTCGGTTGTCTCAACTGATAGTCTGTGTTTTGTATAGGAAATTAATTATATTTTGTACATAGAGACACAGTGAGCATCTAGAGCACACGAGGGGTTGGGTGCACTGGTTTAGAGGGAGGAGGAAAGGTCGCCACATGTGTTGTGTCGGGGGGATCGATCTTACTACTAATGGGAGCTTGTATTTGTGTATCTTCCTTTTATGGTTTTGTACTTGTTACTCTTTTCTTTCCCTATTTTTCCCTTTCTTTTTCTGTTTTTTCCTTATCACTGAATTAGTACTTCTTTGTTCCTTCTTTTCTTCCTTATAAACTTCTCCCCCTTCTTTTTCTGTTTCTTGCTTATCCATATTTCGTTTTTCCTTATCCCACTGAATATGAATGGGAGAATCCTACTAATGATGTAGGAGTTATAAAAAGATTCTCTTTAAGAAGCGTGAGTTTCTTTTCTGTAAAAATAATACTCATGGTCATAAATTTACTACTCTGTATAGTTGGTTTGATTCGTTCTTTTCAAATATTTAATCAAATCAAATTGCCATTTAAAAAAAAAACTAAAACCAAATCAAGTCAAAGAATATGTCGATTTCTTTTGTACATCGATTCAGTGTGATTTTCGTTTTGGTTTGATATTTTGATAATTCTTGAACAATTCTGTTTGTAATGATAATATTAATTATATTTTTCCCGTTAAATCACCTTAAAATTCAAGTCTGTGGCAACCTACATTAGAAGGCATTAGAGCACCCATGATACTAAAATCCTGGGTCTGCCACTGATTAGCTTTTAAGGTTCAAAGAAATCAGTAAGGTTCAAGTGAGGATGGAAAATGTTCAAATCACGTTCTCTGCTTGTTGTCATTTGAAAACAATGACAAACAAAGTAGATGAAAGGACCTTTTTCTATTCAGTTCTACTAACTTGGAAATATTTTATGTTAAAGGGAGCACTAGAGGGATGCTTTAGGTTAGCATCTTTTCCAGACTGCCTTTGGAGTTATATGGTTTACATGCTCAGAGATGTAGAGCATTATTTACCTAGGTCATTTGCATAATGAGGGAATAAGAGTTTTAAATTTCTGTACTTGCCTTGATTCTCTTTAAGAGTTTTGGATTGTTTATAAGTTGTTCTACCCCATTAACCCTCCTCTGCATTGCTATGTCAGATGCTGCTCATTATTATCTTTACTAAAAAGGGGTTATCTCTTATCTTTTAAATGTAGATGGATCATGGATAGCCGTGATGAATATACTCAGGAGCGCCTGGACGCAGTTAATGATGAATTCAAGCTTTATCGCTGCCATACTATTTTGAACTGTTCTCGCGCTTGCCCAAAGGGATTAAATCCTGGGAAGCATATTCAGAACATCAAGCGCCTGGAGATGGCATCTTGAGCCTGCAATGTAGTGTTCCAGTCTCTTCTGCCAAGATTGATTTTAGAGGACCAGTAGGAGGTAGTTTCTCAAAATAATGTATGCACTGATTGTAATTTGCTCTCTCAGATCTTTTTTATACTAGGGTGCGACCCTTCCTAAGACCCTATGTGAACGCGGGATGCGTTGTGCACTGGGCTACCCTAATTTGAGATGAAAGGTCCAGAATATAATACAATATTTAGGATCATCGTAATAATTCAATTGCTTCTATGTTGGTCGCATTGATAAGTGAAGGTTCTGAATAGGCCAATTAAGGTATGTATATACGGATTTATGTTAATTTATTATAGCAAACAATTTTTGTTTCTGAACTATCAACTAAGGCTTTATATATTAGATTCGCTTGAAATTACCTCATAAAAACTTCATCAATTATATACTCCATATTTCTTATATTATCGATGGTAGAACTTAAACTTTATTGAATGCTTTAGTTTGTTTCTTTTCCTCAAAAGTCAAAGCACTAAAAATAAATTTACCGATGCTTTCGGTTTTTATTCCTTAGCTTCCCAAAATATGACAGGGACTATATGAACGAAAGGGAACGGTCCACAGAATCAACTTTATACTTTTCAAATTCAAATTTATTTAGCTGGTCAACAGGTCTTCTGGCTGAACACTAGGTTCCATTTGAATTTGATTTCGAAATATTATTCTGCTTGGAATTTGATCACAATTTCTAACAAATATAATCAAACACTAACATTTGCAACACTTTTTTATATCGTTAGTATTAGTCAAAATATTGGCGAGACATCTTTCTCTGCTTATTAAACCTAATTGACTTATTAGCGAGGGTTGTAGTGGGATGAATAAGATCTTTTCATCCTTATTAAAAGTTTTTGGGTTTGATCCCTGGGTAAGGGAAAAATCGAAGCACTTCTCACATAAATAGGCCTTATGCAGCATGGATTTGAATTAGTCGGAATTTCATTGCAGATCCCATATACCATATACCATACACCGAAGGAAAAACCATTAACTTGAAATTCCAATTAGGCCTCAAAATGGAAGAAGTCTACTGTCTTTGTAGCTTAACAAAGTCCAAACTCCAAAGTGTAAGTTTGGCCCAGACGCCCGTAATGTCCGTGTCATGGCCCGGAGCCTTCAGAAGTGAAGTTTGAGGGAGATATGTGATATATGCTTCAAAAAATGTAAGATTAATCATAATATGATATTATCATATATACATTGTAAATTATATTTCAAGAACTTGGATATCATTTTTCCTATAACATTTTAGCAATTAGTGAAATGGGAATGTGTATTTTCGTTGTATGGAACCACTGATTAGGAAATGTTTCTCCAATGACAACCAAGAATATGTTAAAGTACATATTCAATCTTAATCAGTCCTTGTTAGCCAAGTCTTTATTCTGGAGAATATACAAAATATCCCCAGGTACTTATACTAATTTCTAATGGTCCATTGCTCTTCTGTTGTCTCTTTAAGCCTTTTAGTGCCACTCTAAGGTGGTTGTACATTTAATAGAAATCTATAAATGATACTGACAAACTTTCTGGTGCCTGAGTGATATAGGAAGATAATTTAGTAAAAGAGTTATCTACTAGAACTAGAATAACCTTCCTGTTCATTTTACATAGTACTAAAATACAATTAATTTAAAATATTTTTCATTTTAGAGAATTGAGATATAATCAATTACATCTATTTTCACTTCTAACTTTACCGTAATAAATGTGGAGAGAAATTAATATAATAAAAGAAAAGTAGTACTTAATTTGGATAAAAAATAAATAAGAATAATATAATCAAATTATTCTTCTAATTAAAATAGACCGGAGGGAATAATTATTTTTGTTGAACTTGGAAGAAATATCTCAATTTTCTCTTTTCATTTTTTTCTCTTCTTGATAAGACATTGAAAAATATCTCAATTTTCATTGGATACCAAACTTTCACATTTATGGTTACTTATTAAATATCAGCCTCGTGGTTGAAGACAAATTTGAAATACCCCCAAAGGGACTGGAAATTAAAATCCCCCATAGAAAAGGTGTAGTAGTAAACTATTTTCATGAAAGTTCACACTTTAATCATGAGGAGCAATAGCATCATCAACCACGCCACAAAATTCCCACCTATATTCACAGCTTTCCACTCATCACGGCCTTCCCATCTGCAATTATTATTTTACTCAAAAACAAAAAGAAAACAATGCTCATTATTTTATCACAATTCACATTGATCAAACACCTTAGCTTTACTTCTCTTTTTTTAACATCAAAGACAAAAAAAATAACAGCTCGATGTACTAAAACTCTTATCGCGCATGGGGCTCTGAGAAAGAACTGGACCACAACTATAGCTAGTAGTTATGAGAAGTAGTCTTGAACCCATAATCTTTAGTTAGGTGGCAATAATTTTATCAGTTACTTTAAAACTACCGTTGAAAGGCAAAAAAAAATGGTAATTATTTAATGAAGAACTTTCATAAACAACAATTAATAGGAACTTAATCAGGCCTTCATAGCTACACTTTGCCTAATTACAATCTGTAGCAACATTTTCAATAGCAATTGTATAATCTCGACATATAAATACAAATAGAGTTGAATTGGAATCTCAGTATAAAAGTACAATGTTGTATATTTTATGGAATCTTGGAATCTCGACATACAAATACACATTCATATTATATATAGAGAGACAAATTATTGCTATATACAAATCTGTATTGTATATAACAATAATTTTAAACCCTCTACTATGAAATGTAATTGAAATAAACTGTTGCTGTGATGCGTAATTATGCATGGATGTTTACCATGTTAGGTAATTTTTCCTTATTTAATCAGAATTCGCATCAAACACCGTAGCTTTACTTCTCTTTTTTACATTGCAATTGCGTCCTCAATTACTTGCAACTTCATGATTCCACTACTCAAAAAGAAAGAACAATCTAAGCACGTAACAAAAAGTTAAGATTACATAAAAGAAGAAAAAAGGAACAAGCTAAGCATGCGTGATACATTGAAATCTTTATGTTTCATCAGATGGACCTTCTAGTGAAAGTTGCTTTAACCACTCAAACGTTCGATGGCGTGACATTGCTTGTTTTTTTGTCGCTTTGATATTCTCTGATGAATCCTTCTTATCCTCATCTTCTTCATGGACCCCTGTTGTTGCCTTTCTTGATTTCGTAATTGTATTATTCTTGTTCGTGATAAAGACGTTTGAAGGAACTACTGTATCTACTGCATTTACTGAACATTTGCAGCTGCCAAGTGAAAACCTCTGTTTCTTTTTCTTGCTTAGCACAATTGATCTCATTCTATTATCATTATTGCTGAAGCTGCCGCTGCTGCTACTGCTGGTGCTATTTCGACTCCCTGAAATATCCCTGTTTCCTCTGTTTTTAAGATCTTGTAATGCAATTTCTGGTTGTGTCACTAAACCAACACGAAAAAGACTCCACAATGTTGATTTTCGAGGCGAATTGTTAACGTTTGATTGAATATTAACCTTTGTAAATCGAACCTGAGGTGTTGGACTAGGATGTGAATGGAATTGATTTCGAATCTTAGGCTTGTATTTCGTGTTGAAATTAGATGAACTGCCACTGCTAGATGAACGTTGGGTTCGAATACTGCTACTTCTACTGCTTGAATTTGTGTCGTGACAATTGCGCCGATCACTTGGCAAACTAATTGAATGACGCAATGGCAAGATTTGGCCTTGGTAGAAAATTTCATCTGCTGTACACATCTCTGACTCTTTCAACAAATTACCACCGCAACAGTTAAAATCAAAGTCTTCAAATTGAGCTTCACTAGTACTTCTTCTAGAAGCTTCTTTCTTCGTTTCCTTCTCTTCATTGTTGGGAAGATCACACAGTGACAATGCTTCTTCTTCGTCTTCGTCTTCTTGTTCTTCTAGGAGAACAATTTCTTCGGTTTCCCTTGTAATTTTCATCATCTTTTTCTCTTGTTCTTGTTCTTGTTGTGGTCGATATTAAAAGATACTTGAAAGAGGAACAGTTATAAAGAGGGAGACAAATGGGAGGTAAAGGAATAAGGTTGCAGGCGACAATAGAAAACTGTTCGTTTCTTGTTTCTAAGTCAAGAATACTATTGGGGCGCAAATAAAGCCGGCCTTTTTTTTTTTTTCTTAGCAGAGCGTGGAGCTTTTTTTAAGCCTTTCAAATGATTATTGTGGAAGAAAAATAAAGTTGGGGCTTCTGAGTTACTACTTGGGAAGAGTGAAGATGGTGGTGGGGACTATACTTTATAACTTAACAATGCATGCATTTGAATGGGTATTTTATAAAATAAGTGTATGGATTTGGCTGCGATATTTTTTGAAATTTTGAAAGGGATTTTTTTTGTTTCGACTTTGAATGGTGAATTGAACCACTAGACATAGTATTTGGTATGGCGATTGTCGTTATTAAGAGAAAAGGTGACACCACAAATCGCAATCAAGATATATATACAACCACCTCTATTTAAAAAAATAGGCAGATTGTAATGTTTGATGGAGACAACTAAAATACTTTTTTCGTCCATTTTGACCAGTCACATTTCGCTTTACGAAAGTCAATTTAACTAAATTTCAAAATTAAATTGAAGTAGATTAATTTAATATTTTAAATTTTAAATTTAGATGGTCGAAAACTATATGAAAATTATTATAAGTTGTAATCTTTCTCATATTAATATAACGAAAAAATACATATTAAAATATTGGTTAAAATTCATATAGTTTGACCTCGAGAAGCGAAATACTGACAAATAAAAATGGACGGGGAGTATTTGAGAGAGGAAGTTTAGAAAGTTGGGTGAGTTTTTAAATTGTGTTAATGTTATTTTGTGAGTGGTAAAGAGGCATATGGTACGGTGGTTGTGGACAGCTTTTTAAAGATATTTCGTAATGTTTTTGTTTTACTATAAGGGATTGTTTTGTTTGTGTGCACTAATAAAATAATTAAAACATAAAATTCTGCATGAGTATAATTATACTTTATAAGAAAAGATTAATTGTCGCATAATCAAATAATAATGTTTGTCGGTTTATATTTAATTGGTGAATTGACATGAATGTTCTTTCATGGAAAGCTTGTGATCCAAAATTGTGAATCTTGCTTGGTCTCTTAATATTCACTTGTCTTGTTTGCCTACACTTAAGGGAAGGTATGGCCAGAATTCACCAGCTTCTTCCTACCACAAAAAAAAAAAGCTTGTGGTTCTCTTGCTTCTTTTTTACTTTTTTTACTACTTCTACATATTTTATTTATTTTTATTTTCCAATCTAATTGAAATTTGTCAATTGATATATTAACATACATATTGTGTCGGTTGAAAAAACGACAATATTCCCTTTCTCTTTTTCATTAAAGGTTAAACAGCTCTTAGTGATACAGAAATAGTTTTTCTTACTTTTACTACGGATAAAGCACAATATAAAGCAGTTAATCTTTAAGATAACTAAAGATAGCCACTTGTAAGCCACATCAATCTAATTAAGTATTGCTTAAGCTTTCTGTTATTTGACAATAGGTCAGCTTATAGCTTTCACTCTAGTTGATCAAATTGCAAGATTAACAAAAGAAATTTCTAATTTTAGAATATAGCTGGCGATTACGGGAAGGTCTAATTCATCGATGAATTTAGTTGACAACGTATTTGATGATTAGGTGAAGAATGACTATCATGGGGCCAAAGAGCTGGACCATAAATGGACAAGATTTAAGACTCTTTAAATGACAAATATTGGCAATTGTAACACTGTTTAATTTTATAAATATTCATGGCCAACCCAACGTTCAATTATGGTTAGTAGTGTAACAAAAGCATACTAAGACCGACGACAATCTTATTTAGTGAATGTCACTTTCCATGATAACTTTAGTTTCTTCTTTTCTTTGATACATTTTTGTTTTTTCTTAATGTGGTGTTTAGACTAATTTTAGTAAGAAATGCATTTTCGTTTTAACCATGAACTTATGAAGGAATGTACTTTATTCAGAATACCTACCGAAGGTTAAAAAAAGAGCAGAAAAAGAAAGGTTAATGGCTGGAATATATGGGGATAAAATAGGGAAATAGCTTGAACTTTATTCAATCATCATATCATATTTAAGAGCATTGCTTCCTATATCTTGTATAATGGAAGAACACAACAAGTTGACTTAATTGTATGTGGTTTCTTAAGACTCCAAGATGAAAGAACCATTCTTCATTTCTCTGAAATTAATCTTGGCTAGATTTAGCTTATCATGACACAAGTTTTACAAATATACCTTGTATTAAAGGTCCATTCAGGGTTAATCAAAACTTGGCAAAAGAATAAACTGTTCCGAGTGGGGTGAAAAAAAGTCTCACGTTGATAGCCAAAAAAATTGAAAGCTACGTAAAAGGTTAGGATCTCTTGTTAGGCCTCTCAAGAGGTTGATAGCCGAAAAGATTGAAAGCTACGTAAAAGGTTAGGATCTCTTGTTAGGCCTCTCAAGACAAATTGTGCGGGCTTCACTCAAAACAGACACTATCACAAAATAAAAGAACTTGTCCTTTATCCCAATCATCCAAGAACCAAGACTTGGACAATATCATGAAAGCATAATTACGAACTATTCTTTCTTATTCATATAAATAGATTTAATAAGTTACAAGACAATGAAACATAAAGGAACAACAAACAGAGACTGATGTAAGATGTAGAATCCCTAATTCAGAACAAACATGATCTTATTATATGCCTACACATTGCAACTAAACATTAAGGAAATTAAGGGACACCCTGGCGATTGACGGTATCAGTGGCAGAAAGCTGAGCAGAGGCAGATCCACCACCAGCCAGTGTCGGGGCATCGGTGGAACTGGCAGCACCACGCCCAGGATTTGGCTGTTGATGGCCTTGTGTTCCATACCCCTGTTGCTTGTAATCCTCCAAATCCTTATACTGTGTGTATGGACTTGTATCCACCGGTAATCCTTCTAATTTACTCTCTTCTGCAGATTTCTTATTGCTATCTATTTGCTTCTCCATTTCTTTCTCTCTATATAATTTGCACTTCTTTTTATCTCTATCTACTAATTATCAACTTTGAATTTGCATTTGTTTTTGACCTTTTTCACTGGTTTGCATCATATATATATATATAAGTTTTTTGTTAATGATAGAGTATTGACGCGTGTCTGTTTTGGTGTCAGGAAGTTGGATGAGGTGTAAGCATTTCCTGAATGCAGAGCTACTTCCATGTTCAGCCATTGCTACAAGTTTGTGTAAATCTGCTCCTCTTATATCGTTGGGTTATTTCAAATACCAATTTATTGATGAAGAATTAAACTTCATATTTATTTTTATACTTAGCAATATATAAGTTTAATCCGTTTGATATTACTTGATCCACCTTAATTTGGTATAACCTTTTAAAAAAACTTTTCTTAAAAATATATTTTAGTTAGCTGACCTTATTAATAATGCTTTAGAAATTTAAATTTGACAAATACTAAAAGTAACGTGGAAAAGAAAGTACTAAAATGAAAAAGTAAAAAGAAAAAATTTAATTTTATTATAGGAGCCAAATATAATGAAACGGAGGGAGTACTTTTTAAAATATTTTCTTTTAGAAAAGGGAAATTTAAGTTATATTCTCCCTTTATTTCAAACTCATGCAAAGCTATTTGACTAGACATATAGTTTTTTTAAAAGAAATTATGTGATCTCAAATATGTCATAATATTTGTGTGATTATAATAACTTTGAATTATGTGATTGCTACTAAAACATTTGTGTGGTCCTCATAGAAACACTTCATTCACAAAAATTATGTTGGAAAAATGAAAACTTGAATGAAGTACTTACAGGCATTACACTATGTGAAGCTACAATTAGACTTTTTTTTTTTACTGCAAGATGGGTGAGCTTTGTGGGTAATGGGAGGGGTTTAGAGCAGCAAAAAATAAAGTATCACATGAAGAGTCAACTGATACAGATCTATATGAACACCTTTTGTAGATATATTTACTGCAAAACTCGTTCGAACTCCTAGTAAGTTACAATATTAAATTACCAAAGAATTATATAGACGTGTACTCGTTTATTCATCCATCTCTTGATCCCTGATCCACTTTGTGGCAACCCATTTTTCACCTCTGATTACTGGACAGCTCCCGTGAAGAGATGTCTGCATAACAGATTTACAAATGTGAGAAATAGCAAGCCAACATAAGCAGTATGACATAATCAATATTCTACTTTATAACCAGTAGCAGCCACAGAAGATGAAGCAGTAAGGAGCAACAGAAAATGGAACAGTAATACTGGCATACAGCAACCATATTATAACCTTTCCCGTCAGTATCCGTGCTATGGGCAGTACCTAATATGGGATCCCATTCACAGTAATACAAATAATTTTAGCAGTACCGCATCAACACCTTCAGCAAAGAGCTTCATAGCATAGTGGGAGTAGGATAGATCAAGAATGCTTCCCGCAGAAAGGAAATACGAAAACACACAGCGAGACAAACGAAAAGAACAAAGTCAAAGTGTATAGAGGTTTATCGGGAAGTCGTAGGCATTTCTTAACCTTTTTTCTTTTGAAATTTTGTGGGTAACTCCTAGTACTTCAAAATTTTGCAAGAATCACAACTCTCCACATGAATGCTACATGGCCCTACTAAGGGTGCACAAAGTTTGCCTTGTATTCCGGTTAACGTATTGCTGATAATCTCCAATGTAACAATTTTTCATAACTGTACCTTGTATCCCCAGTCTACACTATTCATTCTGATATCCTGATAACCGCCATAAAGTAAAAGGCGAAAAATAGTTAATGTGCTTGGCTTGCTAAATAGACTGTTATGCAAGGGCAACCCTTCTTTTTTGATAACCGAGAAATCCTCTAGACTAGTGGCCACAGTTTGGAACTTAGCGGATAATGGGGCCGCCCCCAAGGATAACACATTCTTTTGTATAAAAATAGATACAAGGATAACACTGAAATCTACAAGGAAAACTCACCGGATCAATTGTACCATTTGGAAACAGCGAGTAGAACAGTAGTCCATCCCCTCTACGCGGCTTCACTTTCAGACCAATACACTTGCGGAAGTCATAATTAGCATCCATGTTCTGCCCACTCTGTAAATAACCAAAGGACTATTTTACATGACATGAGAGGGAGAAACGTAACAGTAGTCCAACAAAGAAGAAATAACCTTGAGCTCACCTCGAAAGGAAACATGGTTTCTCCACCTTCTTCCACATCAGATAAGTACAATAAAAAGGATGCAACCTAAATGAAAATTCATTATTTTTAGTCTGGACACCTGAAAATAATCATTGCTCAAATTAACTGCAACTTGAGCTAAATTTCACATCTCAAAGTTCACAAGTTTCGTAGAGTTTACAGTTAACTTGCTCTAAACACTTCTAGCTGATGGTTCTGAAGGATCCATGAGGAGCATCACAACTTTTTTTATCAAAAAGGAGGAAAATGGGAAAAAAGAAATGGATAGAATGGATAAAACGATATGCTTATTCTGAGTCGGACATCTTAGAGTGTAGTCAAGAAAACAAGGACTAACAAGAGGAATGCTACATGATTATTTTTTGTCTGTTTAGTCAAACATAATATAAAATCTTCAAACAGTAAAACCTGAAGACAGCTGGTTGACATGCTGGGAAAATTGGTCAAACAGTGATATTTAAACTAAAGTTGATTTTTTTACATGACAGAAGCAGAAAAATGCTAGTACCAATTCTCTCCAAGTACACAAATTCACACTGACATCAGACATCGGTCATAAAGACCGTTCCATATTAGGGGATATTTATTCAATCTGGAAAAAGCTTTGTATTGTTTGGAAAAGGAGACTATTTTAAGAAAAAGACTACAGAGAGTTCCACAAAGTACTAAATGGAAGGAATGCTGTACGCAGCTTGTGGGTAATCCACATAACAGACCATGGTGATTCATATAAACAAATGAAGTCATTGCAATGAACCTGCAAATTTGTGAATTAGGAACCACAGCTTCACACACTTTTTTCCATTTCTTTTTAAATATTTAAGAGGGAGAAGAATCATGCATTGAAAACACCACCATCTTATCCATTTAACCCAACACTAAAATCAATGCACCATTCATGATGCCAATTTTTGTAATTCTAATTGAGCTACTAGAAATTTAACAAGTCAATTGGAAAAGTTAACAGCAACAATTTACTGAAAGTAGTTCGTGCATACCCTTTGGCTCTTCTGAGGACCATATTGAGAAGGATCAAATGCATCATAGTGCGAATGATAATTCTGGCCGATTTCGTACCGCAACACATTAAATGCCTGAAAAACGCAAAGATCAATTGATTAAAGTTAAACAGCAATTATGATCACAGTACACCATACTTACTGCTTTCATGAACAGAAAAATCATTCAGAATCAGTAACTGCAAGTAAGAGAAAGTTCAGATTAAAAAGGTTAGCAGCCTGACTAGCTATCAATTATCGAATGCATAAGGTACATAGATTCATTATTTGCATCATCACATTTAACTCACAATCCAAGGGAAATTGAACAAATATTCCAGGAATCCAGAAAAAGAACTCCATCAGTTTCAGATAATACTCGAAAACCAGACTTCCCCAACTATAAATTAAAGCATACAACAGCGAGAGATGTTCAGTGTCCCAACTTTCCTGTTAAAACACACCTTGAACTGTTGCCTCATGGTTTTGTCATTGAAAAGGTCTCTTGTTAGAATACCTATAGACTACACCATGTGACAGCTGGCTAGTTTATAGGTAAATGAGAATGTGTTCGGATATGGCTGAGATTGCAAATGGAGTGAGATTGGGTTGGTATAAAATTCATAATGAATTTTGGTATACTTCTTGGTTGAATTTTATACCAACCCAATCTCACTCCATTTGCAATCTCAGCCATATCCGAACACATTCTCATTTACCGTGTTGCTGCCTTCGTGAGAAGGAGGGTCGGGCCATATCTGAGTGTACATTCTCATTTATTATTAGCTTTCTCTAAAAGACAACCATGGATGGAGTTAATGTAGGTGAACATGTGCGGTCCATGGAGGTGCCAAACAATCCATCCACTTCCAACGTGCAAGCCACAAAGGTAGGTGCAACAGATTTAGGCAATATTACATCTAATTCTCAAAATAATACTAATGAATAACATCAGAATGGGGAGGGAGTCGACAAATTGGTTGCCTTTCTTGCAGTTGATTCTAGTTACCGCACTCAACATGCTTTGTATAATATGCTAAAACAAAGGGATTTGGTATTATAAACAAAGACATTAAATCTACAAATGGTGGTTCCACTTTTTATGGCATGTTAGCGTGTGAGAAGTAGGATGAAGCTGGAAACGATGTTCAGATAATAAGAAATAAGGGTGCAAATGTAGATTAAACTTTCTAATAACCGATGAGTCAAACTATGTAATATCGTTTATTCAGCAGGATCATAACCATGAATTATTCCCTGATATAAGTTGGCTCATGATTTTTCACAAGAGAGTATCGAAGCCACTGAAAAGGGATCTTGCGGCTAATGATAGAGCCGATATGAGAATCTGCACAAACATTATTACATTAGAACCTTGTGGGTTCAGTCTGGGGGCCCTGAGGAATTGGGTTGCACGCCAAAAGACTGTAAGAATTATATTCTTAGACAGCGGAGGATATTAGTGGAGAATAGGGATGCAACATTCATTATGAATTTTTTCGTAGAATGGAGAGAGAGAATCATGACTTCTACCATACCTATCAGGTGGACGATGAATGTTGATTGAAGAATGTGCTTTGGAAACATCCACAAGGGAAAGTTGCAATTGGAGATTTCAACGATGTGGTCAGCTTCGACACCACCTATCTAGACAATAGGTATAACAAGACATGCGCTTCATTTGTGGGGGTTAACCACCACAATCAATCAATTTTGCTTGGTTGTGCCTTGTTATCACACGAAGACATAGAGACATATAATTGGCTTTTTGAAAGTTGGATTTATGGTATGGGAGGCACGATTTATACCAAAAGATACCTCTAAAGTTTGGACCAAACAATCCAAGACGGCATGAAATTAGGAGAGCGTTCATATCAACAATCAATGATTCTCTGACGATAGAAGAATTTGAAACAAGTTGAGTCACCACGATCCAAATGGTCGATTTGGGCAACGAGTGGATGCGACCTCTGTATCATGAAAAGGATCGTTTTGTTAAGGTCTACCTCAATGATTTTTTTTGGGCTGGAATGCAATCAACCCAAAAATGTGAGGGGTGCATGCCTCTTTTGATAAGCACATCAACCGAAATAGTACCCTGCAAAAATTTGTCGAGCACGAAGAAGCGCTCAAGAACAAAGACACCCTTAAGACAAGTTTTGCTTACAACATTAAGTCTGGCAACGTAACTGGTAGCACCGATATCGGTCCATCGGGGTACCTGTAGGGGTAGGCCGGCTTGGGGGTTTTCTACCGGCCAATCCCGTTTAGGCGCCAATTTTTTTTTTTAATATTAGATCCGTTGGGCTAGCCATTGGGAACGGCTAGTGGGCCCCACCCAATGGCTATAATAGCCCCAACCCTCCTAACCCCAACTTTATTTAATACCCCAAAAAAATTTAAATTACATTTTACTCACACAATTACAAATCTTCTTCTTTTTCCACTCTCTCATCTATAATTCTCTACTACAATTTTTATTAAGTTGTTAAACAATTTAATTGTTAAAATTAAATTATATAAAACTTTGAAAGTTTCAAACTTTCAAAGTTTCAAACTAATAAAACTAACAATTTAATAAAAATTGTAGTAGAGAATTATAGATGAGAGTAGAAAAAGAAGAAGATTTGTAATTGTGTGAGTAAATAATGAAAGCGTGGGGGTATTTATAATTAAAAAACAGGACTAAAATGTAATTTAAAAAACTTTAGGGTATTAAATAAAGTTAGAGGGGTAGGGGTGTTTTTTTTGGGGGGGGGGGGAGGGGGGTGGGTTGGGGGGCTGTTATCGCTGTTGGGTGGGACCCACAGAACGGCTAGCCCAACGGATCTAATATTTTTTAAAACATAAATTAAAAAAAAATTTGGCGCCTAAACCGGACTGGTAGCGGCCGGTAGAAAACCCTCAAGCCGTCCCCCTACCCCTACCGATACCCCCCTTCCCCTTCCCCCACCGAAGCCCGACGGACCGGTACCGTTAGCTACCGGTTTTGTTGCAAGACTTAATGGTACATTATAATTAATGTACTTTTCGTGAGTCACATCAGCATTCAATGTTGACTAAAAGTATGAATGGCAAATGAGTGAATCAACCATTTCAAGGAGAGTGGGGGAGTGGTATACACGGCCAAGGTCAAACCCATTGAGGGGTCTATATACACAAAGTGTACCGAAGTCATTTCATACGCCATCCTTGATATTCTTAAGGAAAATTTCTTGATGTCAATATTTATCCTATATTTATCTCTTTAAATAAGGTAAATTAAATGGTTATAAGCCTATATTTAGTGTGGAATTAATGTATAAGGTATACATATATATTATACATAGATTATATAGTGATTATTCATCAATTATATCACTATATATCTATTTATAATGTGTACAAGTAACATAGATACACTTATTATACACCAAATATAGGCCTATAACTATTTAGTTTACCCCGTTTAAAGGGATATAAATATAAATAAATTTTTTATCAATCCTTACCTTACAAATACGCGTTAGAATCAAAATCTTATAATTACTCAAACTCCGTTAGACCAGCTAATGAAAGTAAACAACATGTGGTAGTTGATTATAATGAGGTTGTCAAAATAAATATGGCTATTTTGAGTTTAAAACTTATATGGTGGCTATTTGTGTTTTTCTCCCTTAGTATTATGTGAATGATTCAGACAAAAATAATTGTATCATTTCCATTCTATGATGACTAAAGTATCCATTTATGTTCCTCTTGCTAACACTTAATGATCCTCCCATAAACAAACGCAGACAAATTCTATTTTTCCATTGCAGATAGGCATTTATATTTTTCAGATAGGAGGTGAAAAGAACGCAGAGACCGTAATACATTTGAAATCACCTTACTTTGTGCTTGATATAAAAATGTCCTTGAAGCTGGTAAAAACATGTGATTGTACAACCAGTTAATATATACCGCTAACACTAAAAGACGCTCTCTTCAGTATTGGTCACTATTGTAAGGATGCATTACCTAGTAGAGACCTACAAACAATAATATAGGTACTCCAGCACTTTACTAAAGTACTACCAGAGCTTGAATCAATTTAGTTTTCAAGAAAATAGAAGATGTAGAAGAGGAAGGAAATAAAGAAGCTTTGGAAAAGGATTCTCCACCAGCGGTACCACTATTATATCCTCTATTAAAATCCAATTTCTAACATGTGGACGGAACGAAACATACAGTGAGAATCGCTTGATGCATTATATTTAAGATGCGTGTTTAAAATGAAATTTACCTCTCCATGTGTCTTGGGGATCATAGTCGCCTTTGCAATTTTCTCCTCAATGAGGTCCAAAATTCCAGTTTTGTCTTCAGATGCACTGATAAACATACCAGAACTGGGGAAAAGGGAAAAAGTGTAAAGTACATGCAAGATTTGTAACTTCTTAGCAAAACCAAAAGAGACGGCAAACTTCTATCAAATAGTTTTTTGAAACAGATCAAAGAAACATAAAGAAAATGACCACAAAAGGGAAAAGAGACGAGACCAGTTCAAATACCATGAACAGCTTTATCTTCCAAAAAAAGGTAGAAAATGTATATGCACACACCCAATTCATGGTGACCTATTGATCTTATCTATCAGAAATGGATATTATCAAAATATGTTTTGAGTGGATTAAGAGTTAATCTAAGAATTCTCAACCAACTCTTGGAAAGAGTAAAAAGATTGCATTTATGATAAAAACATCAATTTCAATCGAGACACGTAGACCCCAGAGTAGTGCTTACCTTGTTCTAATTCCTTTGGTATTCTCTGCTGTTTCTCCTTTGCGGAGAGCCAAAGATGATGGTTTCAAATCCGCCTTTGTCATCTTAATAATGTCTTGGCATTGTTCTATAGTTGCGAAATTGGGAAAGTATAGTGCACGCGGGAACCAGCTTAAGATCTACCCAAAAAATTGAAGTCAATGTCACATAAGATACACCAAAACAAATAAGTACCAATGCAAATCAGAGATACTAGACTTATATAGTCAATGAGTTCCAGAAATAAAAAATTTCTTAGGGATAAGTTTAGGAAGCTAGCATGGTCATTTACAGCTATAGCTATTATGCATTTATGATAAATTGTGCTGCTTCCTCCAACCCTCCCCCCTTCCGCACAATCGTCCATTGCAAACAGGAATCATAAATAAATAAATAAAAATAGTAGGCAAAGTGGCAGAAGAAGAACAGAAATTGGAGGATGGGTATGTTCGTAGGTTTACTAAATTAGCCGTTTGTGTTACTTAAAAAAAAAACATCAATTTATGTTACTTCAGCGGTCACAAAGAGAGGGATTTGAGTCAACAAATTCAAGCAATGTTATTTATGAAAATACAATAGATATGAGGAGAAAATGCCCATATCAACCAACCAAAAGTGCAAATCCAGGAGAATACACACACACACATGTAATTATAAACTAGGACCAGTTCAAAAATAAGGCCAATTTGAACATTGCGCTTTGCCCTTTGGAGAGAAGATGAGCCCCCTCATCGCTCTGTAATAGGAATTATATTCATGTCGCTTCAAGCAACTTAATAGACTTGATCCCTGGGAGGTTGGTTTGAGAGGTTGGGGTTTACCATATAGCCAAGTAATAATAATAATAACAATGAACAACAATTAAAATAACTTGGCGTTCTAATGTAAGCTCGAGTACAGTAAGTTGATTCTAGTGAACAATTTTTCGAACAGAAAGGGTTAGAACTGAAATCGACTAAAAATTGAACCAGGGCTATTCAGCAAAGAGAAAAAAACAGAAGCTCAGAGTGGGAAAACGCACCTGAAAGGGGATGGAAGTGAGTGAATGTTCTCCAGTTTCGCCATTGGGGAAAGGATGAAATTCTTCGACAGATTCAAGCAGCCTCGGCCTGGGTCGTACAGTAAGTAGTTGTACATCCTAACACACCCAAACACTTTAATTAGCACAAGCGTAGAATATAGAGACATACATCAGTTAAGAACTAGTAGTAAAAGATTAATATAAGCTGCCAAGCCAGGATTTTCACTTAAAAAAGGATATTCAAAATATGAAAAGTAAACGCACAAATAAGCCAAATGAATTCAAAGTCTACTATATATACATAAAAAATAATTTTAACTATGTATAAATAGCATAATTTTTCATGAACCCTCAAGCCTACGTAGCTCGGTTCCCTGATTAATACCTGGTGAGAGATGAGAGTAGAACCGAATAAACCGGCGAGGAAGAAGAAAAGGCATAAGAGAAATACTGAAGGTAATCCCCCTATGTTCCACCATCTTTGTCCCACTAATCTACCTTTGTTGCTCTTCATCTTCTGTCTGATGGAGAAATCAATTGGCTTTTTTTTGTACTGATAATTTGTGAGGACTATTTAATGACAGATTCGGGGGGAGGGGACTGAAGAAAGAGTGATGGTTTGCATGTGTACGATTCTTTGACTTCTTTGCACGCGGCGGGAAGTCTTTTTTCTCCTTTTTTTGCTGAAATTTTGGTCATATCATCTTCTTTTCCCTAGTGGTGCATTTGATTTTTGTTTATTTTTTCTTTCAACAAACTTCTTCCCTTTTCTTTTATTCAAATTGTAAAATGTCAAACATCTCATTTCCTCGAGTTCTTCTTGGTGGGTTTTCATGCTGTCAGGTTTTTTCCCCCCTATTGATATCTGGCTTGGTTTGGATCAATTTTGGATAAAATTAAATTAATTTTGTTAATTTTTTAATTATTTAAATTAAATTAAATACATATTTTTTGATTTGGTTTGGTTTTAAAAATTTATAATAATTTTTTTATTTTTTTTCTATAACTAGAAGAGATTTTTTTTTAACTTATAATTTCTTATCAATTTTTTATTGTGGTGATTATAATATTTTTAAATTATGGAAAAAGAATTAACATCTATAAGCTTTAATATATCAAGTGAAAGAAGTTGATAAGAACTATAAATATATATAAATCTCTAGTTGATTTAGTAAAGCACTTTTCAGAATAAATTGATTTTAGAATATTAGTCAAACAAGTTATAAATTGTAATACTTAAAAAGTATTTTTCCATATTATATCATAAAAGTTACTTAAATTCAGAGAGCCAAACGGGCTCATAGCCTATTAATCAAAAAAATGTTTATATTTAATATAGTAAATAAAATATATTATTTGAAAAATAAATAATCTCTCGTACTTCTTAACCAAAACATTTAGTGCATATTGTGCTGGATTTTCGGTCTATATATTATTAGTAGAAACTTTAAGCTAGTGTTTGGTCATAGATTCTCAAATAACTTTGGCAAATATTATTTGGGTGAAATTTCACCACGTGTTTCACCATAGTATTTGAACCCATATTTCACTTTTTTAAGAAATATGATTTATACCCATAAGTTTTTAAAACTATCAAAACTAACAATAAGTTTGTATTACATAGTAAGATAAAAATGTCGACGTAACAAGATTCATGATTTCCGCAACAAGTCAGTTGGATCTTCGTTGCAGCAAATAACAAGTAGTGAAGCACGATTATTGTTCCTTTCAAAGATAAAAGTTTCTGTAGAATTTGAATAAATAGAGGGTGTTCTTGTAAAAGATAAAAGTTTGGTATAAAATTTAAATTTTTAAAAACTCCCAAATAATGAGATTTGGCCCAAATACTAATTTTTTCTAGTATTTGAAAATTTGGGTTATTTGCCAAATAATGACAAATTGTATGGACAAATGCTATTTATCAAAAAAAAAATCTAAATATTACTTGAGAAATTTATGATCAAACGGGTCCTAAATTAGCAATTTATTGGGGATTTGATAATACTTTAATGCAATACGACCTGATGACAAAGATTAAAACTATACATTAACTCAGCTAGTCCGATCCAAAAGGGTAAAAAATTTACCGGCAGGCAAAGTATATATGTATTTATACATAAATTTTTATTATTTAACTATATAAGTAGTATGGTACCATTTTTTTTTTTGAAATTATTATTTTAATGAATTAATCCAATTTGAGTAAATATTGATAAATTCGGTAATGGACTCACACGGGACATAGGTTAGGCGGACTCGACTCAAAAAATTAGAAAAAACATAAATTTCAGAATGACTCGACTCCGCCTATCACAACAATAATAATATATTCAGTGTGATTTATAAATAAGTATAAAAAAAGTGAAATGTATACAAATTTTATCTTTATCTTTATAGAATAGAGATATTATTTTTGAAAAATTCTTGGCTCAAAAAAAATATGAGAAGTACAAGAGTAAAAAGATGTGATGAAATTAACTAAGAAAAAAAATAATGACAACAGAACTAAGAAAGGTAGCTAAAGCAAAAGAAACAACAACACAATATTAATAATATATTCAATATAATATGATAGTATTAAAGTACAAAGAAAAACACAAATAATATAAAAATCTTTGATAAAGATAGTAGGAGAGCAATAATAATCGACTCCACCTACCACCGCTTACAAAAAACAAAAAGACCACTTATGAAATATCTGTCCACCATTCACTTTGATAAATTCGTCACCTGCCCTTCATAAATCAGAAGCAGAGGGTAACATTTAGGTGCCGTTTGGCCATGAGAACCAAAAATTATTTTATTTTTTTGAAATTTTCAAAGTTGGAGTTGTGTTTGATCATAACTTTTGCAATAATTATCTAAATCTTAAATATGTATTTTAAAAAAATATAAAATATAATTTAAATGGGGTTATTTTATGAAAATAAAAAAATTAGGATTTTTTCAAAAATAAATAAATTAAAAAGTGAAAAAAGTGAGTTGGAAAAAAGAGTGTTTTCACTTTTCCAAATACAACTCCGGAGTTGTATTTGGAATTTTTATGGCCAAACACTATTTCCGGAAAAAAGTGAAAAATTCTCATGGCCAAACGCCTACTTAATTTCATAAAACTGTTGTTTTGCAAATTTCCTAATTTGTTTTATGGCAATTTTACCTTAACTTTGTTGCTCATAAAATCTTCTGGAATCACTGTATACAATCCAATTCTTTACCAGATCATTTACTGGCAATCGTCATTGAATAGCGTCAGATCTGCTGCTATTTATCTTGCCTGTTCTTTATCAAACATTTTACCAGTGCTTACCTTCATTTCAAAGACAAAAAGTTGAAGGAATCTCTCACTTTTCGTACGGTTACAAGAATTACTCAATGTAGGTCCATTAAAAGGAATAATAATGTGGACAAGTGTCTACTTTCTTGCATTATTACAAGTAAATAAAACGAGCTGCTTATAGAGGAAGAAAAAAAATAATCAAGAGAGGAAAGAAATTACATCTTAACCCACAATATGTCAACCCACCTCGCCCCGCATAGCGTTTTTTTTATTTTTAACTTGTCCCCCGCCCCGCCAAGACCCGCACTGCCCCGCACCCGCTGAAAGTCATTAACGTTCCAGCATTAATGAACTATCAAAATTTTAGTTTTAACTGCTCATTTTAATTTATTATCTTCTTTTTCTTCTTCTTTTTTTTTTTTTTTTTTTTTTAAGTTTTCCTTCTGATAAGAGCTCATTGATTTAAATACTAAATTGCAGAATAAATTTACATGAAAGACATTAAAGTTCCAACAAAATTGTATTAGCCCGTCTCATGATTTTCAAAATAGTAATCAACCAATTATCATTCTAATTAGTTCTCATTAATATTCGATCATATACAACAAAAATCCTATGATGCACTAAAAAGAGAGATGCTAGCACAATCATAATTGTAATTAGCACCGTTATAATAAACTTATGAACTACTGTTAGTACTATAAAAATTTCAACCCGCCCACCCTTGCTTAATTTTTCAAAAAAGTTATTTCAACCCGCTCCATTCCGCCTCGCCTCCGCATTAGCTTAAATTAGCCCTGCCCCGCATAGGCTTAAACCCGCCCCGCCCCGCACCCGCCCCACTAATTTTGTGCACTTGTTATCCTAATGTGTAATAAGCATGTTCATTCTATGAGTAAGATAGGACTAGCTTTGTTTTTTCACTAGAATTCTCATTAATTAGTCCCTGATAAGTTCATATTAATCAAAAACAAAAGTGCCAATGCGTGAGGTACAGTAGCTAGGGGTCTACTTTTGTGTAAGTGAGATGAATCATGATTGACTGATCTTTCTGCGAAACCATGTGGCTCCTCTGCAGATTTTGTATATTGGCTCATCACAATAACCAACAAATGTACTTTCAAAAAAAGAGAAGCAAATGTATTTTTGTAAAGTTTCACTATGGAGCTAAGATTGAGATAAAGGAGACTCCATTAATGGAACTCTGGTAGAGAGCTTAACTTGTAGCTAAGAGAGAGAGCAGAATGGAAAATATATTTTCTTATTGTATTAAGAGAGAGAAGAGCTACACATATGCATATATAGCTGTACATATAGCTTCACATGGCTTTGCACGCACCACTAACTAACCGACTAACAACCTGCCACATCACCACTTGTACAGCTGTCCAAGTAGTTACTAACAGTGATTAGCAACTAACTAACAAACTCTAACTAACATGGATTAATATCTCTAATCCACAATACTCCCCCTCAAGCTGGAATCTCTGTAAACATCTAGGACTCCAAGCTTGTCTATCAAAAACTGGTGTTGAGATGCTCTTAATCCTTTAGTGAGTAGATCTGCTAATTGCTCCTTGGTGTTCATGTACTCAGTTTGAATCAGACCACTCTTGATCCTTTCTCGCACAAAGTGACAATCTATTTCTATGTGCTTGGTCCTTTCATGGAAGATAGGATTAGCACCAATTTGAATAGCGGCCTTGCTATCACAATGCACCTTAACAGGTGTCTCAATATTGACTTGTAGCTCTTTCAGTACTCCTATTAGCCACATGACTTCTGAGACTACAGCTGCCATGCTTCTATATTCCGCCTCACCTGAACTTCTACTTACTGTATGTTGCCTCTTAGATTTCCAGGAAATTAGTGAACTTCCCAGCTTAACCACATAACCAGTCACTGACCTTCTGGTGTTAGGGCATGATGCCCAGTCAGAATCACAAAAAGCCTCTAGTTGTGTGCTTGAACTACTGCTTAACAGTATCCCCTGGCCTGGACTTCTTTTAATGTACCTGACTAGCCTTAGAGTTGCTTCCCAATGTGATATCTTTGGTAGTTGCATGAACTGAGATAATGCTTGGACTGCAAAACTGATATCAGGCCTAGTGGTGGTAAGGTACAACAGTCTGCCAATGAGCCTTTGATAGCTAGTCACATCTTGAAGTATAGGATCACCTGTTATTCCTGCATGTTCATCATAGTCTACTGTTGTTAGCTTAATACCTACCTCCAAAGGTGTGTTTGCTGGTTTGGATCCACTAAGTCCACAATCAGAAATGAGCTCAAGTGCGTACTTTCTTTGGTTGAGTAAGATTCCACTCTTGGACCTCAACACCTCAATTCCAATGAAGTATTTTAGATCACCAAGATCTTTCATTTTGAAATGGTCATGCAAAGTTGCCTTTAAATCTTGTATCATCTTATTGCTGCTCCCTGTTATGAGCAAATCATCCACATAGATGAGAAGTATCACTATGTCCATACCATCTTTTCTTGTGAACAAAGAGTGAATAAGAGCTTTGAGAATAGCATGCTTTAGACAGTGCCTCAGTTAGCTTGAGGGTCCATTGTCTAGATGCCTGCTTAAGGCTATATAAGGACTTAAGGAGCCTGCAAACCTTGTACTCCCCCTGCCTTTGGAACCCCTGAGGCAACTCCATATAGACCTCCTCTGAAAGATCACCTTATAAAAAGGCATTGTGAACATCCATTTGAACAAGAGGTCAATTATGAGATGTTGCCACTCTTTAGCATTTGATGCATACACTATCATAGTCAATAGATTGCTTGCTATTGTGCTGCTAATCCACGAAATCACCACTGCATTGCATCTCTCCCACTGTGTTGCCAATTCTCCTTTGTACATGCTTTTCAAGCAGGTTCCATCTACAAAACCTAACTTGTTTTTCACTAATAAAGCCAGCCTCATCGATTTACTCCATAGACCGTAGTTTTCTGGGCCAGTGAGTTTGATCGCAATCAACGCTACTCCAGGTGTGTCTGAAGCTTGCAAGTATAATGGATTATTGTGCTCGTGTGTTGCTATTGTTAATTCTGCCATAGCTAAGCTTTTGGAATTCAGAAGTAACTAGATTTTGCGGAAAAAATATATCGATCGAGTTCAGGCCTCACTTGCTCTGATACCATGTAAAGTTTCACTAAGGAGCTAAGATTGAGATAAAGGAGACTCCATTAATGGAGCTTTGGTAGAAAACTTAACTTGTAGCTAAGAGAGAGAGCAGAATGGAAAATATATTTTCTTATTGTATTAAGAGAGAGAAGAGCTACACATATGCATATATAGCTGTACATACAGCTTCACATGGCTTTGCATGCACCACTAACTGACCGACTAACAACCTGCCACATCACCACTTGTACAGCTGTCCAAGTAGTTACTAACAGTGATTAGCAACTAACTAACAAACTCTAACTAACATGGATTAATATCTCTAATCCACAATAATTTTACACAAAAAAAAAAGTCAGAAAACTTTTTACTTATCTGATTCGTATATTCATTAGTACTAATATGGAGTAGAAGAAATTATACCTCAATATCTTTCTAGCAAGAACTCAGATGGACAGAAGATAACTTAGAAGGTTGCTACTTGCTAGTTACATTGTTTCCAGCCTGATTTATTCGCTACCATATTTGTTTTACACACTTGTTTTTCGATATTTTTTTACAGCTGAGGGTCTATCTGAAACAACATCTCTGTCTTTACAACATAGGCGACTAGGTAATATTACTTGCTCTTTAAACCTCACTTGTGAGATTATTACATTGAATATGTTGTTATTGTTGTTGTTGTTGTCATCCTATATCGCTTGTCATAAATTATTTCTTACACTTTTAAACGTAATATTGGCGTGCAAAGGCAATCTTTTTCCACATGGACACATCCAAAGAACAACCCCAAGTTGGCTGGATCCGGCTCCTCTCCATTTCTATTGTCTCCATTTTCCCCAAGTTCTTACTTGGATGAGAGACATGTGGCATGAGTTAAAATGAATGATTAAGATTTAATTAACTTAACTAATATTCTAATCATGATTTGAATAATTAATATTTTATATATTTACTTTAAAAAAATTCAGTAATTCCATAATTATAGCTACAAAATTATTTTATCCATAATGGAGAGGAGCCTCATCATCCAAGTTGGTTGATTCTGCTCGGACAAACGAGAATCCACAGAATATAGATGCTCAAGCTAATTTGGAAAAAAATCCTAATATTATCATTTGTAGACACATTTAAGTAACTTGTAGAGTATTGCTCACATAGCATATACCTTGCTCTTTGGATAATAATCTCGAAACTTTTATAAGATATCAAAATCATAATTTTAGCAAAAGACGTCATCTTTTTTACCAGTTAACAAAAAAAATTACTTTTAATAAAAGAATATAAACACAAATCATATTTAACCTTTTTAGTACTTATAAAATTACTTCCACGAATAACATGAGAACCCATAGAGATCACCGCTTAAAATTTTTTGATTGAGAAAAGATTACTAAAAATTATCACAATCTAAAATTTTTACTAAGCCCAAACAACTGACTTAATTGAAGAAAAGGTCATTATTAACAACATACGACAGAGTATTCAGACACAATTTTGAAATGTTATTAGATAAATTTCAATAAAAAAATCAATAAAAAGATTCAATTTGGCCTCCTCCTTGCCATTATCTGACTTGATGAGTTTGAGTCTTGGATGGAGGTTGAGCCATAATAGTCCACCTTTTTGAATCTCTTGGAGTTGGACTTGATGCTTTTGGACAGGGGTTTGAGTCACAATAGCGGCAACGCATGGGACACTTTAATCTTCTTTTGCAAGTTTTATTTCAATCTATTTTCCTAGAACTACACCTTAACATATTATAACAATTAATATTCACATTATAGAGTTAAGTATTAGATAGTCTAGTTCTCTTTTTAGGAATGGATTGAAAAAATTAATGACTTGGGGCTAATCTTGATAAGAAGTTGAAAATATAATAAAATTTGTTTATGCTTTTAATTAATTTTTTTTTTTATAATGTTGATGATTGAGCCATCCTTCGCACATCTTTACCATTCAAAAAAAATGAAATGTGTCAAAAACATCCAAAGTTATCTTATCTCATATTCTGAGTAAAATATGTCTTCTCTATCTCTTGAGTAAAATATCAAAATTCTCTAACATATTTCGGAATATGTTTTCACAATTTTTGATTTTTAAAAAAATACGTTTTGAGGTGTATTCACTATTTTTAGATTCAATTTTTTTTCTCACTTTATTTTTAAATACTACACCAACTCAATAGTCTAAAATATTTTTGAAAATACTTTGGTCAAACATAACTCCAACTTTATTTTCAACTTTAAAGTGAATACCAAATAAAGTGAATAAAATGAATACATTTTTGCTTTTATGGCCAAACGGGTCCTATGTGTCTCAAAATACTTGTTTTTTTTTAAATTTCAAAATAAAATTAATTCTTCAAATATGGAACATAAATAAAGTCAATATTCAATAAATAGAAAGTATATTTTAAGACGCAAATAGAGGTAAGATAGTCAAACACTTTTTTAATTAATGTTTTCTTAAGGGGCTTGTAAATGAAAAACACGATAAGTATTTGAAGACGGAGGAAATACTACATAACTATCCGATTAAACTTTAATATCGTAATTACTAAATACCTATTTTAAATAATATTACACCTAGTACATATTTAGGGCAAACAATTTACACCAATACCGACTGCTTCACCACTTTTGTGAAAGAAACTGCATTCACTATTTACTGTTTACAATGCTCTCAAATTCTTTCGATAGTTGAGGGTTGAGCTTGAAGTTCTTGAATCTGAAATTTTTAAAACCTTAAAATTGGGGAAATCTAAGATCCACTTATGACATATCTTAAATTAAAAATATGATAAATGTACCAAAATATTTTTTAATCTTGTGGTCTTAAACATGCAATTGTGAAAAATTAAAATTAAAGAGTTACTAAAAAAAATAAAAAAATAATCATTCTTTTTTAAATAAATTAAAAAGGAAAGTAAGTCAAACGGAGAGAGTTTTTTTCTTTCTCAAAAGGGCCTCCTAATACGAATAAGAGAACACAAAAGAACCTGTGGAACAGTGAGAAATGAACACAATAATGGCGTGCAAAGATAATCTTTCCACGTTGCAACACAAGTTACCCACGAATTTGCCTTATATACCACAAAAAATGTTTTACATTTAGTATCTATAATTCAAAGATAATCCTGTGTTGGAGCCACATAAGTGGACCACAAGGTTTCCAACTGGTGGTCGAGCACACACAATCCAAAAGTGAAGCCCTCAGTTGGCTGATTCTAATTGGATGAAAATAAGAAATTATAAAAAGCGTCATTTTTTGACAGATAACAGAGAACATTCAACTACTGATCTATTTTCCATCACGTATAATGCATGGTCTCCAAGAATTTTTTCAAAACAATTCCTTCAATAACAACTTCTATCTAGCTACTTTCTTTTCTGAATTCTATGGTTGCAAGAAAATTTACAAATGCTGAGGCTAAATTTATGTAGTTCCATAGTTTCTAGTCCGATAGAAGTCAACAGTATTGGCCGTTCATGGATCATTTTGTCCAGCAAAGCAACGATTGTAAGTCGGAGGAACATTAGTGTCAAAGCCCTGAAAGATGGGATGAATGGTGGAACTAATGGCAGTGGATTAGGTGGTCGTAGTTGGGACCCTGGCTTGGAAATTGAGGTGCCATTTGAACAAAGGCCGGTATGTATGATTTTTTTAAGCTGATCCCAATTCTTTCGATTCATCCCTGACCTCATTCAAGAATTGTTTTTGATCGATCCAATCCACAGGAAACAATAGAAAAGGCCCATCTTTCTTCACATACTATAAAGTGATACTGCAATAAGACTTTTTATGCCACTTGCATACTAGTACAGAATACTTGCCTACATACACTGATACTGTAAAGACTTCTTATGCTATCCCTATCGTTTTTAACTTTTAATGGGATTTTTTAGCTTAATCATAGAGATTATTTTGTAAGTACCTTATATAAGTTATCTGATTGTATAAATATTATCTAGTGCATAAAACTTGAACTTAGTCTTCAGAAGGCCAAAACACCTGCAGAGGTGAGACATGCCATTATATGATAAGCTTCTACGGCAGGTTATAGCATTATTGAAATCAAATTGACTCAGTAAATACCTTTAACATGTACTAAATTTCTGAAGTTTCTTAGGGATAGGGAACTGGATATGGAGATGAGTAGGTTTAATATATTAACTAAGCTAATGCTTTTTTACCAGGTGAATGAGTACTCATCTCTGAAAGATGAAACTTTATACTCTTGGGCAGAATTGGGTCCAGGGGCGTTCTTCCTACGTCTTGGGGGACTTTGGTTAGTCACTTTCACAGTTTTGGGAGTACCTATTGCTGCTGCAAGCTTCAATCCTGCAAAGGTAAATTGTAAATTTCTCTCTCAAAAAGTCATAACAAGTAGCTTTTCAACTTTTCTTTAGTTTAATTTCTAAGACACAAACACAGAAGAAAAGAATCCACTCAGTTACTAAAATATCTTATAGCAGCTCGGCACATACATTGATGTTCAAATTTTCACAATCCTGCAGGACCCTTTAAAATTTCTCCTGGCTGCAAGTACAGGCACTCTCTTTCTTGTTGCACTGATTGTCTTGAGAATTTATCTGGTAAAGTCCTTTAATTGCAAAACTTTTAATTCTTTTTTTTGGTCAAATCATTCAGACTTTCCCCACAGTATGAGACGAAGAATAAGTAGTTTCTTCAATTTTTGATGGACTTGAAGATGTAGATGCATACTTGTGTTTATATACGTCTACAATTGTGCACATGTCTGGATGCCAAGCTAAAGTTTTCTACAAATAACATAGCCTTGATTTACTTAGTCATCTGAAAGTGTGTCACATTTACTGAAAGTCCATCGAGAAATGAGTTGATTTCTTAGATGGTCACTCAAGTAATTGTTGTTATCTCCGAAAGTCAATTTCTATGTAGTGGCTAGGGGACAAAGCTTGAGATTCTACCTCTCAGTTAGCAGTAATTTTTATTGCCAAAAGACAGAGCATGAGGAAGTTACTATGTATTGAAATTGTAAGGCAACTTGCATATTTTGATTAAATCAAGAAAGATGATAATGTCTGTTAGTCATATTAAGTCCGCATTGTAGGTATTATGTTATCTTTAACATCAATATGCACTCACTAACCAACTGAATTCCCGTTTTTACAATTTTTCCTGTCCTCTTGATATCACTTTCCATTGTAAATCATGTCTTCGAAAACATAAAAGAAGGGAAGAGAAATGTATTGATGATTTTGTTGAATACAAGACACACCAATTTATAAGTGTCAAACATTTGTCCGAAGTGGGATAATATCTTAACTCTTCTAATGTTCTAACATTCTAATCCTAACAATGACCATAACAGGGATGGAGCTATGTTGGAGATAGGCTTTTATCAGCAGTTATACCTTATGAAGAGACCGGATGGTATGATGGACAGATGTGGGTGAAGCCCCCTGAGGTTAGTGGTCTTTCCTTTGGATACATGATTTACATAGTTTTTTCTCGTTACTTCTCTGCTCCACTCATGATTATGAAGAATACAGAGTTAGACGCAAGGGGGAAATGGAGTAACAAAACTTAGACAACTCATTGTTCAACTCTGTCCAATATAAATTCTTAGCCTTCATTCTTTTTACTCCAATTCATTTTCTGTGGAGGTTTATCTTTTATATTTTGCATATCTACGTATTACTCCATATCACACATAAAGAGAGAGGTCTAACTTGAAATTTAACGCACAAAAGATGATTTCTGTAATGAACCAGACCAATTTTCAGAAATGATCAGTAGAGCAAACAACAACAACAACATACTCAGTGTGATCCCATAGGTGTACGCAGACTTTATCCCTACCTTGTAGTAGAGATATTTTCAATGAAATTTTGAAGTGTTGCTTGACAAGAATTGATTCACATATTAGATAAGAGCAAGCCCTCAACACCGAATGACTAACAGTGAGGTGAATACAGTCCAATATATCATAAAAAGGATCTAAAATTTGGTATCACATATAAAGAAGTGGAAAATAAGAGCTACATGTCTAAGCAATAAGCTTTACTTCCTTGTCTTAGATGAATCAATCAGTCCTTGCATAATATTCTTTTCTTCTTAGAACGACCGGCCATGCCAAAAATTTCAATAAAAGTCGGTTCTTTATGGTATAGATTTCACTAGTTAACTTACTGTGAAACATTGAGCAGCAGATCTACAAGAAAGTAAAGCATTATCTTTTATGTAGATGACCCCCTCAGCAAAACTAACATATATCTCGTGAAGCTATATTAGTTCTACTTGTTATATTCATACTCCAAAAGTCTAAAACTACCAGCAGCTTTTGAAAAACTTATCAGAAACGATGTTGCACATATTGCGTATAATGTGATTATCCTTGCAGATCCTAGCTCGTGATAGGCTGCTCGGCTCTTATAAGGTACCACATTGATGCTATTGCTTTATGTTATTGAACTTCTATACTTAAGTTATTTACTGATCATATAATCAACTATAAACCATGTGAAACAGCTTAGTAAAATGTAGATTTTCACCTTTCCAATGTTACGAGCATGAGAAACCTGAGGAGTTTATTTATCTAGGTGAAACCAGTCATAAAAATGCTGAAGCAAACGCTGGTTGGAACAGGGGTTTTACTAGTTGCAGCAGTCTCATTATTCATATTTGCAACACCGGTAGAAGATTTTATCCGCGATACTTTCGCAACAAAAGAAAACTCATTGAGTTCCACCTCAACGAACAGCACAAATAAACTAGGCATCAGGTATTATATTAAAAACTTAAGAAGTATATTCGAAAATTCATGAGTTTACGTTGTTTCACTATGTAAATAAAGGAAAGAAGAGCTGTTAAGCTTGCCGTTGGAAGTCAAGGAGGACGATGATCTGGCAAAAGCTGCCGCTGAAGCAGCTGATGGAAGGCCAGTTTACTGCAGAGATAGGTATTATCGTGCATTGGCCGGTGGCCAGTACTGCAAATGGGAAGACCTACTTAAATAAGAGGACAAGTGAAGAAAGCTATAGTTAACTTCTGTGATTGCTCAAAAGATCAGTACAATTGAGCCTGCTCTTATAATTTAAGAGAAGAAATTTTGATGTTTTCCGCGTTAGATAATCTGAATGCAAAGAACAAAAGAAAGAAGATCATAACCAGAAGTTTTTACATCAAGTGAACTTCCATCATCTGATAAAAAAAAGCCTCTATGTGCTGCAACCAATCATTTGAGAAGAATAGTAGCTGCCACCTCTCTGTGAATTTTGGGCTTGTTATCATCAATCCCAATTAGTGAAACGGCTAATAATCTCCCCCCTTTTCACGATAACAGACCACTTAGTACAAAACTTTAAAATATAATCAAGGTAACCAGAGTAAAGCAAATAGGATAAAAGATTAACCTTTAGTCAGTGGTTTATGGATTATTCTTCACCTGACATTGTCTTGCATCCTAGAATCTAATTACTACCATTCTAGCATGATCTTTTATCTTCAAGTTTTACTTTTGTTCTTTGCCAATTCACATAGGGATTGCTAACTTTTGTTTATCCATCTTGCTATGGAGTGGTATTATGAGAAAAACAAACTAGTACTTATTTGCATGATCCACTTGGTAGCTAGGCAAAAGCTCTTTCATAGAAATGCAGAATTTTAAATCGATAAAGTGAAAGCACTACTAGAACTTGCTATTCATGTATGATAACAGGCCTATACTTCCGAAGAGGCGGTTATACATAAACGTATCCAAAGAATTTAAGTTTTGTGCATAGTGGATATGTTTTTCAGATACTAGGTATAATTGTTCTTCATATCCATAAAGATAGAGAGAATATGCTATAATCATTAAATTAATACTGTAAAAAAAGTCTTTATATTGTCACTTATCAGGTGTAAAGAGAATGCTAACTCGATGCACAAAGCATCCCACATTCACACAGGGTTCGGGAAAGGGATGCACTCTAAGGAGTTCAATGATTGTTATGCACAAATAGTATCAAGAATTTTCACACCACCGGGTCGTCATTTAATTAAGAACCTATTACATGTACTCCATGACAAATATGATTTGATAACCGGCAAATTATGGTAAAGCTACACTATATATACGTTCTGTATCTTCATTTCAATAATTTGGAACTACAAGTACCATTGCCCCTTTTCTTTTTCTTTGAGGACAATTATAAGGCATACAAATCAATTTCATAATTGCACAATAATAAGATTTAAATTACATAGACTAATAGTGTGAAAAAAATTCACTATTAGTATATGCTAGCTCATTAACTCGTTGGCAATCTGGCAGTGTTATTTTCAACTAAAATGAATTTCACATAAGTAAATGAAATTCCAATTGACTATGTTATTTACAACTAAAAATGCTAATATACTATGGTTTATAATGTTCTATATTCCTTGTTTGCTGATAAATATTATAGGGTAAATAAGTTATTCGATAAAAAGAAAGTTTGAGTTTCAGAAGCTAGATTTTTTTTACTCTACATATATAGTAGCTTTTGTCCAAATGTGAGAAATCATGCATGCGTGTCTGAGAGATCATTATGTAACTTATATCCCAGAATGTCACATTTAAATAACAAACTTGATTAGATAATTTGTTAATATATTCCCAAATGGGGCCTTTATACAAAATGTTCAAGTTAAGTAGAACTAATAGGCCATAAAAAGGAAAAAATGGTGTTTTCAAGTAATTTGCAAATATATATAAAATTCTTGCCAGCAATTGGATTAAGCTTATTCTTGCTTGTTTCCAGATCAGATTCTAACTAAAAGCAAAACTTAAAGTTTGTGATTACCTTATTTTATTGGGGGGTTGGGGTTGGGGTTGGGGGGGGGTACAGCTTTCTTTTCATCTCTTTTTATAGTTATTGGAAGTTGGAGATCTTCAAGTTCTCTTGGTGAAATCTACAGCATTTAGTAATCTGACGATTTAGATTGGACTGCCGCTTCAGCAATGAATTTCACTACCAACTGAATCTGTAAAAAAGATACTATACTAGTAAGCAAATGGAATTAGAGGTTGGTAGACGGTAATATCTTTTCATTCTTCATCAAAGATTTCGGGTTCAAAGATCTGATAATAGAATTACCTTTTACTCCAAAGTAGAACTTTTTGGAGCGACTCCGAAATAGTTAGAGTCCCAAACCGGATTTGGCTCCTCTCCATTTTCTTTCTCTCCATTTTCCTCAAGTTCTTGCTTGGAGGGAGGACACATGTCATATTTTATTATCAATGGATGAAATTAAATTAACTAAAATAAATCTCTAACCATGATTTAGATAATAAATATATTATATATTAAATTATTAATTAGCGAACATATTATTTTGTTCACAAATATAGGAAAGAAAATCTCCCTTCCTACTTTATTTTTTCCTAAGCATCTACATTTCAATTTCTTTTTAAATTGATCTTTTTGTTGCATTTTTTTTTTTGGAACTTTCTCTTTCATATTTATTGCATTCTAAATACATTATAATCAATTTAAAGAAGTCAAATTAAAGAAATCCCATTATTCTTTTAAAAAAAAAAATTTTATTGCATTTTTTTAAAACTTTCCTTTTAACATTAGCTATTGCAGAGATGATGTCAGTTCATATTTTAATAATTAGATTTTTTTTTTAAAACAAAAAATACAAGTGTGAATCGTTAACGATTTTAACGAAGTTCGATTATTCTTTTTAAATTAATCTATCTATTGCATTTTGTTGGAACTTTATTTTTAACACTAGTTATTGCAGAGGTGATGATGGTTCAATTTTTTTATAATTAAGTGCCTTTTAAACAAAATACAAGCGTGAATTATTAAAAAAATTTAAGAAAAAAAATGCAATAAAAAATTAATTTTTTTTTTTTTCGAAATGTAGATAGTGCGTACGGAAAAATAAAGTAGAAAAAGAGATTGTCTTTCCTATATTTGTGAACAAGATAATATGTTGCTAAAATTATGGGATTATAATAATTTTTTAAATTAATTAATATAGAATGTATTTATTATCTAAACCATGGTTAGAGATTTATTTTAGTTAACCATATCTCATCCATTGATAATAAACTATGACATATGTCCTCCATCCAAGCAAGAACTTGGAAAAAATGGAGAGAAAGAAAATGGAGTGGAGCCAAATCCTCCCAAACCAACTATCAAATATCGGGTAAGAAAGAAAAAATATAAGGTATGGGAAGGCTAAATCCTAATTCATGCTCATAAGTTCCGCATAAGGTGTAAAAGGCTTCTATATTGGGCGAAAGTAACTAGAGTAAGTGGCAACATAGAAGAGAGGAGGGTGATGCCAATTAAATTGAACGAATTCGGGAAAGCAAGTTGATCCAACCACAAAGAATTTCCGATAATGTAAGAAAGATTATCACCGTGAACGATCTAAGAGCACGAGACTGAAAAATATAAAAAGGACTCGTGTCCGATGACATGGCCAGAAGGACATATACATAATCGGGAATTTCTTAAAAAATAAATTTAAAAAATATCATAACTGCTCGATAATTTTCTTTTTTTAGAAATGTATTCAAAATAAACATAAAAAATGTATGAAAATGAGTCTATGTAGGTTTGAACTCACAACATGACCTTTGGAATTCTAATGCTAAGCCAACTGAGCTAGATGCAACTTTAGTTCAGGTGGTGTCACTTACTGGCTATATCCTCTATATTTGTTTCAGCTTTCTAATAGCATATACATATTTAGTAAAAAAAATCGACGAAGCAGTGTCACGTGACACCCCTGGGGCCTTCCTAAATTGGCCCCTGAGATAGCTCGAGCACGACAGAGGAACATTGACGGACACCACTAACACTATTGCCATGTGGTTAGCACCCATTGGGTGTGGTACTTTAGAGCTCGAGTGGAGTCTTTCTATTAGTTGATGTCTTATCTTATTAGACTAGAAATAGTTTATTTCCCACACTTGTAAAGCATTTTAATTCCAAGTAATACAACAACAATACATTTACATTCTTAAGCTCCATGTTTTCCTAATTTACTGAGATTTTGTACCGTAACACTCATTCACGGGATTGTTCTCGGTTCAAAGGCCAACGATACTCAAAGAACACCGGAAACAACATATTCATATATCACCAGAGCTCTTACGCTTCATACGACTTTACTTTATTCACTTTACTGTCCTTATCTTGCTTCTTTACTTACTATTATCATATATTCAACTACTAATAATCAAATTTAACGGGTTAAGCTGATTAAGATATATAAAAAAAAAAAACTGATTAAGATACGTGTCCTTGACCTCATACAAATTCAACTATACCGTTTTTCGGTAAACAGTTTCTTAACTAAGGTGATTTCATATTAATAGCTTGAACTCAAGATCTATTAAGTATTTACCACTCCCACACAATCCTTGGGAGCATGTGTTAAATCATAAACCAAACTGAGTTGTTTCTTCTCTGGCTTTTCTTGTGCAAATGAGCAAACGGTAAAAATGGAAGGTGAAAAGAGGTTAGCACGGACTACTAATGATAAAAGGAAGTGGATAGAATCCGGAAGAAACGTAATGAAGGGAGAACACGCATTACCATTTTGTACTCTCTTCTTGATTACTTACGTTAAGGAATTCTGTTTCAATTTCATCCTTTTTTTTCTACTCCTTTCCTTCTTTAATCTATTACAGGATTTATCAGTTGTTCTGCTAGGCTGGATCTTTCCGTTCTTGTTTTGTTTGAAACCAATCATTCATAAGAAGAAAAAAAACATCGCTATCTCCATACCAACAACCCTACTTCACTACTCTCACACTACATGTATAACTGTATCAGTCAGTGTGCTAAGCTCTATTTTAATTTTCCTATATATATCACCTGAAGTTTCTCATTGCTTATTCATCAACTCCCTTTATTAATGCAATCCAAGGAAATGAGTGAAAAAATACAAAAAATAATCAAAATGTTTAGATACCTGGTGCTAGTTGTTGCAGTACTTATGTGCCTATGCCACATGCCTGTGGCAATGGAGGAGAAGAAAACATACATCATTCACATGGCTAAATCCCAAATGCCAGCAACCTTTGATGACCATACTCACTGGTATGACTCGTCACTCAAATCGGTCTCTGAATCAGCGGAGATGATCTATGTTTATAAAAACGTTGCCCATGGTTTTTCAGCAAGGCTTACAACTCAAGAAGCTGAATCCTTAGAGACCAAACCTGGGATACTCTCTGTTTTGCCTGAGCAGAAATACCTACTCCACACTACTCGGACGCCTTTTTTTCTAGGTCTTGATAAAATACCTAATCCCTTCCCTAAGTCAGATGCTATGAGTAATCTCGTAATCGGATTACTCGATTCAGGGGTTTGGCCGGAAAGTAAGAGCTTTGACGATAGTGGATATGGACCAGTTCCCGATTCGTGGAAAGGTCAGTGTGAGTCCGGCACCAATTTCAGTTCTGCAAAGTGTAACAGAAAGCTTATTGGAGCGAGGTACCTTTTTAGAGGCTTTGAGGCTTCTTATGGTCCAATTGATGAGTCAAAAGAATCCAAATCTCCAAGGGACGTTCTAGGACATGGAACACACACTGCTTCTACAGCAGCTGGTTCAGTTGTTCAGGGCGCTAACCTTTTTGGTTATGCTTCTGGAACTGCTCGTGGAATGGTCTATCGTGCGAGAGTTGCCATGTACAAAGTTTGCTGGTTTGGGGGATGTGTTGACTCCGACATATTGGCAGGTATGGACAAAGCCATTGATGATAACGTTAATGTGCTTTCGTTATCACTTGGTGCAAAGACACGGGATTACTACAAAGAAGGCATTGCAATTGGAGCATTTGCTGCTATGGAGAAGGGTATTTTGGTTTCTTGCTCTGCTGGAAATGGAGGTGCTAGTCCATTGAGTTTGTCCAACGTAGCACCTTGGATCACCACCGTTGGTGCCGGAACATTGGACCGTGATTTTCCAGCTTATGTACGCCTTGGGAATGGTAAAAACTACCTCGGCGTTTCACTTTCCAAGGATAAATTACCCAATAAGATGCTTCCATTTGTGTATGCTGGTAATGCTAGCAATGTAATCGATGGAAACCTCTGTATGAGGGGTACCTTAATTCCTGAGGAAGTTAAAGGCAAAATTGTGCTGTGCGACAGAGGGTCTATCGATAGAGCCGAAAAGGGTTATGTCGTAAAAGTAGCTGGTGGAGCCGGCATGGTATTAGCTAACACCGACGAAAATGGGGAGGAGCTAGTGGCTGATGCCCATTTACTTCCAGCGACGGCGGTGGGTTATAAAGCCGGCGTTGCAATCATGAAGTATTTAACCTCAGATCCTAATCCAACAGCCACGATTATTTTCGAAGGAACAAAGGTAGGAATCAAGCAGTCACCTGTCATTGCAGGGTTCAGTTCCAGAGGCCCAAATCCACTCACGCCGGAGATACTTAAACCGGATATCATTGCGCCCGGTGTTAACATTCTGGCCGCTTGGAGTGGAGCAGCCTCTCCGACGGAGGTGCCTGAGGACGATAGACGGGTCGAATTCAACATTATCTCGGGCACATCCATGTCTTGTCCACACGTGAGTGGCTTATCGGCTTTGCTGAAAGGAGTCCACCCAAAATGGAGCCCCGCCGCCATTCGTTCGGCGCTCATGACCACCGCTTACTTCACCTACAAGAACGGCAGTGCACTAATAGACATCGCCACTGGAAAAACATCGACGCCGTTCGATTACGGTGCTGGACACGTGGATCCCGTTTCTGCTGTCACACCAGGACTGGTTTACGACTTAGAGGCCGATGATTATCTCGATTTTCTCTGTGCATTGAAATACACTCCATCACAAATCAACACCATAGTAAGAAGAAACTTCACATGCAATGAGAGTAAAAAATACAGCGTCACAGATTTGAATTACCCATCATTTGCTGTTTCATTCCCTGCTGGAACCGGAAGTGCCGGTTCAAACACAATCAAATACCGCCGAACAGTGACTAATGTTGGACAGCCTGGAACATACAAAGTTACTGTTTCTTCACCAAAGATTCCAGTGAAGATTATAGTTGAGCCTGAAACATTGACTTTCACTAAGATTAAGGAGAAGAAGTCGTATACTGTGACTTTCACTGCTCCATCAATGTCCTCAAATACAAAAACATTCAGCAGAATTGAGTGGTCAGATGGGAATCATGTGGTTAGTAGTCCAGTGGCAATTTCTTGGACATGAATTGTATGAAGACATAGCTATAGCTGCTGTAAGCTATTTGAAGATGTAGATGCATACTTGTATTTATATACGTCTACAATACAGTTGTGCACATGTCTGGCTGCCAAGCTAAAATTTTCTACAAATAATATAGACTGGATTTACAAAGTCATCTCAAAGTGTGCCACATAGCATCAATGCATTTATCTTCTCTTTTATGTTTTTGCAGACATGATTTACAAAGGAAAGTGATACCAAGAGGACAGATTTTTTTTTGTAAAAATGGTAATTCAGTTGGTTAGTGACTGCATATTGATATTAAAAATAACATAATACCTACAGTGCGGACTTAATATGACTAACAGACATTATCATCTTTCTTGATTCAATCAAAATATGCATGTTGCCTTGCAATTTCAATACATAGTAACTTTCTCATGCTCTCTTTTGGTAGTAGAAGTTACTGCTAACTGAGAGGTAGAATCTCAAGCTTTGTCCCCTAGCAACTACATATTTGTGCACTTTTGGATGGACTTCGGGAAATGAGGCACACTTTGAGATGACTTAGTAAATCAAGTCTATATTATTTGTCCTCTTGGTATCACTTTCCTTTGTAAAATCATGTCTGTGAAAACATAAAAGAGAAGATAAATGTATTGATGCCTTGAAGATTTTGTTGAATACAAGATGCACGAATTTATAAGTGGTCAAATATTTGTCCAAGGTGGTACAATATCTTAACTTGAAAACTTAACTCTTCTAATATTCTAACATTCACTCAATGACCATAACAGGGATGGAGCTATGTTGGATATAGGCTTTTAACAGCAGTTATACCTTATGAAGAGACCAGATGCTACGAAGGACAGATGTGGGTGAAGCCCCTGGAAGTAAGTGGTCTTTCCTTTGGATACATAATTTACAGAGCTTTTTTTCTTTACTTCCTCTGCTCCACTCATGATTATGAAGAATGTAGAGTTAGCAGCAAGGGGGGAAATGGAATAACGAAACTTAGACAACTCATTGTTCAACTCTGTCCAATATAACTTCTTAGCCTTCATTCTTTTTACTTCAATCCATTTCCTGTGGAGGTTTATCTTTTATATTTTGCATATCTAATATTACTCCATATCTCACATAAAGAGACAGGTCTAACTTGAATTTTAACGCACAAAAGGTGATTTCTTTAATGAACCACGACCAATTTCAGAAAAGATCAATAGAGCAAATTGAAGATATTTTCAATGAAATTTTGAAGTATTGCTTGACAAGAATTGATTCACATATTAGATAAAAGCAAGCCCTCAACACCAAAGGTGAACACAGTCCAATATATCATAAAAAGGACCTTAAATTTGGTATTGCAAATAAAGAAGTGGGAAATAAGAGCTACATGTGAAAGCAATAAGCTTTACTTCCTTGTCTTAGCCGAATCAATCAGTCTTTGCATACAGCATAATATTCTTTTCTTCTTAGCACAACCATCCATACCAAAGAAATCAACAAAAATTGGTTCTTCATGGTATAGAAATGTAGTTAACTTACCGTGAATCTTTGAGCAACAGAGATCTTCAAGAAATTAATAGCATTGTCGTTTACTTTAGATGACCCCACAGCAACACTACATGATGGAATAACATCTATACGGTGAAGCTAATATTAGTTCCTCTCTTATGGTATAATACTATAATTCATGCTCCAAAATTCTTTAACTACCAGTAGTTCTTGAAAAACTTATCAGAAACGATGTTGCACATATGGTTTTCAATGAGATTATTCCTTGCAGATTCTAGCTCGTGATAGATTGCTGGGCTCATATAAGGTACCACATTGATGCTATAGTTTTATGTTATTGAACTTCTATGCTTTGAGTTATTTACTGATCATATAATCAACTATAAACCATGTGAAACAGCTTAGTAAAATGTAGATTTTCACCTTAATCTATAAAACTCATCAGCTGGTTACATCGCATTCTAAATGTCATAGAGTACATCTTTCCAATGTTAGTAGCATGAGTATGGGTGGCAAATGGGCTGTTTGGGTGAATTTGGACGGGTCAAGATGGGCAGAAGCTATAAATGGGTCATTACCCAACCATGCCCAAAGTTGAGATGAGTTGAGATGGGCTGGGCTAAACAATGGGTCATAGCCCAACCTACCCAACTTGACCCATTATTTTTATAACTTTTAAACACATATATATGACTAATATTTAATGAGATATGTGACAATGGGTTAACGATTTGGTAAAAATTTATTCAATATTCTTAATGGGTTAACCGATAACCCGATAAGAAATAATTAAATTATAATTTGCTTTTAGATATATAAAAGCACCCGATGAAATAAACGTTCAGTTATTTGTGATCTTTGCCAAATTATAACATGTTTGTTATAGAACTAAAATTAAATTATAATTTACTACAATTGTAACATTTTTTCTTAATCATACATGTTGTTTTGCAATCTAGATCCATTGTATTATAAAGTATAGCTATTACTAGCAAATTGAAAGGCAAGTATAAGAAAATGATAAAAAATTTGCTACAATTAATTTTACCAATAATAATAATTATAGTAATCAATATTTATGTCAATTTATGATAGTGAAATTTTTTAAATAACTATTCATACGTAAAAATCTTAATATAAAGTTAAATCTTAAAAGCTAAAATTAAGCATTTTCATGGGTCAAGTTGGGTCATCTTAATGGGTCTATTTGGACTGTTAATTTATGATGGGTCAACTTGGGCTAGCCCAAATCAACCCATCATCAAAATCACTCTAGCCCAAACCCATTAAACCTTGGGCGGGCCATATGGGTTTGGGCTAGTTTTGCCACCCCTAAGCATGAGAAACCTGAAGAAATTTATTTATCTAGGTGAAACCAGTCATAAAAATGCTGAAGCAAACCCTGGTTGGAAGTTGGAACAGGGGTGGCAAAACTCGTTATTCATATTTGCAACACCAGTAGAAGATTTTATCCGATACTTTCACAACTAAATAAAACTCATTGAGTTCCACCTCAACGAACAGCACAAAACTAGGCATCAAGTATTCTATTCAAAACTTAGGAAAGTTCATGAGTTTACTTTGTTTTGCTATGTAATTAAAAGAAAGAAGAGCTGTTAAGCTTGCCATTGGAAGTCAAGGAGGGCGATGATCTGGCTAAAGCTGCCGCTGAAGCAGCTGATGGAAGGCCAGTTTACTGCAGAGAAAGGTATTATCGTGCATTGGCGGGTGGACAGTACTGCAAATGGGAAGACCTACTTAAATAAGAGGACAAATGAAGAAAGCTATAGTTAAATTCTGTGATTGCTCAAAAGATCAGTACAATTGAGCCTGCTCTTATAATTTTAGAGAAGAAATTTTGATGTTTTATGCATTAGATAATCTGTATGCAAAGAACAACAGGAAGAGAATTATAACCCAAAATGTTTACATAAAGTGAACTTCCATCATCTGATCAGAAAGCCTGTGTGTGCTGCAAGCCATCATTTGAGGTGTGAATATTTGTTATCATCAAAACCAATTCGTGAAAAACGGCTAATACATAACTTCAAAATTAGTTAAAGCAAATAGGGTAGAAGCAAACTTAGACTTTCTTGAAATAGTGGGTTCCCCTAGTGTATGTGGCTTCTTAGAGCTGACCCTTTATTTATTCAGTTGGGATTAAATCTTCTCCTATTTGAGGAACCCTAGCTCATCAAAAATGTTATAAGTTTATAATCAAATTTTATAATTGCAAAGACAGCACTCTTTGAGTGTCAGGATCAGCAACAAAGGATTTCATAGTACTTTATGGGTCTTGATACCATTTTCAACTTTTAATTACTACTCTTCTTTGCCAATTCGCAGAGGTATTGCCAGTTTTTGTTTATCCATCTCGCTATAGAGGGGGATTATGAGGAAGGCAACAAGTACTTAGTTGAATAAACTTGACAAAATAGACAGTAGGCAAAAGCTCATTCACAGAGATCCAGAATAGTGTAAAAAAGTCTTTGTATTGTCACTTAGTAGTGTAAGAAATTGATGGTGATGCACGATTACGAAGTATCCCGCGTTTACCCAGGGTTCGGGGAAGGATCGCGTCTACCCTGATGCAACTATGCAAGTATAAATAATTGATTTCACAGTTCGAACTCATAACGTATATGTCAACACAAAAATAACATTACCGTTATTTCAAAGTCCCCTTCAAAAGTAAAGTATGGTTGTTATCACTTATCAGTAATTATAACTTAAATTTGTATTGAAATATAATGAAAAGATTAAGGCTTCGTATAGTACACCATCCTCCCTAGACCCCTTTTATGAAATTATACTGGGTATGTTGTTGTAATGGTAATGGAAATCAGTAAACTGTTGTGGAAGGCTACATCTAGTACATGATTATTCATGTTGAAGGTTGACATTTGTGGTAGATTACGTCCTTATATGCTTACCACTTGCAAATGGTGGGATATGGTCCTATATACGCGCAGCGACATGGACAACAAAGTTTCCAAGTATGAAGTAGTAGTAATGATTAAAATCATACGCGTATATTGATCAGTGCTTGAATATTAAAAGTCGAAAGCTCCATACGTCCTCATTCAATAATCAGACTTGGGATTAGTTTCGTCATCAGTAACTTGAACCACATATATGTAACTGAAAATTTATCAAAAATATATGTTTACAGTAAGTTCATTTATCCTATTGATACGAGCAAATAGTCTCAGTGTTCACACACCTACTAATACTGAAATCCGAAATGCACCTCTGTTCACGATACCACAAGGTCAGGGACCCAATTACTCCAATATCCACAACTTTTGTTACCATTAATTTCCTAGTTTATTTTGTTCCCTCTCTATTATTGTTGTGTTTTTTTTTGTTTGTTTTGAATAGACTATTGCTCCCCCAATTTGCATATCCTTGGACACGAGATGGGATCTGAAAATTAATTTGACAGGATGCAGGTACTAAAACTTTAACGAGAATGTGAAGTTAATACTTACTGAATTGGTGAATAGGTTGGGAGTTGGCAGGAAAGAGAGGCCTAAAGACAATCAGGTTAAGACCATAACATGTGGGCAGTTGAAACAAAAGGCTCTATTACTTTATGGTCCAACCTATACATAGAAATTTTGACTCAACATCTTTTTTTTCTCTTTTATGTATCATAGGTTTTTTATATCAAATACTGGGACTTAATTTTCCTTGGCAAATACAAAAGAAAACAACAGCAATAACCAGAAAAAAAATATAGTACTTATCATTTATCTTATGAAACCTGCACCGACATGCAGTATGTCCTAGCATATTCATATGTTTGACGATTAGCTAGAGGAGAGTTAAGGCTAGCATGTGTTTATGTGTTACAGCTCAGTTGGTCCTAAAACTTATTTTTTCTACCGGGGTGAGGGTGGTGGGGGGTGGGGGTACTTTAAAATATCAGGAAATATTTTCCATTTATATAGAAAAGTATGTATCCAATTCAAAATATCTCCAATTTAGACTACTAAAAAATCAACAGTTGGACCAGCAAAAATTAAATTCACATGAAGTATAATTGCTAGCTCATCAACTCGGCTGGCAACACCATAAGTCCATAAGTAAATGAAATTCCAAATGACACTGTTGTTTACAACTAAAAATGCTAATATACTATGGTTTATAATGTTCTATATACCTTGTTGCTGATACATATTAGTATAGGGTAAATAATTATTCAATAAGAGAAAATTTGAGTTTTAGAAGCTAGAAATTATGTACACTATATATATATTAGCTTTTGGGTGAATGTGAGAAATCATGTCTCATAGACCAAATGTTAAGTGGATCTTGGGTCTACTTCAACTTCAACTCCAAAAGCTAGCTCAAAGAAAAGAGATTGCCCAAGCTATAAGGAGTTCCAAATCTCGTCCCGATCCGATGTGAAATCATTCTCATAGCCCCCCCGCCTCATGCCCAAACAATGTCCGCTGGAGCGTGCACAAATGGACTGGGGCGTATATTCACGACCCCCGCATGGTCCTGGAGGCTCCACATCGGGACCTAATGTGCCTAACTCTGATGCCATGTTAAATAGATCATGCGCCTAAATCAACTTCAAAATTTAGCTCAAAAAAGAAGAATTGCCCAAATCATATAAGAAGTCCCAAGATCTCGTCCCAATCCGATGTGGGATCATTCTCATCACCAGAGGTACTATTAATCACATTCTAGAATTAGCACAAACTGACATCTTTATTTTGTATTGTTATTATCATCAGCCCTCTAGTTCATGCTCCTCGTGTTAATAGAATACTATTTTTTGTACAGGGGGATTCACGTGTTTCTATTGTCTTTTACCCCATACAATAAAACAGTCTCGTTTGTCATATAGATAATTAGGAGTATCTACCATTAAATAATGTTGATTTGCTTAGTTACTAGACCCCGCCCCCTACGTTGAAGTTTGAAACTTGTCTCTTCTTGTTTGAATAGACCAACTACAAAAACAACAGTTGGAGTTTTGTGCATCGTTAATTATATATTTTAATACTTTTAGAATAATTATTTTTGTCATAGCAGATGACTATTTATAACAAATATGATAAATAATTGGGAAAAAATAAATAAATAACACAGTAAATTATATTGAGCAGTATATAACTTAATTCTCGAAAGGTGGAAGTTCGACGTCTCACCAACCATCTACCTTTTTTTCTCTCACACAAATAAATGTTACTCCTAAGACTTAACACTACTCTATTTCTGTATTGGACCCGTGAACCACTATATTTCAGTAAAGGTGAAGATTTTTTCTCTTTATTTATATTTATAGTTATTGGAAGTTGGAAGTTGAAAATCTTCAAGTTCTCATCGTGAAATCTACAGCATTTATTGATCTGACGACTTATATTGGACTGTCGCTTGAGCAATGATTTCACTACCAACTGAATCTGTAAAAAAGATATACTAGAAAGAAATGGAATTAGATGTACCACTCTTTAAAGATTTTGAGTTCAAGCTTTCAAAATGAAATTACCTTTAATACAAAATGTCTTACCCCAAAGTGAGACTTTTTGGAGTAACTCTGAATTCGAGTTCCAAAACGGCTATCAAATATCGGGCAAGAGAAAAATAAAGGTATGGGGGGACTAAATGTTGATTCGTGCTCAGAAGTTCTGAGTTAATTCCCCAAATAGTCATTGAACTTGTGCAAACATCCACTAAAGTAATTTTTATTTTTTTTAAGAAAATATGGTCATTGAACTAAGTACATCTTTCTAAAATAATGTGAAACTAAGAAATAGTTAAGGGCATGTTTGGAAAGCCACGAGGGGAATTGAAATTGGGTGTAATTAGATATAATTACACAGTTTGGCATGACATGCAAGATAAAATAACAAGTCAATACTACTAAAGCAAATAAATTGGAGTATAAAATATAAAATAAATTCAAAATTCAAAAAAAAAAATCATAATACTTTTATATCAAATTTCAATATAATATAAAATAAGCTTCACCATAACCTAAGTAAATATAATTCAAAAGGGAAACATAAATCTATAATCTCAAATGAAATTCTACTTTAATTCAAAACTAGAATAATAATGCAATTATGCGCTAAATTAAGAAAATAAAAAATACGAGCAATTATATTGATCATAAGAAGTAAAGGTTGAGAAATGAGAAGGAAAAAAATGAAAGATAAATAATGTAAAAAAAAATTTAAAAAAATTTTAAAATAATATAAATAAATAAAAAAATAAAAAAGAAAAAAAATTAAAAAGTAACCTTGTAATTACACTCAATTCTCAAACTCCTCCAGAATTCCAAACTATGTTATTACACCCAATTTCAATTCTCTTGTGGCTTTCCATCCAAACATACCCTTAACTATTTCTTAGTTTCACATTATTTTCAAAAGATGTACATTTTAGTGGGATGTTTGCACAAGTTGAGTGACCATTTAGGGGATTGACTCCAGAAGTTCCACACTTCTTAACAAAGGTGATTTCATATTAATAGCTTGAACTCAAGCCCTATGATTAAGAATAAAAGAGTATTTACCACTATTGAATGACTTTTAACGTATGCTAATACCAAAAAAGAAAAGTCATGAGGTCTGAGTTTCAAATCCTAGCGGAGACAAAAAACACTAGGTGATTCTTCCCATATGTTCTAGCCTTGGTGGACAGAGTTACCTGGTACCTGTTGCTAGTTCGAGGTGACAGGTATCCCGTGAATTTAGGCGAGGTGCGTGAAAGCTGGCTCGGACACCGCACTCATCAAAAAAAAGGAACGAAATAGTTGGATGGCAACTTGGAGAATTTTGGAATTCTGGCTTTTCTTGTGCAAATGAGCAAAAGGTGCTACTAGAGATAAAAAGAGGTGGATAAAAACCGGAAGAAAGGTAATGAAAGGAGAATAGGCATTACCATTTTGTGCTCTCTTCTTGATTACTTACGTTAAGAAATGTGATTTCTGTGAATGTGATCCTTCTTTTTCTACTCTTATCCTTTAATCTTTATTTTATCACTTTATATTATCAGCAGTTGTTGTGCTAGGCTGGATCTTTCCAATCATTCATAACAAGAAAACAACATCCCCATCTCCCCACCAAGCAGCCCCACTTCACTACTAATACTCACACACTCTTTTAGTTTTCCTATATATATTACCTTAAGTTTCTCATTGCTTGTTCATCCATTCCCTTTATTAATGCAGTCCAAGGGAATGACTGAAAAAACACAAAAATTAATCAAAATGTCTAGATACTCGGTGCTCGTTGTTGTTGTTGTACTTCTGTGCCTATGCAACGTGTCTATGGCAATGGAGAAGAAGAAAACTTACATCATTCACATGGCTAAATCCCAAATGCCAGCAACCTTTGATGACCATACTCACTGGTATGACTCGTCACTCAAATCGGTCTCTGAATCAGCGGAGATGATCTATGTTTATAAAAACGTTGTCCATGGTTTTTCAGCAAGGCTTACAGCTCAAGAAGCTGAATCCTTAGAGACCCAACCTGGGATACTCTCTGTTTTGCCTGAGCTGAAATACCAACTCCACACTACTCGGACGCCTTCTTTTCTGGGTCTTGATAAAAGCGCTGATTTCTTCCCCGAGTCAGATGCTATGAGTGATGTCATCGTCGGAGTACTTGATACAGGGGTTTGGCCGGAAAGCAAGAGCTTTGACGATAGTGGATTTGGACCTGTTCCCGTTTCGTGGAAAGGTCAGTGTGAATCCGGCACCAATTTCAGTTCTGCAAAGTGTAACAGAAAGCTTATTGGAGCGAGGTACTTTTCTAGAGGCTATGAGACTACTCTTGGTCCAATTGATGAGTCAAAAGAATCCAAATCTCCAAGGGACGATGATGGACATGGAACACACACTTCTTCTACAGCAGCTGGTTCAGTTGTTCAGGGTGCTAGCCTTTTTGGTTATGCTTCTGGAACTGCTCGTGGAATGGCTAATCGTGCCAGAGTTGCCGTGTACAAAGTTTGTTGGGTTGGGGGATGTTTTAGCTCCGACATATTGGCAGGTATGGACAAAGCTATTGATGATAACGTTGATGTGCTTTCGTTATCACTTGGTGGAAGCACATCGGATTACTACAGAGATAGCGTTGCAATTGGAGCATTTGCTGCTATGGAGAAGGGTATTTTAGTGTCTTGCTCTGCTGGAAATGCAGGTCCTAGTCAATTCAGTTTGTCCAACGTAGCACCTTGGATCACCACCGTTGGTGCCGGAACTTTGGACCGTGATTTTCCAGCTTATGTAAGCCTTGGCAATGGTAAAAACTTCTCCGGCGTTTCACTTTACGCGGGTGATTTATTACCCAATAAGATGCTTCCATTTGTGTATGCTGGTAATGCTAGCAACGTAACCAATGGAAATCTCTGTATGACGGGTACTTTAATTCCTGAGAAAGTTAAAGGTAAAATTGTTCTGTGTGACAGAGGGATTAACGCTAGAGTCCAAAAGGGTTCTGTCGTAAAAGCAGCTGGTGGAGCCGGCATGGTATTGGCTAACACCGCCGCAAATGGGGAGGAGCTAGTGGCTGACGCCCATTTACTTCCAGCGACGGCGGTGGGCCAAACAGCCGGCGATGCAATCAAGAAGTATTTAACCTCAGATCCTAATCCAACGGCCACGATTCTTTTTGGAGGAACAAAGGTAGGAATCGAACCGTCACCTGTTGTTGCAGCGTTCAGTTCCAGAGGCCCAAATGCAATCACGCCGGAGATACTTAAACCGGATATCATCGCGCCCGGTGTTAACATTCTGGCCGGTTGGACCGGAGCAGTCGGTCCGACAGGATTGGCTGAGGACGATAGACGGGTCGAGTTCAACATTATCTCGGGAACATCCATGTCGTGTCCACACGTGAGTGGCTTAGCGGCTTTGCTAAAAGGAGCTCACCCTGAATGGAGCCCCGCCGCCATTCGTTCGGCGCTCATGACCACCGCTTACACCGCCTACAAGAACGGCGGAGCACTACTAGATATCGCTACCGGAAAACCATCGACGCCGTTCGATCACGGCGCCGGACACGTGGATCCCATTTCGGCGGCCAACCCAGGACTTGTTTACGACATAAACGCCGATGATTACCTCAATTTCCTCTGTGCATTGAAATACACTCCATCGCAAATCAACAGCTTAGCAAGAAGAAACTTCACATGTGATTCAAGCAAAAAATACAGCGTCACAGATTTGAATTACCCTTCATTTGCTGTTTCGTTCCCGGCAGAATCCGCTGCCGGAACCGGAAGTGCCGGTTCAAATACAATCAAATACAGCCGGACACTGACTAATGTTGGACCGGCTGGAACATACAAAGTTACTGTTTCTTCGCCAAATAGTTCAGTTAAGATTATAGTTGAGCCTGAAACATTGAGTTTCACTCAGATGAATGAGAAGAAATCGTATACTGTGAGTTTTACGGCTCCATCAACGTCCTCAACTACGGATGTATTCGGTAGAATTGAGTGGTCAGATGGGAAGCATGTGGTTAGTAGTCCGGTGGCAATTTCTTGGACATGAATTGTATGAAGATATAGCTATAGCTGCTGTTTATTTAATTTAAGTTCATGATTTTCTGCTTTTAAGTTTCATTCCAGCACAAAAGTTGAAAGCTGGTTTCAAATGTATTTATGGATAACATGAAAGAATCAAAGAAATGTATGACTTCTACAATTTCTTGTTCACTGTACAGTGTTGTTTCATACCTAGTATTGTAAGCAATTCTAACTGTGATTTGTACCTACATCTCTATGTGATTTTATTGGACTGTATTTTATATATTTTAAACATGATGTTCAACCAAAGACCACTTAATTTTCATATAAGTAGAGAGGGGTGCTTAATGCTTATTGGAGCATGTCAACGAGTCGAGATGTGAGTTCAATTCCTGCTATGGCTAGTCTTAAGTCTGTATCTATGCTATTATGTTACCTAAACTTGTTCGGATCTAGTGCACCTCCACTCATGTTAGTTCGCGATCACTAGAAAGCTAACCGTCTTCTACCCTCCTGCTTCAGCTTGAGGTAATAGGTAAGGTAACCATATTGAATTTGATTCATCCATAGCTATTATGAATACTGGAAAAATAATGCTACTGTAATAGTACATTAGCACATGGTTTCGCACATTAATGCTTTGAAAGGGAGAGGAATGATTGATCTGTCGAAATAATGGTCAGTGCTTAATAGACGATCCAAAATAAAAAGACACTCATTGCTGGCTATGGATAGATAGATGATGTTTATCAACTTCAATTGGTACTTTCTGCTATTATGTCATGCATTAGGTACACAATTCAGCAAGCAATCATTAATTTCAGTACTAATTGGCTTTCCCATTCCATAGGATGACGATGATTGACATATGACATCTTTACTATTACTATTATTAGTATGGTTGAAATTGTACTAAACTATTTGCAAATTAATGTATATTCTGTATAAAGTAAGACATAACTTCATGAATTACTATAAGTTGTTTCAAAACAAAACCCAAAATTATATAAGAATGTAGAGATTTGTACTAGCAACAAACGCAGGACACAGTTGTATGATGAGATAATTTGTTCTTATAGACCAAACCAAAGTATACATTGTCTGGAAGAGAAACTACCAACACTTCAACTGGACTCCTAATGTACACTCAAATCAAACTTCATTAGACTTCAACGCTAGACAACAACAAAATTAGTGGGGTCGATCAATTGGTGGAGGATGAGTAGCCAACGATTTGGAGCTAATCAAGAGGGAATTGGACAAACAATTCCACTTCCTCAAATTTGACCTATTAGAATGAAAGCCAATTAAATTATAGTGTTTCGTCAGCCTCATCCATTTTAAATGACATTGAAATCTGGCACATGCATTCCAAGACGAGCACCCCCACTAAATTTATTTACATTGAAAGATGCCCCTAGGGGCTAGGTGAGATCATTCTCTATGTAATCATTCTTTAAATTCTAATATCTGCAATCCAACCAAATAATTGAAGGACATACCACAATGATCTAGTGATCCTGTAAGCCTGTTTAAAGAATACATGAAGAAAGAAGAGAAAATTCCTTACTCTTTGGTGATTTCTGAATATGAAACAAGACTTTCCGCTGCCATCAGAATTCTGAAGAGCTGTTAAATAATGCAAACTAAGCTCACCATGCATTCTGTTGCTGCTCTGATATTACACTTGTTCCCGAAACTTATTAGAAGCAAAGTGTTCACTTAGCATTTTCAGGGCATCAATCTGCAAAGTGTCTCGGGAGCAAAATTGGACCCCATAGTGAGATCTCCCGCTGGACCTTGTTAGTAAGCAATGTAGAATAATAGAATGTTGAAACCGGCTACAGCTCTTTCTTGATTTTGCATTTGCAGAGCATGTTGCTTAAATTGCTCCCATCATCACGTTCCAGGCTACAGTTTCTTTATCTTTAAACTAATCGACCGGCTATATACAGGATGCACCCACATGAATAGAAGAGTTTAAAACAAATGGAAGGCTCATAATTTGTGCCAGTTCTGGTGTGGTTGCTTTCCAAGCCGCTTTAACATATACATGCATCCAGCTGCAGAAAAAAGACCAAGAGCGGCCATAGCTATAATTGTTGAATTTTCAATATTCTGGTAGAAACCTCTCTGCAAAATTTCAAAATAGCAGATTATCTACATATTCAATAAATCACCAGAAAAAGAAAGTATCTCATGATGAAGTTTGACATGTGGCACCATACAATCAATTAAAACGTTATCTAGAAGTTCAACATAGAATAAAAGAAACTATATCGCATTTATCTTAACTGAGAAGATGTGGATACGGCCCAGAACCATAAATTTCCAAGCAACAAGCATCTAGGTATAGTTCAAGCACTACATCCTTAAATGGGTTTTACTGGGAATAAAGTGCCACTATAATTAGTGAAGAGGTTCTCTTCTGATGAAATAATGAATTAAGTAAATAAGATAAATGGTAAAATATAACATGCCTGAATCAGAAGTAACAACATAAGCGCATTTGAAGGAGCAATCGATAAACTCATCATTCCTCCACGGAGTTCATTAGGCACATACCTGCATGTTATAGGAAGAAAGGAACTAGAGTAAAAGATAACTTCCAGCCACATATATCAGAGAGCAGGCTATGCTCGAGTTTCACAATTATTAAAGCCATGATTGATAAGAAAATAATAACTGCAGCAAGTTTACATGGTTCTCAATCTGGCGAGTGAAGGCAAAACCAATCCCACACAAGCATGAAATATGCAGAATAGCATCAAAAGAATTTCAATGTCCTGCAACAATATCGCAAATTAAGGTTGACGATATTACTTGATATTTTAACAGCTTGAAGAAAAGAAACCTCGTAAAATACCTGATAATCAAAAGCTACAATGGAAGTGACGAAGCCCATAATAGTACAGGCATATACTAAGCACTCCTCTGTTCGGAGTGATAAAGGGCCACTGGAGAACCAGGAAAATGCAGTGCTTCCAAGCATTTTCGCACTAAGTACACAGGGGTATACCAAACCTAGCAAAACCTCTCTCCCATCTGCCTAAAAATCCGAACAAACTTTAAGGAGAAAATATATCAATCTTTTTGGACCAGGAACAAATATGGTGAGATAGGATTTCAGGAGGGAAAGAAAATGTATTGTTAAGTATTCATCCTGATAAACCAGTATTCACAAAGTTTGAGAGACATAGATATTGGCCACAAAAAGATTACTTCATGGATTTCTATGATTGGAAGATGGTTTTTCAAAGTCACTAGTATAAGATCCACTACCCCACATTCTGATGTGTCTTACATAAACAGTCATCAGCCGCTCTCTCCCTCTCTAGGTATAAGAATGAATCTCATCAATCTTTCCAAAGAAGGCCTCTCACAGTAGTAATTAGAATACTTTCTCTATCCATTTTTCCTTGACATACTTCCATTTCCAATTTTGAGACACAAAGTACAAAAGAATAATAAACTTTAAACATTTTAAATCCAATCAAGGACGTGTATTTTCGTATACATAACTTCAACTACCAACTCTTCAACTACTGTCTTCAAAATGAAGGTAAAAAAAAGTAAGTAGATTAACAAATTTAGCACTCCTCTTATAATTTTCCATGAGAAAACAATAATAAGAATTGGAGAGTCGGAAATGCTGAAACAGTATCCTTTCGAGGAAGCTAGTCAAAATCATACCACAATGGTTGGAGCCCAAGTAATCCAAAAAACTGCAATTGAGAAGTGGATGGTAGCTTGGGTCCATGACAAAAGCCAAACCCTTTTATCTGCCAAGAATACAATTGGGAAAAGATTAGGATGTCGATCCAACCATTCCCAATTGTGCAATTAGTCATCAAAACCAGCATTTTGTATGGATGCATGTTCTCCAACTCATACCATATTAAGATGTTGCAGAACTTATAATTTCTGAAATTGGACCATTTTAATTTTCTTAAGCATTACATCTTGAATAAAATATAAACCCAAAATTAGGTACAACCTCATTTTGTATTAGAAGATTACTATACTCGTACTGTCTGATATACCAAACTGGTAGTATTTATTTGCAAAAAAAGGATAACTTTCTCTCTGCATTATGGCTCTGTTATGCTTTCATGCTCTTCTCAAGTATGGACTTCTGTTAAGTTTGACCAAGTACCAACCAAAATAAGATCACAGTAAGAGAAATAAGGTAGCTACACCTAGTTTGGTGGAGGGAATGAGGGAGAAATTGGAGCAGAGAATGACAAATCAGGTTGACAATGCCTATGAGATCGGGGTCAACCTTTTGAACTCCTTCTTCCTTACTTTCCCTTTCTATCGCCACCCCTTTCTTCTATTAAACTCAAATTGTGGTACACGACCTCCTTTTACGGGAAAGACCTCTATTGGAGCCTAATAGGTCTTTCACTGGAAAGGGAAGCGCCAAAAGTAACGAAATAAAGTTAAGCCGGATTTCTCGTGACTATCCAAGAATTTCAATGTCCAAATCGTGGTTTTTCACGGAAAAGCTTATCTGATTTTATTTATTTTAGAATCTTTTTATCCCGAGATTCACAGAATTGATTCAATATTTCTTTTAGTGTCACAGTCAGCTATGGATATGTGTCCCACAGTTATGTTGTGACAACAAAAAGTTCAATATCATTCTTCCTGCTCACCATAAATACTCTTGGGTGCATATATGCAATATGAGTGCACAAATTGGGCAAAATATCTTCAGGCAAAGGAACATAAGAACAAAAACGGATGACTCATACCACCGAGTATGTATGTATGAAATTTAGTCTGATAATCTTTAAGATTAATTGATTTTGGATCTTCCTTCCATCCTCGGCTGACATAAGCCAGAGCACTAAAACCCATTATTACCACTGCACTGGACGGAGCAAGCAAACTTGTCTTTTCATGACCACCAATTAACCAGTTACCAACCACTTGGCTTCCAATGAAAGATGCAGATTCAATGAAAGTCATTAACCAAAACATGTCATTCACTGAATCCTGCCTCTGCTCAAGCTGCAAAATGATTATAAGGATAACTCAAAGTCGTGCAGAAAATCTGAAATACGACTGAGAAGACTCCCCGAGCGAGAAAAATGTTCAAATATAATCACATATGCTGCTACGGCGGCCGCATGAATAGGTTCGAAATAGGCTAATGTAGTTGGCAAAGAAAGCAATTCTAAAGACTATAGATCCACACGCCCCCACCCTAACCCCTTTGCATTTACTATTCTTTCATCTTTTTTTTTGGTACAATAAAGATTTACTACATTTATTCATTTCAAGAAATGGATAAGAATTTTGAGTTAACAAGTCTTCATAATTGTACTTCCCCCATGCAATAGCAATTCAACAACATACCCGGTAAAATCCCACAAGTAGGGTCTGAGGAGGGTAGAGTGTATGCTAGACCTTCAACAAAGCAGTTCATATGATAATAACAAAAAGAGATTCTGAAGACAAACCTTATCATGCTCAACAACCATCCATGTCTCGAAGTTGAAGAAAAATATCGTAGAGGCAAGAGACAGGCAGATGCTAGCGAGCCAAACACTTGGATGTCCAGTAACCCTCCTCCATATGGCAACAAAAAGATGCAGCAAGCAAAATAACAAGCTGACTTTTTTCTGGCCACTGCATGAAGAGAGGCAACATAATGATAAGTTTGACAGATGGTAATCTTGACTTATCAAAAAAATGACTTTATCTTATGGTGCTCCATCACAGTTTTGAGAGCAATAAACAATAATGATAATTATCATGGCCCAATACCATTTACTTTGAAAACATATTCTGGTCAAACACAAAGCGAAGTTCAAGCTTTGTTGGACAGTTCAGAAGAAAACTGATGTCATAGTCCCAAAAGAATGCATCAAAGGAACGAAGATCAGATTGATACTTCCTCTATCCCAAAATGGAAGTTCTATTTCATTTCGAAGAGTTGAACCAAATAATCTTAGTCTAAAAATTTGAAATTATGATTTATGGAACTCCAAAAGGATGAAAATGGCAACTTGCAGTATACTTTTTTTTATAAGTAACAAAGAAATTCATCACTTGCATTATATTTATTCTAATATCTATTTTTTAAATTTAAATAGCAGAATTAGTTAAAGTCAAATATAACTATTTTAATTCCAACAATTAGACAAAACTCCCGCATAATAAGGAAAATAGAATGGAGAGAGTTGCAATAGAAAAATAGACTTTAGTTTTTCTTGCAACGGGGATGTATTTTTCTGAGACCTCAAGTAGATATGAAGCAGCTTCCAACACCATAGTGGTTATGCAAATAGAGAAGGACCCTGTTAAACATAGAAAACTAGGCAGAGTACCCTTACATCAAATCCGAGAGCATTCCCAAAAAGGTACCAACAAAGAGAGCAGATGTGTATCCAATACATAGAGAGATGACCATCTGCTCCCTACTAATGCCATGGTACGCCAACTCATACTCTCCAAATACTGCCAACAAGCCTTCCATCACTGTAAAAGTTAAATAAATAAACAAAATGATTTTGAATCCAAGCTGATAATAAAAAAGACACAATTACTATGTTGAGGACGTAATGAAAAAGGGAAGTATGCCTTTGCTTGATGCAATATGTGATGTTCTATGATTAGTAATTACCATATCTTTTTTTGAGAATGGTAACATTTACTTCTATATATCCACAGGTATACTACATCTGAAGTGTAGTTCCCCTTCAAAAAGTATTAGTTACATAAGTCCTAGGATCTTCTAGTTACAGCCAGTCAATAGCATTAAGAACATCTTCTGTATTTCCTATCACTACTTGCTTACACCAAAAATAATAAAGTCCTAGACAGTTTATCTTTATCTTCTGGATGCTGCACTGTACGCCTTCAAAACATCTTTGATTTCTTTCTTTCCAAATTGTCCACCAAATGCAAGCTGGGACAATCCTCCATCTCTCCTCCTTTCTTGCTGCATTACCAATACTATTCCAGCACTTTAGGACTTCTGTAATTCTACCAGGTTTCACCCATTTGATCTTCCTCTTGTGGATGAACATCTGCCACAGCTGATCGGTCTATTTGCAATGTAAAAAGAGATGGTTAACTGTCTCCACCTGTTTTTCACAAAGATAACATCTAGAGCAAAGGTTAAATTTCCTCTTGTTCAAATTTTCATGTGTCAAAACTGCCTCCTTTGCCAAAAGCCATGTGAAAAAATTTACCTTGTATGGAATTTTTGTTTTCCAAATCATCCTCCATGGCCATTCTTCTTCCAGGGCTTCTGTAGACCTCAGTTCCTTGTAGGCAGACCTAACAGTGAACTCTCCCCTGCTCTCCCCCTTCCACACCAACCTGTCTTCCTCTCCTGATAAGTTGACCATAGCCATTGTGTCATGAAAATTTGCTATGGTTGCCATTTCCCAATCATTTAAATTCCTTCTCAGATGAAGATTCCAACCTTGTCCTGTCCATAAATCTGCAACTGTAGCTTCCTGTACTTGGCTTAAGCTGTGTAGCTCAGGGAAAGCCTGTTTCAGTATCACATTTCCACACCAGATGTCATTCCAAAAAGACACTTTTTCTCCATTGCCCACCTTGCAATTTGTTCTAACCCTAACCAGGTGCCATAGACTCCTGATGGTTCTCCAGACACTGCAATTGTAAGGGTTGGTCACCACTTCTGTCATCCACTTGTCCTCCATGCCATATTTTGCTGTGATAACTTCTTTCCATAGTGATACTTCTGGGGAAACAAATTTCCACAACCATCTCATCATCATACTCTTATTATGTATACTCAAGTCCCTTATATTCAGACCTCCCCCTCGCTTGCTTACCAGTAGTTCACTCCATTCAACCAAATGATACTTATCCTTATCTTCATTGCCCTGCCAAAGGAAATTCCTCCTAATTGTATCCAACCTCTTAGTCACACTGGCTGGGATAGGGAATATTGACATCATGTATGAAGGTAGGGCATCCAAGACACTGTTAACTAGTGTCAATCTACCCCCATAAGAAAGATATTGGCTTTTCCAGTTTGCAAGCTTCCTTTCACACTTTTCAATTACTCCACTCCATATTTCTTTTGACTTGCTTTTAGCTCCCAGAGGCATCCCCAAGTAGATAGTTGGTAATTCACCCACTTTCCCTCCTAGCTTGCCAACTAACTCCCCAATATTTGCTACTGTATTTATTGGATAAATGAAACTCTTGTTCCAATTTATGTGCAGACCTGAAACCGCCTCAAAAATATTAAAGATAACCCTCAAGATCAACATTTGCTCCTCTACAGCATCACAGAACACTAGAGTGTCATCTGCATACTGTAGATGAGTAATCTCTACATTGTTCCCTGTATTGTCCCCCACCTGAAAACCTTTGATCCAACCCTTTCTTTTTGCAGTCTGAAATAAGTTGCCCAAACCTTCCATGGCCAGTATGAAGAGAAAAGGGGATAGAGGGTCCCCTTGTCTCAATCCTCTGTATGATGAAAAAAAACCACATGGACAACTGTTGATCAACACAGAGAACTTCACTGAGCTTATGCACTGTCTGATCCACCTCAACCATCTTCTACCAAAACCCATCCTCTGCATCATATTCATCAAAAAGTTCCAATTCAAGTGATCATATGCTTTCTGGATATCCAGTTTGCATAGGATACCTGGTTGGTTGTCCCTCTGTCTAGAATCAACACATTCATTTGCTATCAATACTGCATCCATGATCTGTCTATTCTTGATAAAAGCCATTTGTTGTCTATCAACTAGCTTATGCATCACTTTCTTCAATCTTTCCGCCAACAATTTAGCAATTATCTTGTACACTCCCCCCACTAGACTTATTGGTCTGAAGTCATTGAGTTCCACTGCCCCTACCTTCTTGGGGATCAGAGCCACAAAAGTAGCATTTATACTCCTCTCAAACACCCCATCCTCATAGAAGTTTTGGATAGCTTCTACCACTTCTTTTTTGATAACGTCCCAACATTGACTAAAGAAAGACATGGAAAAACCATCAGGGCCAGGAGCTTTATCTCCAGCACATGCTTTGATAGTTTCTAGAATTTCCTGTGCTTCAAAAGGAGCCATCAGCTGGCTATTGTCTTCATCATCAATCCTAGGACACTCTCTCATATCCAGGTCAGGCCTCCAATCTTCAGTTTCAAAGTATAGCTTCTCAAGTATTCTATGATCTCCCTCTTCACCTCTGCAGGGTCAGTCACCACCTCCTCCCTAACTTTTGTTTTGTCAATGGCAGTGAATCTTCTATGTGCATTTGCTGTTTTGTGAAAGAAGCTTGTATTTCTATCCCCCTGTTTAAGCCAAACAGCTCTAGATCTCTGTCTCCAAGCTATTTCTTCATTCTTAGCTATTTCCTCAAAATCAGCAGTAAGGGCTATCTTGGAAGCTATCTCCCATTCCTTCAAGATTCTCTGATTCTGTATCATTTCTAGCTCGGCTAACTGGTATTCTGTATCATTTCTAGCTCGGCTAACTGGTTAAGCACAAGTTGTTTCTGCTGTTTCAGATTACCATGAATAGTCTTGCTCCATTCTTTCAACTTTCCTTTCACTGCCCTCAGCTTTGCTACCAGAACAAAGTCTGGTTTCCCATGAAAATTAGAGGACTCCCACCAGCTTTTAATTCTGTCATTAAAACCCTCTGTAGTGAGCCACCAATTTTCGAATTTAAAGTATGATTTGGTTGTCTCCCAGTCACCACATTGAAGTAGCAGTGGGGAATGATCAGAAACAATTCTCTGCTGAACAGATTGTTTGATGCTCCTGAAGTTTGAGTCCAAATCTTCCGAGAATAGGAACCTATCCAGTCTTGCAGCTGTGGAATGTCTGTCACCTTTCCGCCAAGTGAAATCTCCCCCTACTAAATCTAAATCCATTAATTCCATGTCTTCAATGAACTCTGAAAACTCGGTCATTGACCTCCTGATTCTGCTGCAATTAAATTTCTCCGATGGATACCTTACAGTGTTGAAGTCACCACATAAGACCCAAGGTTCCGTGGCTAGACCTCTGGCTGCCCCCAATTCCCACCAAGTTTCTACTCTTTCTGCTCTATTATTTGGAGCATACACTCCTGTCCTGCTTCTTCAATGAGAAACTACATGTAACAGAATATGCACCCACGCTGCTCACTTCCCCTTCCCAGATTCGTTTATCCCACATAATAACTATGCCTCCCCTAGTCCCACTGGCTTCTAATTGCACGTAATCTGCCCATCTACTACCCCAAACTTCTTTAACTATATTTGACAGTTATGAGGTGTCGGATCAGCCTAGAAATGCATTCTTGTAGATTAATTTGCATAATATGCCAATAAACAGATTATAAAGGGAAGAACTTGTATCAGTATCTCAATTCACACACCATGTTCAATGTAAAGATTCTTGTACCCGCACATTTAACTCCATTTGTTAGAATAGCTTCCATTTAGTCTTGAATATACTTGAATTTGGAAAGTGCATTGCTTGAAATATGTGTACATGTATGTCTTTTTTTAATGACGGATTGATTAACTCATTTTTCGTATAGCTCGTGTATTTATCTACTATAACTATGGGATACTCTACTTCATGAACTCCATTTATCCGAGTAATCCACAAATGAAAGAAAATCTCTAACTTGATAAAATGCTAAACGTAGTAATGTACATATTATCAGCTAGTCCATCTATCCAATTAGTTTGAGACTTTCCCGAATTTCAGAGCTAAGTCAAACAAAATTATTTCATTTCTTTTCCAAGTTAAAATTTTGAATTCCTGAACCTGCCAGAAATGTTTAGTTTCATTTTTTTCTCCTTTGGCAGAAAGGAGTATTCCTTTTCTTTTTTTTACCATATTAAACAGAGGGTAAAATATCAAACATTTGGAACAGAGGGAGTCCAACAGTCAACAAACAGGGAAACATGTAAAGTTTACTACTTTGCACCAATTTTTAGCTGCAAGTAGATTCAATGAGTTAGTTAGAACATGACATTTCTTAATACTACTACATTCGACAAAGGAAGTCGGAAAATAAGGTCACCTGAAGAAAGAGAATAGAGTAAGAGGAAGCTTCTTTGGAAACGAATGAAGGAAGAGGAAGGTGCGTGATCGAAAATGGCGGAACTTCTGGTGCTGTTTGGCAAATAGTAGATTGACAAGCAACATGATATGAAGAAGAATAAACACAGTGCTGGATTTGGCTCCCAGACATCGCTCTCGACGATCACCCCCATTTTCTAAGATAATGTACAAGCAGAATTTCACTGGATCTCAAAATTACTAGATCAATTTCCGGTACCCTGTTAATAGAGCCTTGGAGTGAACTGTTTTCGAATCGGGTGAATTTTCAGTGTACTGAAAGCCCATTTATTCTGTCAGAACCTTAATTGGGCCCACATGCAACATTCTGCATAAAGCCCAATGGTGATAGCAAGGTGTAGGAGTTGCACCCGCTAACCAATTTTTTTTTTTCTTCTTTTCATCTGGTGTTTGGTATCCGATTAAATTCACTAGTGATTTTGACTTCATGCAGACGAGTTATAGCCTGCAATCCGAAGTGAGGACGGTTATTTGGGGTTAGCCCACTCTCGCGAGATCAATTCATGTGTTGCAGGCCTATTTCTTAGGGGGACATTATCAACAAGATTTTTTCCAGCCAATAACCAATTGTAATCATGTTATTTAAATTACATCAAATCTTTCAAATTATTTGACTTCTAATGATCTCTCTATTTTATTTTCATAATTCATCTTTTCATAAACAATTTTAAAAACGTTTAAGTTAGTTTTATAGAAAAAATGTGATGATAAACACACTAATTAATTATTATCAATTTTCAGTGCTTCTATTTAAACACGTAATTGCTTATTTATAAAATCAGTTTCAATACTTAAAGGTAATTTTCAACACTTAGTGCTTATTGCTACTTTTAATAAAACTAATTCAAACAAATTGACAAGACTGAGTTGCTCGAATGAAAATCACCGCGCACTTTCAACCCAAAGATTGTGAGTTCGAGTCACCAACGCGAGCAAAGAAAGATTTTGATAGTTATTCATGTATTTTTATATTTTGCTAATTGTTTGTATCACTCAATTATAAACACACACCTTTTATTATAAAAATCAATTAAATTTGGTGTATGGTTTAGATTGTTCAAGTTTTAATAAGGTTGGAATTAACAAACTAAGAAGGATATTGTTTTTGTTTAAGAAATAAATAATTAAATTAATGTTTGAATATTCAGAAATTGAAGTAAACAATGTTAAAAAAAGAAAAACCGACAGGTACTATTAAAGAAAGGGGTGTTAGAAGACCAAACATATCCTTTGAATATATTTTAGACCCTGTATCCCCGCCACTGTATTTTCGCCCTGTAACAGAAGAGCTCTAGGGTTTCAATTCACGCAATCATGGGTGGAGGCAACGGTCAGAAAGCCAAGATGGCTCGTGAGAAGAACATAGAAAAGATGAAAGGCGCTAAAGGTATTTTCTTTCTATCCCTTTTATTATCTTAATCCAATTTCATCCACATCCTGGTTCTTAATTCATCTGATCAATTAGCCTGATTTTTAGCCTTGGTATTCGATCTCCGTTGTTGTGGACGAGGGTGCCTTTTATTGTTTTTCTGTTTAGATGTTGTGATATGATTTTGCGTTAATATTCACGCTTTGGCTTTTTACTACGCAGGAAGCCAACTGGAAACGAACAAAAAAGCCATGAGTATACAGGTAAAACCTTTTTGTTTACACAATTTTAGTATATAATAATGGTTAATTATTGAATCCCACATATGTGAGCTTGTTAAGCATAAATGGTCCCAAGGGGAGAAGGATTCTGGTAGGATGAAAGCCAGCGCAATAATAGTACAACTACTATGAATAAACCCCAATAATAGGATTTTTCATATAGCACACACCAACTAATTGGTGATTGAGGCATTGTTAATTCCTTACCAGAGATGATGAAGGTTAACTGGAAAGATTGTCTTATGTTGCTTCTTTGAATGTCAGGGTGATATCTTCTGTCACTTTGGTGATAAAATTGGTTAATGTCTGTAGTTTGTCTTAATGACCAACACACTCTGCCTTTTCGAGTAAGGAGACATGAAAATAGAAAGCACATATTCTCCGAAATTGGAAATATCTCCATCATGAAGGGCTATTGAAAGGATATAAGTGTGTTAATGACTTCATCAGGATAGTCCATTAGTAGAGGGGCATCATATGTTGAAGGCGAGAACCGATCACTTCAACAAATCAATCAATCACTTGGATACGGGATACCACCTATAATCTTTTGTTATTGTGTTTGGGTTGGTAATGTCATGGTGTCGAACTTCAATTCCTTTTGTATGAGTTCAAAGTACTTCTCTTTGTATTCCATAATGACAATCCAGTAACGGCAACCTTGAGTTTCAATGTGTGATCTCCTTTGAATGTTCTGTAATTTGGCTCATTGAGCGGTGAACTGTTTTATATTCCACACGTTTTATATAGATACTGGCTATGTGGTTCAACACTCCTGTTCCTGTCTTTCCCCTTGTAATTTGAAAATCTGAATTTAGGGAATTTGCTTGTAATATTTGCACCTGAATTATAGTGGCCTCACACTTGTTGATGTCTTATTGAGTTGTCTTTTTTCTTTTTCCAGCTTTTTAAGGCTATCTTCTGTGATATTGTATAATTTCTACACTTCTGCCAAAAAATGTTCTTAGGCTTTCAATAAGAGATAGCCTAAGTAAAGAATGGCAGTCATGTTTAACGATAACCTTAAATAGTCTATGGCTCTATGCTTATCAGTGTCTATACAGATTCTCTCGCTTGTTAACTGTTTTTGTGTCTTCTTGTCCGCCTCTGACAATTCATTAGTGTATTTAGAATTCATCTTGATTGCTGTCTGCTTTGATCCTTCACTAACTTGTTTTTATTGTTTTCTTGATGATGGCAGTGCAAGGTGTGCATGCAGACATTTATGTGCACAACGTCAGAGGTGAAGTGCAAGGAACATGCCGAGGCCAAACATCCAAAATCTGATCTCGTTACCTGTTTCCCTCATCTCAAAAAATAAACTTAGGTGTTAAACGAGTCTTGTAGAAAATGCCAATTATCTCCTATCACTGGTAGCAAAAGTGTCGACCCAAGCAAGATATGAAATTGGGTGTATTTGTCCCGCACGTACAAGTCGGGCAAAAATTTTATTTGTGCCACTCTACTCTTTAATGGTTGATATCATATGGTATAATTTGGTTTTGTCAATGCATTTGGCATGTTTTGTTTAAATGTGGGTGTAAGATGCAAAACTACAGAGTTAACTTCTTTCATTAAATTTTTGTTAGATGCGTATAGAGAATTTTATAAGCACTTCGGCCTATGAGTGGATAAAGAGACTTTCTAGGCTATAAATTTCAAAAAACAATATCAATGAACTCATACGGAGTGCAAACCACTAAAGCTGGAAGCAACATCAATCGCCATGAAATCCAGTACTGTGACGTACTAAGTGACTTCAAATTAATTATCAAAAATCTGCTAATGTTCACTTCTAGAGGGAAACTTGAAGGGGGGGGGGGGGGAAGCTTTTAACGCTCAACATGTCACTTCCATTGCGAAACCATTGGCAGTCAAGGTCAGGAGCAGGAAATATACAGAACACTATTTCTCATGAAATGTTCAATGATGAAAATTTGTAATCTCTGAATTCAGATGTCTTCGTCAAGTTCAAATACACGAGTTCTCATAAATGTCAATTAAATAGGTGCACATGGTTACATTACACCATAGTTTTTTTTCCTTCCCATTGACAGCAAGACAACAAAACTACTGTGTCCTCATCCTGCTAGTTTCTGCAGCCCTCACTTGCGAGAAATATGGATGGGCCTAAGAAACAGGGCAGAGAAAGAAGTTAGAAGGTTTTCTCAACGCAGCCACCTGATGAATTAAAGATCTTAAAACACACACATACATGGTGTACAATACTCTAGTTGTGCAAACCAAACCAAACACATATAATGTTCATTGTTAAAAGGAAGAATTGAGGGGGGAGAAGTAGATTGATTCCAGCAAAGATACAGATGCAATATTATGACAAAGGAAAAAACATAGCCAAGAGCGGAGAGAGAAAGCAATAGGAACTTCACAATAACCAGCTTGCTTCTAACAGTATTTTAAAACAAAAAACTAGTCAGTCGATCTCTTCTACCCACTCTCCCTCATTTTATTTTTTTAAATTTAACTCTCCCTCATTGATCTCTTTCATGGATCTCATTTATTTTTGGTTTTGGTAAAGTATGTTTCAAAATGTCAACTAACCATGTCTTTTAAAGGTTTTAAAATGTCACCAAAACCATTTCTTTAATACATTATAATTGTTTTTTTCTACCTGAAAAAAGCTATACAAGACAGAAATTGAGAAAACAAAGATGAGGCTCAGAGTATAAAGCTCATTAAGAGTGGATAAAAAGGATTACCATTGCCTCTCTTGCCGTAAGTCTACTCTGATGATCATAACGGAGAAGCTTGTCAAGATAATCTATAGCCTGCAATGAGAACTCAAAATCAATCATCAAACAAATAGTGAGGATTTAAACAGTCACTTGGGATTTTGAGGTGTACTAGTCACATTTGTTGGTTTCGTCTTATTCAGAACAAATTTACCATAGATACATAAATAGAGAGAGAACAGTACCTCTGGTGACACTAGATGCTGATTGTCTGCATTAATAAATTTGGACCATGGCTTCCTACTGTGTCTGCAGGGGAAAGACAGATTGCATTCACCTTCAATAGCTAAGAACTTTGGCTATAAATGAGAGGGGCCACACTTCTGCTAAAGCTAGTTACTGAGATCAACTTAGTAACCCTATTTAGTCTCAGCTCTTCGTTATTTTGTAATTGCCCTAGCCTAGTTTTATCTTGGCGATAAGGGTAGTAACAAGAAAGCAAGAAAGCATACCTCCCAACCATAGCCTCTAGCTGGGGATCAAGCTCTAATTGATACTTGTGCAAATATGCATTCAACTCATCTGTCCCAAGTACCTATAACAACAATAATCTATCAACTCCATGTCAAGCAGCTGTATGTTACTTTTATATAAATTTAGTGTTAACTTACAAGTAACAACTGTATTGGTTGTTTTCAGTTGATCAACCTCCCCCCTCTTATTTAAAAGAACAATTTAGGTATTGGTCAGTTACTAGGCATTACCTTTGCAATTTTGACGAGCTGATCCTGATTATCATGGCCATAAAAGAAAGGTTCCTTGCGGAAAATCTACCCAAAAAAAAGAGGCATGGTCAGCCACAAAGAAAACAAGAGGAAAAAGAAAATTGATTTCAAACAAACAAATACAAACTTCTAACAAGTCCTTTCAGATGTTTACAGTTTCCCAGGCCCACAACTAATAGCTTAAAATTCTAAACCAACTGACAGCTTATATTATGAATCATAAAATTTCTCACCATTCCTGCAAACATGCAGCCAAGGCTCCACATATCCAAAGAATAGTCGTAGTCTTGCAAGTCAACTAGAAGTTCAGGGCCCTTGAAGTATCTGAAACGCAAGAAAAGACGACCTCAGACTTGCTTCGATAGCTTGGGACTAAACAACGCCACCAACAACGAGAAATCCAACGTTTCCAACTTCCGTGATAGTTTATGAACCACCAACTTACAGTATGAACCAATTTCCTGTATGCGGCTATGCTGATAAAGAGTTAGTTTGACCTAGACAATTCCTAACCTTCTCCTATAATCCCATTGATTATTTTAGTATTCTTTAATTGGGTATGGTGCAGAAGAAGCTTCCGTTCTTTGTAAGCCAAATTAGAGACTGATCAAAATGGTTCACTACAAAGGTTCCTTTTCGCCTCAAAAAAAAAAGCATGCAACCTAGTTCTGCTAGTATACACAAGTGAATAACATCTAGAAAGTTAAGGTTTTTAGGATAAGTGAAAGTAAGAGTGGATATATGCATTGCAAGTTTAGTCAACATAAGAAGAGTGAAATTGAGATGAAATTAGATGAGATTGCAATGCCTAAATGCAAGCATTCAGATTTTTAGGCTCATTGTTCAAGGAGAATTGAGTAATAAGAGAAGATGTTACACGTAAAATCAAAATTGAATAGTTGAAATGGGTAAGTGCTATAGTGAGTGCTATGTGATAGAACTTAGAAGGATGTTAAGTGAAAGGTAAGTTCTATAGAACACTTATAAGACCAACAATGCTATATGAGAGTGAATGCTGAGCCATTAAAATTTTACACATCCACGAGATGAATGTCGCTGCTATGATGGAAGAGCGATCATACAAGATTAGAAATGATACACATTCGCGAGAAGGTTCAAATAGCACACATCGGTGATAAAATGGGGCGGTCGCTTGAGATGATTTGGTTATGTCCTACATTGACCTCCCGGTGCATCGATCCCTAGGTGTGAAACCATGGCGAGAGAAGGTGTTAAAAAAGGAAGAGGTAGACCTAAAATGGAAGGAAGTTGTCTCTAAGGACCTGCAATGTCAAGGATATGTTTAATATGTTAGCCATTTTACTGTGGGTCCTATACTTTCTAGGAGTGGTTTAGCCTTTCAGCGGTTTGTACGTTAAGACTTAAGAAAATATAGATATGGGTCAAAATGGAGTAACATGGAGAGTGATATTCATATAGCCGACCCCTACTTGTTTGGAACTGAAGGGTAGTTGTTGTATACGCAAGTGAATGATGTTCCTTTATTTCTTCTAAGTTAAAAAATCTATAGCAAAATCACTTGTTTTCTGACTAAAAACTCATGATTTGCGTGGATCTAGAGATAAGAGAAACTATATGTAGGAAGTTGTTGCTGGCAAAGCAACTATGCCAGGTCCAACGATACTGTCAGCAGATTATCTCTCACCTTGAAGCTACACGAACATTATATTCCTTCCCTGGGTGGTAGAATTCAGCAAGGCCCCAATCTATCAAGCGAAGCTTCCTCAGTTCATGGTCTATCATAACGTTATGAGGCTTGACATCTCTATGCATTATTCCCTGTGAATGACAATAATCTAGTGCCTGCAGGTTGATAAGAAATTTCAGTTTCCGACCTCCTCCATAAAATGGTAAGCATGTCAAGCAATATATACAAAGAATAGGTCCCAAAGAGTCTATTAAACAACTGTCACAAGAAATGCTATGATCAACTGAAGGCCTCAATAAATTCAACAGTCATGCCAAAAACGTGAGTCTTTCTTTTCTTTCAAAAAGATGGAAAGGGAAATTAATAAAGTAAATTAAGCGAAACAAAAAGTCAATTTTCTTGACTTTTCAGGATTAAGCAATATATACTTTTCAGGATAAAGCATTTGACAAACAAGAAACAATGATGCTAAATTGCTAATACATAATGAGAAAGCTCAGGAAGTTAAATTTCTAGATTTTTTTCACAGCAGGAGGCAAAAGAAAGGAAACCTAGACATGTTTCTGCTAGGTAGGCTGGTCACTGGTGATTTAGGCATGTAGCAAAAAGGTAGACCTAACATGATCCCATTATTGGTATCCTCATTTCCAAATAGTTCCTCTCACGTGACAGTAATATAAGCAAAAGCACCCAGCATCAGACAAAACAGGGAAAATAACATTACTCATGAAAAAGGAAAATAAAATTTAAATAGCAATTAGCAAACAGAGAACCGAAAATCCATGGCATTGCTGATTATTTTTCTTAACCACTCATAAGATCAGAAGAATACAAGGAAGTTACTTGAGAAATCCAAATTCAGTAAAGAAGATAACATTGTTAAGAGTTACAGAGAGCATAGCCATCCATCTACACATAAAAATAACTTCCAATAGGTATGCAGTGAATCTAATTCATACCGTCTGATGAGATAACTATAATTTGGGAGTAAGCACTTAAGTATGAGGTCATTTACCTTGTAAAAACACATTCAAAAGCTATACTTAGACCTAATTGCAGAGAAAAGGTAATCAATTGGAATGACCAAGACAGTGAATGAGCTGACAATACCAATAGAAAAATCTACGTTTTCATTGATGGATTCGAAATCCATGTATTGGCATGCAGGATAAGGTGAACAAATATGTGTTTTTAGTGTGAGTCATTCCCACTAACCCAAGGTCATGAGACTGAGACACTTTCGACAGACTCCCAATTATCTAAATATAGGTGTAGGCTGAATCCAAATTAGTGCAATTTTATGGCACTAGAATATCGGACTCCAAAATTTCCACTTGAGATAGCCTAGGAGTTTAGGAGTTATAACTTTAACAATTCAAACTCCAAATTGGATCAAAGTATATGAGAATACATCCACTCAATTCAGAAATAGTTAGTGATCATAAGCCATAAGAAAACTGGGGGACTCCCAAAATCCTCATAGTCATACAAACCTTGAAAAGCTGCAATAGAAGGAAGTGTTGGTGGCAGATGAACTTCTGGTCGGATAACAATTTAAGACATGGGTACAACTCTATCTTGCTTCTGAGAGAAGAAAGAAGATATAGAAAAGAAAGACCAGAGGACAGGAAGCATATAAATGTTACCTTTCTCAAAAAAAAGAAAAAGAAATAGGAAGACCAGGGGAGAGGGAGAATATACACATAAAAGTAATAGCGACTGCCATCCAATGGGTTTATCCTCTTACCTTGAGAAGCTCATATATGTAGTACCGTATGTCATAATCCGTTAGTGTTGGGTACAAAACTTTGAAATCTGTGCTGTTCACATACTCAAAAATCAAGCTTGGAGTTTTTGAATGCTGATCTCTGACGATATCAAGGAGTTTGACAATGTTTGGTCCACCACAGAGGTTTTGCAATATCTTTATCTCTCTTTTGATCTACACAACACCACTAATGTCAAGTCAAAAAATGCACATTCTTTTCTGTTTTTTTCCAAAGAAAGCATAATATTACAAACTAAACCATGTTAATTAAAAAATGAAGTTAAAGAAAGGATAGGAGGAAAAAAAGGTATATGAACAGTGGATACATAACACTACCAAAATGACAATAAAATACCATCAAGAAATTAACCTATTTGATGTAGTAAATGTTGTTGAGGCTGGCTAATTTTTTCCAGATTATGTCACAAACTGACCAATTTTAGGCATAATGTAATTCGTATGAACATAACTGACAAGTTTTTCCAAAGTTCCAAAAAAAAAAAGAGACTTGCTTATTTCTCTGTACCCTATCAACAAATGAACAGATAATTGAGAGTAAGCTTTTCAATGAGTTGAATACAGATTTTTCCATTAAGGCTGTTAATGTTGATGATTCTCAATAGATATTAAGCCCTTTTCTTATGAGTTAAATACAGATTTTTCCAGTTAATGTTGACAATTCTCTATAGATATTAAGTCAGGCAAAAATAAGCATTGCATTACATAAGAACTCTTCCGGCAAACTTCTTCATTTTTTTTTCCTTTGAAGCAGAAAAATGAAATCTTAATTCAGCCAAAAAAGAAAGAAAGAAAGAACATAGTATCATCCTTGCAGTACGAGTTTTGCAAGTTCAACGATACAAAGAACGTCATACCTTTTTCTTCTTAACAGGTTTCAGGATCTTGATTATGCACTTCTCGTTGCTGTTAACGTTTATACCTTCAAAAACTTCACTGTATTTTCCTCTTCCAACTTTTCGAACAACCTCATAGTCATCCTGATCACTGCAATAATGAATGTGACGGGCGCTGATGAGGATAATATAATGTAGCTGGTGCATTAAAGTTGCGCAAGTCAAATAGGAACAAATCTGAAACAAAACTCGTGAAAGATGAAATTAATCATTGATCCAAGGGCCAAGGCACTCTAGATCCAAGATTAACAAACTGTATGCTCTCTCTTTAGCAAGACAAGTTTATAGTTCTCGTTAAACAAAATACTCTCATATGACAAATGCAGCAGAACTATACAATAACAAAAACAAATTAATTGTTGCAAACTAAATGAAGCCTCTATAATTATCCGCTACACCTCGGGCCAGTTCATTCCAATACTCAATAATTCGACTTTCAACACAAAGTAAGGGTTCTAAACCTCACTCTTGTTACTAGTCTTACACAATCATACCTAATGTACACAAACACAACTAATCCTTAAACTCAACAAATTGGTAATATTATATTTGATATTTTTCTTACATTGTATCATGTGGAAGCTAATAGAGAAGTAAAAAACACAGAAACTCGAAGCCCAACCTAATCTGAAGCCACAATATATAGGAAACTTGCCTCAGCTCAACAAGACTAGGCAAGGATTTCGCATTAACCCAATAGATATTTTCTAATGTGAAAGAGAAACGCTTTCTCTTGGTCCTTCCTTTCAAGATAGCAGGAATTCGTCAAAATAGCATCTAGACTGAACACCCGATTATCTATTAGACAAAAAAAGTCATTTTCGAGTATGCCTGGTAGATGGGTGTTACTACTGAACATCCAATTTGCTTGTAGACACACACACACCATGCCTGGACTGGATGTTATTCTGGTACATAACACCGACTTTCAGTGGCGGAGCTAGAACTTTCACTAAGGGGGTTCGAAATATAAAAAGTAAAAACACACAAAGAGGCTAAAGGGGGTTCAACATCTACTATATATTCATAAAAAATAATTTTAACCATATATTAATGGTGTAATTTTCTGCCGAGGGTCCTGGGTCCTTACTAGCTCAGCCCCTGCCCACTTTCCTTTCAGGCGAAAAAAACAAGGAAACAAAACCAAGTTTTTTTCTTAGATGCTGGAAGTGGATGTTATTATTTCATTTAACAGTCTAAAGAAAAAAGTAGCAAACAGCATATAATTCAAGACTTCCAATCATCATCCAGAATATAAAGCCCCCCAAAAGGGACAAAATCAGATGCGATTAGGGTTAGGGTAGATGAAAAATTTTACCCCCATTGAACAGTAAGGGATTCGTAATCCCAATACTCCCTAGGACGAAGCACATTGATATCGGTGTATACTCGAGCTTTAGACATGGCTTTATCGGAAATCAGAGACTGAATAGTTGTTGATTATTAATGTGCCGGATTTCGGTAGAGAGATGCGGAGGAGGAATTGGACCCAGCTTTTCTTCGACGCCACCGCCAGACAAGTAACACTACTTTACTCGCACAACAGCATTTTGTATTAGGAAAAAGCCATAGATTGAAAAAGCTTTTTGCTCTCTCTCTTTTGTGTATGCTATGGGGACCCCTTACACTCTCCCTACAGAGAAATATCTTATCTGGTCGGTGCCAAGTGGCTATTTACTTTTGTTATTCTTCAAGGGTCAAATTTTTTTCTGATTTATCAATTAGGTGATTGATTCTTTTGCACCTAGTTTTTGTGTTGCAGTTCAATTTGGATTCATTCTTTTGTCCTTAAAATAACTAAAATTTATTCTCCTTCTATTTATTAAATTAATTTTTTTAATGTTAATTTTTGAGTTTAAAATATTTTTCCTTTCACCTGTATCTAATTGTTCTAAACAGTTAAAAATGTTCATCTTTTTAAAAGAATTACGAGATGATATATGTAGAATTAAAGTGTTTATGATTCGATTTGGATCAATGTTTGATTCTAAATAAGACTAAAATAAATCAGTCTTTTGAATTCATCCGAGAAGAATTGAATATATCATACTAGAAATGCATCTCGTCCACTGGAGATATACATTACTGATATCTCATGTTAATTTTTGACAAATTTGAATGATTAAAACACAGTCTTGAGAGACCATTTTAAACATATTATCAAACATAAGGGACTATTTTTGTCATTTTCGACAAGCTCTCCCATTTTCTTATCCTTGTGAATTTTTCACTTTTCTACGGCCAAAAACATCCATTCTATGGAATCGCCTGGTACTTGTCACCACTCACCAGCATAGATTGTCTGGTAAACCCTCGTTGTCATCTTATTTCCGTATAATCAAAGAAAATCTCATTGTACGCTTTCAATTAGTTGCTCAAACTTGGGATTGGACAGATCCTACACATCATTGTCAATATAGTGTATATGTATATATATATATTTGAGCACTGACAAGGAAAGGTTAGAATATGTTCATGATTATCAATCTTCTTTTCTTGCTGCACTTCTCCTTTAGAAATTTTACGAAGCCTACTTGCAAAAAGAAAATTAATAAAAAATCTGATATAGTGTGTATGTGTTTTCACGAGCTTTATTTTTTGAATTGTCATAAATTTGATTTCGGCATAATACATAAATGTGCCATTTAACCTAGCCTCAGCTGACATGTATGTTCTCCAACTTTGGATGTGTACAAGTAGGCACTTAAACTTGTATAAAGTTGAACAAGTACACACGTGCACCTTATGTGGCATAATAGACCATGTAGGACGACCTATGTGTCTAATTGTTCAACTTTATACAAGTTTAAGTGCCTACTTGTGAACATCCAAGTTGGAGGACATACGTCGGCTGAGGCCAAGTTAAAGGGCACGTTTATGTATTATTCCTTTGATTTCTAGGCTGGAGGACAAGTGATGTGTACTTCTATATTTGACACAAATGAACCACTTCCTTGCCAGCTACTATTAATTGGAGCTTATTAATGTGAAAAACAAGTCTTTTTTCTTTTTTGGTTTGATTCTTTCGGGAAAAAAAAAACTGGTTTTCAAAGTTGTTGTGTCACCTTGATTTGGTGACTGGAATGCAAAATTTAGAACATTCTTATGCATCATTTGTCGTGCTTTATCTGGGAGTTGGGGATCTTTCGTAAGCTCACTGGAGTACCACCAGTTCTAGTTACACATGCCCCTCTAACTACTCATGCAATTGGGTAATTAACTGGTCAGACAACAATGAGATGCTTTAAGGGGCAAGGGTCTAAAGTGAAAGAAAGAAAGACTTACTTGGAGATATCAGGAAGTGTTTGTTGATGTTGTTTTATGTTAGTATTGGTTGGATAGTTGGGTTTTTAGTACTTGACTCACAGGTTTCCTAAATTGGAGCCCTGTTCCTAATACTGGACATTGCTATTTGGGAAATCTTTGGAGTCTTTAGGTCCTCTTAGGAACTTTCATTTCCTCTGGCTCCCTATGATATTATTCCTGTGGAATTTTGTGCAATTACCACTTGCCCCTAGTTGCATAGAATAATGTTCATGCCATCAGAACAAATTATTGACAGCTTCATTAACCCTCCTTTCAATCAACACTTGACCTAATAAAATCCACTCTTTCTCAAGTCCTTCATTACCCCTTTCTTCTTAGACACACGAATTTTTTTGCTCCTAAATCAGCAAAACATGAAATTGCTAAGTTAGTGATCTCTTACTTTACTTCGCCTACATCAAGCCCATAACACTGGAGGGGTGGTTGTTGTCGTGTAACCGGAGGAATGCCAAAGAATTTGTAACTTGCATGAGATTGGTTTCCACTTGTTCTTGACTCTTGTAAGCTGTAATCAGTATATCATATTGTGTTAGTAGGCCTGCTGAAGTGTCGCATATCTTAATTCTCAAGTGTTGAGTTGTTCACAGTTTAGCTCTCTTATGGCCTAAAATGCACATACAAGGTAACACAACAGAACAGTACCATTAATAAAGCATAAACTTCTTCAACCCAGTTGTTTATCCGGTGAAGTTGCACGTGCACCATGCATCCTATATTATGAGGTAAATAGGCTTCATTAATCCGAAAGGGATGGATCTAGCATATGAAATCCCCAAGTCCATGTGTTGTAGCACATTCTATTTAATGGGTTTAGATTGCAATTCGCTTAATTGTGGATACAAGCCGGTACTAGTGAATAGTGAACGTCAGACTTGTCAATGAACACCCTTGCCTCTGGGGATCAGTCCTGGTCCTCTGTGGAGGAAGAGGGAGATAATACTTGGGACAGATTTTTTGATAATTTGGTGATTCAAAGCTAAGTTCTTTAGTACAAATAGTGATGTTGTAAGTAAGTGTTGTTACAGGTTTCCCCAGGTTGTTCCCAATAGGCTATAACTACTAATCCATATTCGACAATTGCTCAGAACTGGGAGGACAGCTCATGGAATTTGCACCTAAGAAGGCATCTAAATAACTGGGAAATGGAGGACTTGATAACATTGATTGGGAGTTTAGAGAACAGTCCAGTTCTCACTCATAGAAGTGACAGACTTAAGTGGGTCAGTAACAAGGGTGGTGCTTACTCTGTCAAAGAAGGTTACCTGCTTCTGAGCTCCAACAAGGACTTGATTAACCAATGGCCCTGGAAGCTCATCTGGAAAACCAAGTTACCACCAAAAGTCTCCTGTTTCTGCTGGGTCACTCTAAAAGGAGCTTGTTTAAATCTGGACAATCTCATGAGAAGGAAATTTCTTCTAGCTAATAGATGTTACATGTGCCATTGCACCTTTGAGTCTATTAACCACCTGTTCTTACACTCCAGTTGCTACAGGTGTGGAATATGTTCCTTATCTTTTTTTGGTTTGCAATGGCCTATGCCTCGCACTGTTAGAGAAGTTTTTATCTGTTGGAGTTCTTGGAAAGTAGGGAAGGCCATCAGAAGAATCTGGTCTATGGTTCCTGCTTGTATTTTGTGGTGCTTATGGTTGGAAAGGAACCAAAGATGTTATGATGGTATTGCAACTGCCAGTTCCGATCTCAAGGCCAGATACCTGACTACTCTCTTTAGCTGGGTTAATCTTACCCCCATATATAACCCTGACTCTTTTTTGATATTTATTAGCTCCTTAGTCTTATGATAGACCTTTGGATTTGTCAGCTCTTTAGACTTATGATAGGTTTTTGTTATTTTTGTATGAGCTGATATTTCCCCCTCTTTTGTAACTATGCATCTCCTTGATGCCTCTGTGATTTATAAAACACTTCATCAAACAAAGGTACCTCTCAAGATGCAAATGTTGATACATTCTAGACGTTTTTAAGCTCCACGCTTGATTCATTCCATAGATTTTCTGGTCAACTCTGAGCAAAGACTTCTTTTATGACTTCCCGAACTTTGGAATTTATTTCTGCACTCCAACAATATAATGTAAAATATTTTAGTTGTGCCTTCAGTAATTGTCCATGTCCCATACCCATTTCTGCAAATAATCCTGATTCATGGAGGTGGAAGCTGAGATGGTAGATTATGTCTTAATTCTATTAAAGCGATCAGGAGAGTCTTAGTTGATATATGCAGGGAGATATATAAGAAAAGTGATTGTCTAATGTTTTAGCTGATTGTACTGAGCTATGATGGTAGATTTTTTTCAGTTGCTTTGATATGATTTTCTATTTTTTGTTTAATGGTGGTGGCATTCTGACCAACCTTTGTGCACATCAATTGATACCCCGGGCAACTTGCTTCATCCAAAAAGCACAGTTGCCAGAAAATCTGTCCACAAGGTTAGAGCAGATGGACACACATTGAGTGTTGTAACTGGGATTCAGATTGAGATCTCCAGGTTATTGCTCCTATGCTTAACCACTCAGTAATTCCCACGTTTCTGTTTCAACATTCGTCCTCTTACCTCCATCCATGTTTCAACTTCATAGGATTCATTTCCTGAGATATTTTTAGTTTTTGGTTTCTGGAGAACAGTTGAATGCTAAGCCTGTTTTCCTTAGAGATCACATGTCCACACTCCGCAGCAGCAGCTCTTTACTGAACCTACTCCGCTGGCATACTTCAATAAGGTAGATATTTGGTTTTGTTTGTTGGTTTGTTGCCTGATGTTAGAGTTTGATGTTTTTATTTTGTTTTCTTCTACATCACAGTGGGAGAACATTCTGAAGTATCGTGGTGTGGTAATTGGTGGTTGCTTTAGTTGGAAGGTGGAAGAGGATAGGAGTTAACCGATGGTTGAAGTAGTGAAAGAGGGGTAGTGAAGTATCGTGGTCTGGTCATGGTAGCTATTTTTGATTTGGGTTGCATGTGGAAAGTTATAGTTTTGCACTTAAAAGAGCATTATTTATAATTTTCACTCTTGTGTAGCGAAGTAGTACACTTTATGATGCATATTTTCTGCAGAGAATGAAGACTCTGTCCTTGGATAAGTCGTGCACGTTATTTTTCATGATTTTATGGCTAGCTTAGGCATCTCTTTTATATGTTTGGACAAAGGAAAGTAGCATCTAGCTTAAAGGAGGCCCACGATGCAGCTTCTGCTATCCTTATAGCTGGATTTAGTGACTCAGGAATTAAGAATGTGTAGACGAGAGTCATCCTGTATATTATTGAGTATCTATGGTCTAAAGGTGTATGAAGTAAGTGTTGAACATCTTTGTGCTGGATTTTATCTTATATGGGTTCCACCTCAGCAAACATCTGTACTGGACCATTCCAAAAATTATTGGTGCAGTAGTGGGCCTTGTTCATCCTTCTCTGTCTCCTAGTCACCACATGGGAGCTGCTTATCGAATCTTAGTTACAAGAAACCTTGTTTCTGATACTCAGCAAGTAAAAAAGCAAAATGATGCTAAGATTACATTTGTTTAAACACTTTGTAATCCATTAACATAAACTAAGATGGGGTAAGTTTTGTCCCCAAAAAAAAAACATAAAGAAGATAAGATATGGCATAAATTTTCTAATTTGAAAGTTTTCAGTTCCTTGCTAATTGTCCTCTATAGTCTTTGCACAACTGTAACCGAGTGATTCACTAGCTGGATTTTGTATTAGTATTCAGTAGAACTTCTTCTTTGTGTCATTTATTCATTCGGAAGATTAAACCATCTCTTTCGACTTCTCCAGTTAAATGCCATGAAAGTGAAAGCTCTTTCATATATCTGCTGTCTGCAGGCTATTATTATCTGGTAGTATGTGTATACTACTGAATAATTGAAAAGAGTAATATTGGATGCCAAATATTTCTGAAATTTCTTCATGAATGCATGCATAAAACAACCTAATATGGCATTTAAACTTTTGATTCCGAGATCCCCAGACCCCAAGTATGATGTTCCTTAGCCATTGAAAGGTTAACCAAGGTTGTCAACATTACTATATGCCTTCTTATTTTGTTTTGACTAAATGAATAAATAACATCAAAAACACTTAATATCTCATGTTGCGCTGTATATCTTGCTGCAGACACATCTATATCTGCAGGTGAAAACTTGTATTTCAAAACATCTAAATCTGTCTTCTATAGAAAGTTGAGTTCATCATTTTCTTCATGCCATCAATTATTTTGGTGCAGGTCCTGATCATTTTAGTCTAGCAAGACAAATGAAAGGTTTCATCAGAGGAATCAATATGTCCACGTTCATGTTTTGGTGATGCTGCTGTACTCATTGAAGGCTGAAGAAGACAATACGAGGTGCCAGAGACGCTAATGGCCGCTTATTATTGTCTCTGAATAAGATCCAACACAATATCTCTCACTTGCATGTGAATCCTGTGATAGGTTTTTTCTAAACCCAACGAAAAAAAAAGGTTTGTGATAGAGATGTATCAGTCAAAGTAATTTAATTATGTATGAAAGATCTTAAACTGTATGATGTGAAATAACATTCCTGGAGGAGCCCATTGACGTCCTACACCAGCTATTTGTTATCAACAATTGCCGCATCAATCATTCGTTACACAAATTTCAGTGGATATGCTATCCCAATTGGGACTATTCCCCTAGTCAGGTATAGGGTCCAGTTAATCCTATTACCTTATTACTACATGTTGCAATACTTGTGTAGTCCCTTCAATTGGTGGATTTAGGTTATAGAGCAGGTGCAATCACACCTACTTTGGGCCACCTAGTCGGATCACAAAAAAAGGTAGTCTGGTGCACAAAGCATCCTGTGTTAGCAGGGTCCGGGAAAGGGCTGCACCTCAAGGGGTGTGATGTAGGCATCCTAACCTATGCAAGCATTAGTGGATGCTTACTCGACAACTTTACCGTTGCTTCAAGACTCTCCTTCACATAGTCGGATCACATATATGTGAAGAAAATTAAAGAATGTAATTATGTAATAAATTGTATACACTCTGAACTCAATAATTCTAAATACGAGGTGGTTCGTGGAAAGGGGATTTGAGGTTTGAAACTTGGCAAGTCTGGAACCCTAAGGGTCCAAAACCTGACATAGACCGCTTTTCTGCGTGTCTTGCTTGAGTTGTTGACCATCACACGACCTCAAATGAGAGACCTCAGGGCGATGATTCTCTGCAAAGAACATCTACATATGATGTTCAATATGTGCCTTGAATACTCTCCTACCTTTGACAAATCCAAGTTCAATTAATTGACTATAGACACTAAATTATGTAGTAATTTTAAATGGGTTTTGACTTTTGAACATAAATTGGATGGTTTTGTAGAGACGTGAAAGGCCAAAAAAAACTAGTACTGACTTCTGTTAAAAGGTAAAGAAGTTTTATTTTGTATAGTACATTATAAAAGCAAGAAGAAAATAGATGAAAAAAGAAAAATCATGTATTGTCAACTTTGTGGATGAGAATAGTCCCCACCCATATTGAAATTGCTACAATGTCTTTTGGCGCCATTATCTCATCTTCCCTTTGAAACTTTGCTTGTGCCTACGTCCACACACTGAAACTAAATCCTTTTCCACTATAATTAACCCCTATCCTTCACTTAATACCTGTAATACCACTCTCATGTCTGCTATATGGGGTTCTTTCTTCTAAGGCCCATAATGGGAATTGTACCAATTCCATGATTGATAGTGAGAGTTGATAATAATAATGCAATTATTACTGGCCAGATACTGTTGATTATATGCTCTTCTGAGGGAAGAAATTGAACTAACAGAAGTTAGGGAAAGAACAACTGTTTTTGTCTTTTGCTTCATTAGGGAAATAGCTTAAGGGAACATGGTTAAGACCCTTTAAAGTTGCAATTATGGTGGATGTTGATCTTGATTCAGAGGGGATTGAACAATCCTCTAGTGTTAACAGTAATATGTCAACTAAAAAGAAGGAGCTTCTTACCTCTGCTATGAAGAGGACCTCTGAATGGTATGCTCTATTTTGAGCTCTTTATTTTGTGCTTTCTAAAAGTAGATTCTTTCCTTATAGTAATATTGTTCTGTTTTTTCAAGTTACCCACTGATAAAGGAGTCGCCTATATAATAATCTTAACAGGATTTTCTCCCAAGAGATCCCAAGTGATGTAACTGTAAATGCAGGAGGAACTTCCTTTACACTGCACAAGGTCAGTTGTTCTCTCTGCTTTTGTCATAAGAAGTTACAACTAAACTCCGTGCACAATCAAAATTGTTGTTGGTTTTAGTTAATTCCTAATTGGATTGAAATTATCGCCTTGGTCACATCTTACAACAACAACAAGAAACTATGTGTAATCCCAATAGTGGGTTTTGGGGAGGGTAAGATGTACGTAGCCTTACTCCTACCTTTATGGGTTAGAGAGGCTGTTTCCGATTGACCCTCGGAAATCCTCCTTCCTTTATCCAGTCTTAGGACTGGCAATGTGAACGAGCTCACACAGGCGAAGTTAAGGCCTTGGTCACACCCCAATTTTTTCTCTTTTGATGATTGAATCAGTAGGTTCAGTGATGAATTAATTGTGTTCCATGCAGTTCCCATTAGTTTCAAAGAGTGGATACATAAGGAAGTTGGTGTCAGAATCCAATGATGCTGATGTTTCTACGATCGAAATCCCTGATATACCCGGTGGAGGAGAGGCATTTGAACTTGCAGCAAAGTTCTGTTATGGAATAAATTTTGAGATGAGCACAGAAAACATTGCCTTGCTGAGATGTGCGGCGGAATATCTTGAGATGACAGAAGACTATGCAGTTGGAAATTTGGTGGGAAGAACTGAGGCCTACTTTACTGAAGTAGCAATTAAGAGCCTTGCTGGTGCAGTTACAATTTTGCATTCATCAGAAAACCTTCTTCCCATTGCAGAGAAAGTAAAATTGGTGAGCCGATGCATAGACACAATTGCATATATAGCCTGCAAGGATAACCAATTCTGCACATCAGGTAGAGCTGAAGCTGGTATCAACGGATTGAATTCCTTCACGTTTTCAAACCCGAAGCCTATAGTTGACTGGTGGGCTGAGGATTTAACTGTCCTTAGGATTGATTTTTTCCAAAGGGTTCTAATTGCAATGATGGGAAGGGGATTCAAGCAGTATGCACTTGGACCTATATTAATGCTCTATGCACAGAAGTCTCTTCGAGGTTTGGTGAGGCCATGTCCTACAAAATCTTGATGAATTGGTTAAAAATGAAATATTTATGCATATAGTAATTGTTTGTTTATCACAGGAAATATTTGGAAAGGGAAGGAAAAAGATTGAACCAAAACAAGAACATGAAAAGAGGGTTGTTTTAGAAACCGTTGTTAGTCTTCTGCCAAGGGAGAAAAATGCATTGTCGGTTAGCTTTCTGTCAATGCTGCTCCGAGCTGCAATATATCTAGAGACCACGATTGCTTGCAGGCTTGACTTGGAGAAGAGAATGGCATTGCAGCTCGGACAGGCTGTATTAGATGATCTGTTAATTCCTTCATATTCCTTCACAGGGGACACATTGTTTGATGTTGAAACCGTGCAGCGTATTATGATGAATTTCCTTGACAGTGAAATGGAGGGAAATCACTTGGGAGATGAAGATTATCATATGTCTCCTTCATTAAGCGACATGGAGCGGGTTGGGAAACTTATGGAAAATTACCTTGCTGAAATAGCCTCTGACCGCAATCTATCCGTCACAAAATTCATTAACCTTGCTGAAGTCATCCCAGAGCAAGCAAGGATCACTGAAGATGGGATGTACAGGTCCATTGACATTTATTTGAAGGTATGCACAACGAAATCCTGATTAGTTTATATATACGCATACAAGCACCATTTCATCGATTTAGAATTTTAGGCCATGTTTAGTAATGGAAAATAAACTTTTGGTCCTGACTGCGACATGGTATTGCCATGCTAAATTTAATAATCTTGATTTAGATAATTTCTTTAACAATGTACCTTCTGGTGCTAGCATGGTACTCTCCCTTCATTAGGAAAATGCATCTGGACCTCTGAAGCTTCTGATGTTCTAGTAGACTATCTAAAGGGATATTTACACCCTTCTGTATTCTCTGATCAATAGACTTATGGGCCTAATTCAGATTTCAGACTGAGAGAACATTTTTGGGAATAAACAAAACCAGAAAATATGTCACCAATGAAAAACCAGTCATCTTCACAATCTCTACTCTCCAAAGACACATTTTGCAGGCATTGCTGGACCAGCCTCATGATTTTGACCCTATCACATATGTTTTATACCCTTTACCCTAAAACAATCTTTACTCTCCAAAGATCACGGGACATCTATTCTACCTGCAGAGGATCCTCTCTACATTGTGGCGGCTTTGTTTTATCCTGAGTATGTTGCAGGCTTTGCTCTGCATATGTATTCATACTTGAGGTCCTTCTGTATCCTTCAAACCTGAATGTTAACCAGGGGGAAATAATATCCTAAAGAATTTGACGTGCCTATACATATTGAGTTTGACTTCTATGTACTGGCGGTGTAAAAACTAGTCTTTGCCTAATTTATAACTCACTTATAAGATAATTACAGGTAAATATATCTCTAGAATAAGCAATAATAAAAGGTAACCTGATTAAAATGACATGCTATAATAGATTAAACTATAACTTTCACGTAAAAGATCATTATATTGTCAATGTATAAAGCAAAGTCAATCCATACATATATTTCATAATAGGGTATCTCATCGACTCATCATAAAGAAGCAGCTTGTATATGTGCTCATAGATGTGCAACCTGTGCCTCCCCTGTTACCCTTTCTAAAGATAAGGGTGGACTCAATAGGTTTTCAGTGCAGAAGCTCCAAATCTTATTGCTTCCGAGTTATGTAATAACAAGATATAATCCATGTACCACATTTGACGATCTCTACATATCATATTGTCAGTACAACAAATATATTCTTGATCACTGACTTGAATTTGATCAGAAAGTTAAAGCTTTTCAAAATGCAAAATTAAAAGCATGAAACCCTTAATCCAAGCTAACATGATCTCCTGATTGTTGAATACTTGAATTGTGTGACCATCTTAAGTAAAAGCTTGAACTACTAGAGAGCACGTGAGCACACTTTTATTTTCTTAGTTATGTCTTCAAGACATATTAATTAAACCATGGAGGCGTGTTTAATATGTTTCTGTTGTTGCAATTTGAAGGCACATCCTGCTCTAAGTGACATGGAAAGAAAAAAGGTTTGCGGTGTTATGGACTGTCAAAAGCTATCTCGAGAAGCTTGTGCTCATGCTGCTCAAAATGATAGGCTCCCTGTTCAGACAGTTGTGCAAGTACTTTACTACGAGCAGCAACGCCTTCGCGATGTCATGGATGGCAGCCAGCTTGTACCAACTGAACCTCCTGCTCTTGTTCCTTCCAAAATGAATCATCAGTTCTCCACTGATATCCGCCCTGTTCCAGACGAGGTCTCGAGTCTAAAACGAGAAAATCAGGAGCTGAAATTTGAGCTGCTGAAAATGAAAACAAGGTTGAAAGAAATTGAAAAACCAAATGCTAGCTCAGCTACAAGCAGCCCTTTGGTCATCACTCATCCATCTGCTGCTAAACCTCCTTTGCCAAGAAAATCTAACTTCATGAGCTCAGTATCGAAAAAACTTGGAAGATTTATTCGAGCTGATGGACTCACGCAAGGTAAAGCCCGAAATAAACCAAGTAAAGATAGACGCCATTCCATATCGTGATTTGAGCTAGCTATATTTGCATTATTGTCTAAAATATGGTACTGGGATTCAAAAATTAGTTTTTAATTTAATCATGCAAGTTTGTATGGTAAAGTATATATTGTGTCTTCCTTTAATCCAGAAATGTTATCTATGAAAGATTTGTAATCTTGATTTCTTTAATGTACCATGAAGAAAGATTTGCAGTCTTGAGATGTACAAGCAATAAAATACTAGTCTCACTGGAAAAAATAGTTGTCATCCATAGCTATTAGGTACTAATTTTTAGCTTCTGCCATTTTCCAGTGGCAAGAATCAAGATTAGATTTGGTTTCATCTGTGTGGAAAATGGGAAAAAGTGACTTAACTAATGACTGACAAACAACAATTGAATACTTGGATTGTACTGAAGATTTTGGTTGAATTTGATACATTGCCTCTGTACACATACAGGGCTTTCAGGATCCAACATTGGAACAAATTATGAATAAATTAATTAATTCAAATGCTGAATATTTTCTGCTGAAAGTACTATTTTTGTGTTTCAGTAGTTCCTCAAATTAACATAAGCTTTTGGTGATCTAAAGTTAGTGGGTTTAGCATGCGCATGGTCTTATTATATGTTGACAACTTAAATTTATTTGCATATGTACACATGATTATTCGAGCAGAAAGCAATGGACATGGTTGAGCTTGCGGAACTCGCCCTAAATTTGTTTGCGCTTTTGAAGACTAAAAATGCATGGTGGAATAGAGGGCTAGATAGTGATTGAGCCAGAATTTTCATCAAAAAAGGGGATTGGGGTGGGGAGGAGTTAAAATATAAAAAAGTAAATATATTTAAAAGCCAAGAGGATTCAATATATCAGACATATACATAAAAAAGAATACACTAATTATGTTGATCTGTCTACATAGTATAATTCTCCAATGAAGGAGTGTCATGAATTGACCCCTCGACCATGGAAGACTCAATTAATTTTGTAGTCTAAAGTCAAATTTTAATAAGAGGCTTTAAATTAATTTGAAAGGTCATTTTCTAACTCTTTAAATGCAACATAATTAATTAATTTTTTCTCTGAGTTTTGAATTACCAGACTTATATTTTCAGTTGATATATTTAAATTCTTATAAATAACAAAATTTGATATATATGTGTGAAGAAAATTTTTTGAAAGTGAAGATTTAGACTAAAAAGAAGGTAATAGAAAGATAAAATAATAGCATAGGTGAATTTTAGATAAAACTTTTGAGGGACTAGACAAGTTTGCATTGCACTATTTGCATCGTATGACCTTTTCTGGGAGCTCTTTAAATTTTGTCATTCGTTAACCCAGCATGTCAAGTTTCGTCTATTTTTAGATAAATTTAAAGAGTGATCTCAAATAAATTTACCTATGCAAATGGCACTCACTCCTCATTGGCAATTATTTCTAATATTAACTCTTTTGTAATAATAATAATTATTTAAAAAGTAATAAAAGTAACTACTCTCTCCATTTTATTTTGTTTGTCTTAATTTGACTTGATATAAAGTTTAATAAAAAAATAAAAAAATTAAACTTGTAATTTTAAATTTGTCATAATACCAGTGTGATTATAGAAACTTTTGAAACTTTTAGAGCTTGTTGGAATTGACTGAATTTAAGTAATTTTTAAGCTCTAAGTGCTTAAACTTAACTTATATTAAATAAAAATAATTATTTATGATAAACGGGTTAGCTAATTAACTAATCAAAGAAACACAATTGTTAACTAAAATAATTCAAAAAATAATAAGTTGGACAATCCCTACTTATTGCTTTTGGCTTAAACGCACTTAACTCAAAAATAACATTGAATTTTGTCAAATACTTCAAAAAGTTGAAAAGAACCTGAAAGCAATTTTAAGCTCATCTAAACATGCTCTTAGTCTTAAACATATCGTAGTATTTGTGTGACAATAAAAAAAATTCATTAAACAAATGAAATGTACTATTCTTTTCAGAACTGACTAATAAAAAGATAATGTCAAACAAAATAATGGGACCAAAAAAAATATATAAATGATGTATATAATTATCAAGTTTTTGCACGGAATGTTCCTATTTTGAGCTGGTCTTTATTTTTTACCTCTTAAATTTGTGTTCTTTAATTTTTGTCCTTACTACCCATTTAATGAAAATTTGTAGGCCAATTTACCTTTAATTATGACCTAAATTATATTCACTTGGCACAAGTACAACTAATTTCGCAAGCAAAACTTTTTAGAGAATATTTTGCCTTGAGACATAACTTAGGACCAGGTATAACTAACTTAATTATATCTTGCGAATTTTTTCCAAATGGTAAAAATTAAAAATCAGCGATTTTGAGGAGCAAAAACTAAAAACCACTCAAAATAGGAGCATTTGTGCGAATGACCCTAAAATTTTTGGGGCCTAAAATTTTTGGGGCCTAAAGCAACGGCTTCACTCTGATCTCTTGGCCGTGGAGCGGGACTTGCCTCGGACAGAAGTAGCTCCGTGCCTGGAATTGGAGTAATACGTACACGCGGGTACGGGTAATTTATTAGACAAAGTACTCAGAAACCAAATGATTAATCGTTTTTTCATCATGACCATAAAACAAAGTGTATTCTTTTGAAATAACAGATGCTTCGTTAACTTTTGAGATCAGAAAATATTCAAGAAAAAAGAAAGATACTGATCATCCCAGTATATTATTGCACAGAGAAGCCTTTATTTATTTGGTTTGAGAATCTCATGTTCATTTGGTGGCAGACAAAACTATAGCAATTCCTACTCAACTGTTGGTAGGAGTAGTTTCCATGTGGTTGGTGGAAAACGACTTACAATTAATTACACAATTTTAATTAAGAATCATCTTATTCGCTAACTTTTCTTCTTTCTTTTTTCCCATCACATCCCATCCCATCCCATTTTAGTGGAAATAATTAACAATGTCTGTTTAGATCAGATTCCTTAAATATATTATCACAAATCTAGCTAGCTCTTTACCATTTTTATGTTTGTTAAATGACATCCAAGTTGGAGATTATGTCATAGACGAAGAGCTTCCCGTAGTACAATGAACCTAAATAATTGATGATCAATATGTATATTTATCTTGTTCTATATATTTATTTATTTCTTGAGACACTTAATTATTCCTTTTGCTGTGGTTTTCTATCAACTGCTTGAAAGTAGTAAGAATTGAAAAATACCTTAAAATATTAATTTTGATTTTACAAATAAATTCTTCAGTTTTGATGCTTTCTTAGGGTTCATGTGGTTCGGGTATAGTACTATTTTGTTATAGTATACTTCTGTGATTACCTGTAGTCCTTTTACCGTGTATATCTCTTGTACTTTTATTTTGACATCTTATGGTCCTTTTTGGTCTTGAGCCAGGGGTCTATCGGAAACAACTTCTTTACTTCATTTGAGGTAAAGGTACGGTCTGCGTACATTCTACCCTCCCCAGACCCCACTATGTGGGAATACACTGGGTATGTTGTTGTTGTTTGTGTTTGAATAAAAATGTTAAAATTAATAATGAGTAAATGGTGTATCAACACTTTTTCTATTGAAATGATCACTTCAAATCCTTCTAAAGTTTTTTGCAGGAATATATAAAATCATGTTTACATGGAAAGATGAAATGAAAAGGAATTTAGAGATTTTGGTTTAGAAAGAATTCTTTGGGGCGGGATTGCAAAAGTGCTTATAAGTTTAAAAATTATAACCTATGGTGATTAACGTACATGTTGTCTAATTTTATGTTATAAGCATTATGGTATATATTTATCAAACACATAAATATATATCATGCACAAGGATAAAGGGGAATTTTTAGGACATGATGGAACTTAATTGCAATATGCATGAGGAACTTAATTGCAATATGCATGAGCAAGTTAAGAGTCAATTATATGAACAAAAAAGGTATATATTGAATGGAATAAAGGGAACAAACTATCGTTGAGTACTTTAGACCATGTTTGGCTATGCTGTCGAAAATTGCTTATTTGAAAAACATTTGTCAAAATATAGACAAGTATTTTTGAAAAAGCATCTGTATTTGGCCAATTCATTTGAAAAGTATATTTTTTAATATTTGATAAGTAAATTGCGTTATGTTTGACCAATATTTCAAGAAGTAGAAGCAGTAATTTGTAGCTTTTTACTTCAACTTTTATTTTCTACTTTAAAAGCTATATTGCTTATTGACCAAGCAATTCAAATCTCAGTTTTTTTCTTTTGACATCCACAAAGCTATGTCAAACAAGGTATGAATCTAACAAAGAAACCTTGAAGGAATTGACGTGACAGACTCAATTCTCTTGTAGGGCAAACAAATATACAGATTCCTCATGTAGATATTTTCTTGTGAGCTAATAAGTACAGACAACAAGACAATTATATACGTATCCAAGAACTCAAATCAAAGAAACTTTGCTTGGCTCTTGAATCCCAAAAATACCGTTAGTGAATTATGCAAAGATCAGGAGCATTGATACTATAACTGGAGAAACAAAAGATCATACTAAAAATTCACACAAATTAAATCACAGAAGTAGTCGGTAGGATATTGAAGTCTAAAATCTTATCACAACCCGACTAATTAGCTCATAATTAATCTCGATCCTCTTATATAGTACTAGTTCTTCTTTTCAAGTCATATTCAAACTCAAAACTTGAAAAAACCAAGGTGGATTATTCAATGAATCTTGTGATCTATATTGCTGATCTTCAACATTTTGATTACTTTGTGTAGACGTTCTTCCACCAAGCTGGAAATTACTCGTATTATTCGAGACAACGGGTAAATTCTCGAGTCCCCATTTATGGTCTCCATTTCTTGCCAATGTTGCAGTATGCTTTATTTGGCTAGAAGCGGAACCCGTGGAATTGGAAGAAGAAAAACTTGGTGAAGAAGAATCAAAATTAGCTGTAATTTTTCTCCTGCGACGGACGTTGTAACTTGAAAGCCCTAGAGTTAATTCCAATTCATGAGTATCATCATCTTCAATATTATCTTCACCACCTGATTCTGCAATGTGTTCTTGATCAGTTGGCCTTATTTCCAAGTCAATACATTGACCGCGAACGGCCTTCTTGTTTGAGTCAAAATTAATATGATTGTTGACCACTTGATGATCTTTATTCATGACTTGTTGCGGCCGGCTAGTAGTATTACTTGACATGTTTTTCATCAGTAATTTCTGCGTTTGATATAGACGATGAAGTTCGTACACCTGACAAAAACATGTAATAACTCATTAACATCATTCATGCATAATATAAAATCTCGAGCCAGTTGGTTCAGAATGAATGTGAACACAGAATATGGAGATGGGGGTAATAATTTACCTGCTCTCTAAAGATTTCTTCGTGCTTTAACATCGCCATCTTCATGTATTCCTTATCGTATGGATTGAGAAGCTTCTCCATTTTTACAACTGAAGAAATTCGAGTAAAAAGATGACGAAGAAGAAGAAGAGGAGGAGGATGAGATCGATGTTTCTTCAATTGGACTCAATATCTCCGGAATTGGGAATGTATATTACCTAAAAGAAGCAGAAATCAGGGTAAGTTTATTGGAGAAATGAATAAAGAAATAGTAGCCATTTAATTGTGATAATACAAATAATAAGTTGATAACGTCAAAGGCTATAAGCTAAAGAAAATATCAGGCTCTTCCCAATTTGTTGCACATTTCTGATGACTGAAGGAGATTAAGGCAGTACCCCTTTTTTGGCATGTATGATTTTGTTTGTTTTTATTGTTCGTTCTTTTCCATACAAATTACTGTCAATTTGGGCCACAGCAATAATAATAATAATAATAGCATTATATATAAATATGTCCGATTGCAAAGCATGCCATGATATATATATCACTGTCATAAGACCAGCAATTAATATTCTTGTAAAAATCAAGTACTGCATATATTCCAAGAAAATACAGATATTTTTCGACAAATTAAACTATTCTCTTTTGCCAGTTTTAGTTTACAGCATGCCACATGCACCTTGCCAATTAAACCCAGTGCTTATCCTTTGACTGCTTAATTCACTACTTCTTTTTCACTGGTTAGGTAATTAGGAAACATGTATACCAAGATACTTGTACTTGTTGAATTCTACTGGAGTACTTGTATCAAAGAAATGGCTAGCTATTAATTATCAGACAAAAATATTTTTGAATCTAAAAAAGAAAGTGTGTTATCATCAGATAGATAATTACTAGCATTAACAAATTTGTATATATTTCACCACTAAATTAACGACTTAAGAAATTGATTTTTTTAAGTTAATATGATCTGATCGATCATGATCATGACAAGAAACTTGTATTATCAAGGAAGAAATAGTGAACAAGAAAATTAGCATATTTTTCTTAATCTATGACTGGCCAAAACACCAACACAAGTAAGATAATAAGTAGAGACTGACTATATATTAAGCGGCTTTAATTACCTGTAACGTACGTTGTACTTCTATGAAGAGAAGAGAAAATAAGAGGAGAACTACTTTTTGAGGAGCTTGCAAATTACCAAACTTGAAATTTAGAGCCTTTATCAATTTGCCTTCACATTCCCCAGTATATACTGCCAAAGTGACTACCCCAAAAGATATATATAAAGAGAAAAGAATAAAATAGTATTATTAGGACTGGTGAGGAAGAATTTAAGATTCTCATTTATCACACAGAAATCAAAGCAAATGTTGTTGCATTTTTGGAGTTTGGAAGAAAAAGGGGAAAAAATTAGAGATAGAGACTAGCTAGCTAGCTATAGGGGGGACTAGGGAGGAAGCATGCCAAACAAATCCAGTCCCCTTAGCCAATGTGGTTTGAGTTTTGTGAAAGAGATGCCCCCAGACAAGTCCAGCAGTGCACACCATATTTAAACATTTTCTAATCACGATAACATATTAACTTAATAATATATAGTTGTACTGGCATATAATGCAGGGGGGGAAGAATAATATATACTTCTATATATGCGTGGGGGTGGGGGTGGGGGTGGGGGTGGGGGGGTGGATTAATGCAATCATCAATATAACAGCTTAGGAAAGGAATCACATGCACTATATTACTAGTACTAGAATACAATATAACCTTATTATGTTATATACACAGTTGTCTCAACCTTTACCTTATATATACTTGTATTGTAAATAATTAGTAGTATATAGTTTGTATATCTGATATTGTCCCCAATCCCCATCCATTCTTGTGGCCTTGAAGGGTAGAGAAAAATAGGTGTCAATCACCTGGCCCGCCGACAATAGATCTGATCCTGGCCGTACGTTTTTGTGGGTACCCCTTCGTATACTCCAAAAGTTTATCAACATTTTACCCACATCATGCTACACCTCAATTATTGTACACATACAATCGAATATTATTAAAAACATACAATAATGTGTTCTTAGCTTATGATTTATAAGGATGTATAAATCTTTTTTATAATATAAGTATACAGTATTAAAAATTGGGTCAAAATCGAGGGCCCAGAAGCTCGTAGCATCAATGGCGGAGTCAGAATTTTCACTAAGGGGATTCAAAATATGAATATGTATAAATAGGAACTAACCGAAGGGGGTTCAACCTCTACTATATATATCTAAAAAATAATTTTAATCATATATAAATAGTGTAATTTTCCGCCGAAGGAAGTTCGGATGAACCCCTTTAGCCTAAGGTGGCTCCGCCCCTGCGTAACACGATCCCTATTTCTTTGAAAGCTCAGTCAATCCGAGATAGGAGATTGTACATCATCGATTTACGAAATCGACGAATAGGATTGATTTTTCAAAAATACACATAAGAAATTAGTTACTTGGAATCAAGCCTAGGTATTATCTATGATTTTGGACAATTCTACCACTCGATCACATATGCTTTTTGATAAAATATTTCCATCATTTTTGTTTTTACTACTGCAATTTTACACTTCAAAAATCTAAGTAGTCCCTTGATTTTTGTAAAATAAAAAATAAAAATTGAGGGACTGCTTTAGTTTTCTTTTAAAAAATTATAATTTTCGCGGAAAATAAAAAGACGGACGTCTGTCGATTTTCTTAAAGTCCAATTGGTCAGTTTCTTATTAAAAAAATTAAAAGCAAAAACAGAAATCGACAAACTGGGTCAGTTTTCCCTCGACTTTTTGGATCGACCCTGTTTGTTGGTTTTTTGCGTTATTTTTAGTAATGATAACTTAATGGATCATAACAGATTATTACTCTATTGGTTAAGTCATCATATTAGGCTTGCTACCGGTTGCTATAGATCAATATTATGTATATGCGCTCTTAGCTCATGGTTGAAAATTTAAATTATCTATATTAGTTATAGCATAATTAATCTGTCATATTAGGCTAGCTATTACTATTATATTAGACAACTTATTATGAAGTTACCTGTTATTGTAAATTAACTTAACTTGAGGTGGTAATAAATTTAAGCTCCATGATTAATACTAATTACTAATATAATATATTGTCCATCGATTCTATTTAACTGGATCTGATCCCTTAACACCATCTAATGTGATGGACATTGAATGCAACCATGTGATGAGCTTCTTTATAACAAAATTATAACTATGTGATTGGAAACAAGGGCTTAGATTCATTGGTTGTTCGATTTGATTGTTTATATATATATGTTAAGACTAATTAGTTAAAAGTCAAGTAGGAATAGTGTTGGGATCGAAATCGAGAGGGCGTCATACTGAAGTTAATAATTGTAAACTTTAACAATGATAAATTAGATGACAAAGAAAACTATACTCAAGCGACCTACATATTATGAAAACTAATATTAAAAATATAAAAACAGTTGAGAGAAAATCTCCCCCTAAACAAAATCTTCTAATGACTACGTTGTGGATGCTATTGTGTTTTGATTTGAGAAGAGGGATCTTCAATTTATAGAAGTCCAAACTTCTCCTCCAAGAAACGGTTAACCAATTATGGAAGAGTTATTTTCCTACAAGGAAACCTTTTCCACCAAGAAAACCTTTGCAAGGTAAAACACAGTTATAGTAAAGTAGAAAATTCAGGGAAAACCCTAACAAATACGGCCTCGAATATATAAGAGCATGTGCACATTTATAAGGCAAAACTTAATTGGTTGGATGGATAGACTTCAAATTAAATTATTTAAGGAAAGAATAATAGAGCTGGATTTGTCTTTGTACTGTTTTTAGCTGTATTTATTGGTACAGATGGATGGATTGGAAGGCAAAGATAATATTCCAACACATACACCACGAATATGGAAGACTAGAGATGGATTTAATTAGATTTTTAACCATTTTAATTGGAATATATGTTTAAACGGTGAAAATCATTTACACCCCTTAATTTTGCTTTAAAAATTAAATACCCTTTCAACTTTGAACAATAATCATTCTTCCCCTCCTTATCCTATACAATATCTATTTTACCTTTAAAATTTTCATTTTTTCATTTATGTAATATCTTTTTATGTAATATATATATTTATTTTTCTTAACCTAGGTATTTATCATTTTTAGTTAAATTCATTAACATTATTAATAAAATAATTCTTTTATAAATTAATTACAAAATCTAATGTTATTTTTTATGATTGATATTTTTATATTATATGCACTAATGGTCGTTTGGCCATGAAAATAAAAAAAAATCATTTAATTTGAAATTTTTAGAGTTGGAGTTGTGTTTAGTCATACTTTTTTTGAAAGACTTTTTAGAATTTAAAGTGTTAAATATAACTAAAAAGTGAAAAAGTGAGATAGAAAAAAAGTGAAAACAAGTATTTATGTGTTTTCACTTTCCAAATACAACTTCAAATTGTATTTGAAATTTTTATGTCCAAACAACACTTTTTGAATAAAGTAAAATAATATTCCGAAAATATGGCCAAACGGGGCCTAAGCACGTATATATAAATATATAGTTATGTACATAGATGCATGTTTTAATTCTCTCTCTCTTAATCTCTAATGTCTATATAGATAAATGAGTTTTGGTTATCAATAATGAAATATTTTTTAAATTATAATTTAAAATTTATAAACAACAATCATTTAATTTGTTATAAATATACCTCTATTTTTAATTATTTTTGCATTACATTCAGTGAAATATATTTATAAAGTTATAATTATCCGTTATTTTTACTTTATAATTAAACATTAGAGTTTTGATTATTATTAATAAATTTATTTTTTATATTTGCTTATTTATTTCATTATGGAAGGTCATTGACTTATATACTCAATTAATATTTCTCATTTTTCTTTTTGTCATCTAAAAAATATTATTATTTTTTTATAGAAAATATGTTATATAGATTTTAAAAAATAATTTGTGATTATAAAGAAGTTTTTAGAAAAGATATAAAGGTTGATAATATAAGGACAAAATAGGCATTTTAAAAGGTCAATTAGGATAAAGGGGGAGAATGATTATTTTTTAAAGTTGAGGGGGTGTTTGATTTTTAAAGCAAAGTTCGAGATGTAAACGATTTTTACCCTATGTTTATATCATGTAAAAGTTTCAGTGGCAGAGGTAAAAGTAAAAAAGAAATTCCAATTGAACTTTTTTTGTTGAAAAATTACACGTACAATAAAAATAAATTATTAATAAAAACTATTGAATCCCATTAACAGAAGGAAAAAATTCTGAAAATAACATTTTTGCATTTTTAAAACTTTCTTGTTAGAATTTCTGCCCAACGTCAAGAGCAAAGGTAGAGGCCCTGGTACGTGTCCTGCCAAATTCAGTTTGTGGTAAGAAGTTTACCATATATATATATTAAATTTAGAATCTAATTATTAGTATTTGAAGTTGCTATTTAATTTAGAACTCATAAAATTAAAAATTTGGCTTCGCATATTGATACACATAAGAAAAAAGATAGTCCCGATGCACTAAAGCTCCCGCTATACAGAGGTTCGGAAAAGGACCCGACCACAAAGGTGTATTATATGCAGTCTTACCTTGCATTTCTGTAAAATATTATTTTTCAAAGTTTGAACTCGTGACATCCTGGTCACATGGTATCAACTTTTCCCTATTGATACACATACTATGATAAAATTGTAACATGATGATTGTAGAAGAATCCAAATTAAAAAAGAAAGGAAAAGAAAGATGCAAAGAATGTGTGTGTGTCCATATGATAAAATCAAAAGAACATGATAGCAGTTGGATGGAACATTAGAGAGAGAGAGGGAGAGGGACATTGAAGCACGCTTTGCCGGTTCAACAAGGTGCACAAGTATGGGGGGCTGGTAGGGTCCTTTTGGGTTTACTAAAAGGCTGAGCCACGCCCTACACCTTCACCCCTTCCTGTTACTTGGTCCCATCTCCCTTGCTTTTTTTTTCTTTTTATAAAAATGGGCATCATCACAATATAGTAGTACCATAGAAAATATGGTACTATACTATTAATTCTCATCACTTTCGTGTTTCATAATTCAAAGCATGACTCTATTGTTATTTCCAACTTGACCTAATTAGTTTGTTACTTACGATAACAATAACATACTAGTGTAATTTCATAATAATAGCAAATGTACGTAAACGTTATCTCTACTTTTGTGGAGTAGAGGGCAGGGCCAAGCTACTAAAGTGGGGGCTTTAGGCACCCAAATTTTAGGGAACCCAATTTTTTTTTCATCAGGAGTTTGGTGTCTATATTAAATTTTCTGATTAATTTATTTTTGAGACATACAAGGCCGATTAAAGAAGAAAGTACTCCCTAATAAGATTTTTTTTTATTCTGAGGCTCGAATCCAAGACTTCTAGTTAAGGGAGGATGAAGCCTCCTTTTTACATATTTTAGATTTATAAGTTAATTTTTCTTTTAAAAAATATTGAGCAAAAAAGAAAATAAGGCCTCCCATTAAAGTTAGCTTTAGGCCACCCATCCTATTGAGCTGCCTCTGGTAGAAGGGTTATTTCCGATAGACTCTTGGCTCAAAAGAAGTGTAACCAACACAGGATTAAAAGAAAAATAGCAAGATAAACAAATAAAATGAACCAACAAGTAATCGTGAAAATGAAGAATAAGACCATATAAGTTTGTTACTTGGCGTGGTTCAATTCTTAGTGGATCTTCAGATATCACCTATACTATAGCCAGTAATAAAGCTAATCATAGCTCAAGATTTTAGTTTTTACAATGGTTTGTGGATTTTATAGGGGTTGGTATATAGGGCTATAGCTACATACTAGTAAGAACTTGTCATTTTTCAGTGCCGGCAGGGCAGGGCCTGAGCTATATTCAATAGAAAGTTCAATTGAATTCCCTTCATCAGCAAATTTTATTGCAAGAATAGGACAAAATTTACGAGAAAGTGATCTCTTGTGATCACTGATTAATTAAATGAAAAAAAATAATTTTTTCAGATCTCTTATGTGTAAAAATGAAAATCTTTCATAAAAAAAGACATAAAATTAAAAACAAGTCTATAAAGAACTACAAAACTAAATCTTTCTAAAACTTACTTAAATTGTTGAATGATCTTGGATTGAGAAGTTTGTAGTATAGAGATAAAAGTGATTTAAACTTTCTTTGAGGTTTTGCACGTTTAAATTTTAGGTATGACATATTTTGATTTTTTTTTAATACCCTTATAAGAATTTGTAGTACATGCTATAGCTATACCCAAGATAAGGCAGTAAGCTAGTACATTTTGTACAGCAAGTGACGCATCATCAATTAATCTTTTTAGTGTTCCAAACTAAAGATAGGATATTTTTTCTGATGAATAAATGCTCTGTCCTAAACTGGAGGATCTTCATCAACCACAAAAATGTTTCGTTACTTTACAAAGAAAGTCCTGCCAAAAAAAGTAGTATGATATCTTCCTCTCTTTCATGAGTACTACTCTTTCCCTTCCACTGTTTCCTTTTGGCTCTTTATGCTCTTCTTTGTCATAAATCTACCTAAACACTGGAAATAGCATATATCAAGATCAGCCACCACCATCCTTTTATTAGGAGCCGTTTTGCCATGGATTGTTTTCTTTCTATTCTGGAAATTATTTCGCTTTATTCAAAAAGATTTGCTTGGCCATAAAAATATCAAATACAACTTAAAGTTGTATTTGGAATTTAGAAAACAGCCCAATACTTGTGTTTTCACTATTTTCACTTTTTAATTTTATTTTTTTGAAAAAAATTTAAATTTTTTATTTTCATAAAATAACCTCATTTTAAATCATATTTCATTTTAAAATCATATTTATGTTTTTATTTATAAAAAAAAACACATTTAAATTTTAAATTTTTATTGTAAAAACTATGGTCAAACGCAATTCCAACTCCAAATTTAAAATTTTGAAATAAAGTAAAAAAAAATTAATTTTCATGGCCAAACGCCTACTTGATATCCCTTTTTCCAAAATTTAAAAAAATAAAGGGGGAAATTAAAATATTGAGTCGTTCACTGGATCAGGAGTTTGTTTTTGGATTCTCATGAAATCTTGTTTTTTGTGTGTGATGAGATCACGGGTGTGATTATGAATTAAATGACAGGGACTAACTACTGACTAAACTTAATTAATATAACAATTAATTAAGGATAATGACATTAATCATAACATGTATACACGCTAGCTGCTCACACAAATCTATGTATGAAATGTCCATATTGCCTCTTGTTTTTGTCTGTGCCACAGAAAAAAAAGTGTATACTATGTACTTTTTTTTTGGTTAAATATACTATATACTTCTAACATGCATGTAATTTAAACTATAGAGAGGATGCAGAGTGTGAGTGAAAGTAGCTAGGGCTTTCTTCCCAATACAAATAGCACCATCATTTTTTATTTTCTTTTTGCATTTTAACAAGGCTTGTATTTTTTTTAAAATTATTATTGTACCTGAATTTCACTGCTAAAACCCTTTTGTTTGTCGGCAACTAGTGAAGCAGATATTCTCTTCTTTCCCATATGGGGAGAAAGAATAGATGATGAACAATTTGCCTTGAGCTTTGAGATCTATATTCCTAATATAATGTCTTTCTTAACGTGGGACAATTTGCTGACAGGACTCTCATTACTCTGCTAATCATATGATTTAAAATATGTATTTAAAAATATCAATTTTGTACTTAATTTGTTGTAACAAGTAATCTATCTTATTTTCTTAGAATAATAATTTCGTTTGATTGACGTTATAGGAGGTACGTACATAAGTTATTCTCGTATGATTTTCTATTTGGAATTCATTGGCAGATTAATTTGGATTTGTCTTGTGTAAAATCATGAAGGGACTAATTAGGGGATGTCAATTTCAAGTTGCAAGCTAGAAGCCTATAACTCTCGGGAGTCTGTTTGGTAGCTAGTTAGAGTTATGCACATATTAGTAATGCAAATAATTAGTTACGAGGGAATCAATGTATTATCTTACGTATGTAATAGTTATGCAGGGTTCAATTATTTATGTATTATAGTTATTCCACCTTCTATCCTACATATAATATATAGATTCCCTCGTACCTTATACATATATTAATTACGCGAAATTTCTAAATTGCAAATCGAACTTCATATTAATTTTATATACATGAATAATTTATCACATAACCAGCTAGAACAAATATGATATTATTTATGCATGATTTAATACTTGCATAACTCATCTACAAATTAACCAACTACCAAACGACCTCCTAGATTATACAACAATATTTTTATATTGCTTCACACAATATCTCCACTTAGCGAAACGGCCCGCCAAGAAAGAGAGACTCAATTTTAAAATGAATAATTGTACTAAACCATTATAGAGGCAATATCATGAAATGGGTTCACACAATAAAGGTGTGTGACAAATAAACTTGAACTCAAAACTCCAATATCTATACATGGGGACCCTTACAAAAGGAGATAATGATAATGATATTGATATGAGATGTGAAGAGGAGAAGAAAAATTATAAAAATAATAAAAATAATATAGTGGGAATTGAGATAGTAGAGGCTCCACCAAACCCAACATCCTTATCAATCAAAATTTAGGTTATGATCGAACAGATAGAGGTAGAAATGGGATTTGATATGTATATCACAAAAGGAGTTTGCGTCACCCACTATATGACGTACAGTACTACTCCTTCTAGACAAACAAAGGGCAAAAAATACATAAATACTAATGTACAAGGCCTGTACAAGGACTATCAATACATAAATAAGCATGATTAAAAATAGAATTGTCCTTAATACACCAAATTATAAGATATTATACTACCAACATTTTTAATATAACTTATTTAGTACTATTCTTATACACTATGTCAAACGATTTCTAAAAATTTATTTAATAAAAACAAGATAGTACTAGTACTAGATAAGATTTAAGTTGTATGGACAGACATGTATTATTGGACTTTTGTCCCCATTCTCCCCCTTTGTCTCCATCAGTCCTGTTCTTCTTTTTATCGTCATCACATACATATATATTGAGGGGTTCAGTTTAGCCACACATATTTGAAATTCTCATTTCAGTGATATCATAATTGGTTCCCTGAATAAAATATTTGAGATTAGATTGCTTCCAGGCCCCTTTACTATAAGAAGCTATGTGATATTCTTTATTATTTTCATTTCTATTTATTTTGACTGATTCTTTTGTATATTGAGAAGCAAACTTCATAGTTATGTCACCCAAATAATTTGGTCAACTAGTTTAGATGTTTGTGATAAAAGGAGAAAAAAAAGCTACTAGCTACTAGTTATATCTTCCAATAACAACAAATTAGATTCGATTCGTAAATTCGTAAATATAATTTGTACAATTTAATTTACTATGGAAGGTTTTACTTGCGTATTCTACTCTAATTGTCCTTATAAATAGGCGAAAGTCACCTCCTCTCCTTAGAGTCAAGTTTTCGCTCCTTCAAATCCATTATATTGGGAGGCCTAACGAGGTGACGCGCCTTAGTCTTGTAAGCTTATGCCTATATATTTCTGCTTTCCCTTGAAATATACCTAATAAACCACTTTAAACTCGCAATTATTTTCAGGTTATCAATTTTCTACTTATTACAGATATCCATATCTAACTAACTTGAAGTAAACTGATAGTATAAAAAAATTTATTATTTGTGAATAAAATTCAAACTTAAAATTAATAAATGTAAAAAATGAGAATGGTCACAAGGAAGAGTGCTTAAACAAGTGGATTCCACAATGACCAAAAGTTTTCTTTTTAATATCAACGTCTTCGATATTTTTGTTAACGTGGGTACCAGACAGCAAGACTAATATGAATTATGATGATCCTGTTCTGGTTTAAGTAAAATTATTAGTGGAACAAAGTTTAAAAGGGCGGTTTATGGATAATTTAAGATATCACTAATAGCATTGACATGGAATTCTAATTTCTATCTGTCATCTAATTTGTTCAATACCAAGGTTTTGCTTTAATAAATTCAAACTCACCTAATCTATCAAACAAAGAAAAAAAAACACCCAATTAACAAACATGAAATAAGGGATTAATAGGCAAAAATTCACTTTTAATTAAACTTGACATCAAGCTATATGACAATTGACACGTTATAGCATGTCGTAGCAATTATCATACATAAAGGAGAATAAATTACCATAGGGAGATGACTTATAATATTAATTGTTGAGAGTTGAATGTATGGTGTCGATTGCCACGTGGAAGTTTAGTGCTAATTATGATTAACAATCTAGTAATCTTTCTTAATCATGTTTCAATTATTAAGCAAAAGAAATCCTTTTCAAACAATTCCATCTCCATTCTATAGAGCATTAGAGCTCAATTTGATAGGACTAGACTAGACACTATAAGTAACCTATATATGACATTGGTCAAGATTATTTTTTCCCTCAAAATTCTACAAAACCAAATATATGAAAATAGAAAAGTCTGATTTTTAAAATGATGCAAGTAGAACTCCAAGAAAATTTCATGCCACTATTATAGAGTTCAATAAAAAGACAATTCAAATTTCAGGAATTTTTTGAACTCTAACACACTGCTGAAGTTTAACATGTAAAATTTTTGAACTTCAACACGTTGTGCTGGAGTTTTCCCGTGTTTTAGTTAGAAATATTTTATCCAATTTTATTTCCACAGTGAAGTGACTAAATTCTAAATAATTTTTGAACACGGGCTAAAACTTAAATTAGCCATCCAAAAGGGGGCATTGACACTTCTGCCGCTATTTTGGGTTGGTCTTTAACTTTTGGCCTTCAATGCACATAAATTTATATTTTCACATTATAATATTTCACAAATTATGCCCCTCTCGGCATATATTCGATTACTAAGGACAAATATTAAGAAGAGTTAATGTAAATAGTAGCTCATTCAACTGCTTAAACTAAAGACCAGCCCATTTGAAAGAAAGAAGTGCAAACTTTTCGTCCAGAAAGTGCCATTTTTTATGGTTAAATTACCTAAATAGACATACCTCCTTATCATATTTACTAACTCTCCCACTACTTTATTTTAATTACTTAATATACCACTCGGATACATCGCCCCAGGTCATGATACATCGCCTCACCTCGTGATACATCGCTTCACCTCAGATACATCCCCCTCCGATGTATCAAAGGTAAAACCAAAAGAATGCCGATGTATCCGTGTGGTTTTGGGATGTATCCAATGGGATTCCGATGTATCCGAGTAGTTTGGGGATGTATCCAGAGGTGAGGTGATGTATTCCGAGGTGAGGTGATGTATCCGAGCGGTAAGGAGGTGAGAAAAAGAGTAATTAGCTCCCAAAGATGTGTGTTTTATGTAAGTTTCCAAAACAAGATGTGGCTATAGCATGGCCAGTGGTTTCACAAGACCCTTCCATTTGTTGGTAACTGAGGCCCAGCCCATGTAGCTGAACATTAGTAGGCCGAATCTTCAGCTAAGGGCCACTCCAGAAATGCAGACATGGATTTGTATTAAAGAGGACTCAGGCCTGTTAAGCATTTTGGAGCTTACAACTCGAGGATGAACAAGGGGTTCTTACGAAAATGTATCACTGCCAAAATATTTTTTTGAAAAATAGCCTCATGTATATTGTATGTATACCGATGTATATGCAATATATGTGTAATATATATGCAAGTATATTGCCAAAAAAAAAATTCAAAAAAATAACTGCATGTATACCGAACGTCCATTTCGGATAAGAAATTATAAATGGACTATTTTTTGTATAAAGTTTTTTATACAATGACCGTTTTATCTAATTTTTCCGATAAACAATTGGTCTCCTTTTTGAATAATGAAAATAAGGCCCACTGGGAGTTTGCAAACGAGCACCGCAATTATTGTAGATGGAGTTGCACATACTGTTGATGAATACAATTTATCCTTGTCCCGTTAGATTAAATTATATGTTACATCCTAGTATATCATTTCTTTTGTGGAATTAGCCCAAACTCAAATCCTTGTTTTAATAATGAACCAATAACGACGTACAAACTGTTTAAACACAGGAAGTGGATTAGCTTTTGCAAAGCCAGATAAAGCAATGAATGTAATGTCTCACCAAATAAAGGAAAAACAACCAAAAAAATTAAAATTTTAAAATAGAAAAGAAAGCCGAAAAAAGAAAAAGAAATTCAACAGCTACAACTTTGGCAGTTGTTAGGAGATACTATTAATCATGCGGTTTAGAATACTACTTGTTTCTTTTTTATGTAAGACTCTTATTATATTTATTCGAATTAATAAAATCTTAATTTTCAATAGATCATTTCTTTTGCATGTGTGTCCTTTACTTATAAAGTAGACGATTTTGTGCATTGAGTTTTTTGACTCATGCACAGAAGAATAAATTGTCGGTTCTTATGAGTAATAAAATTATGTTCACAATTAAAGATGAGGTTGAACAAACATCTTGATGATTGTAGCACATGATCAAATATAATTTGTTCTTGATTATGGGAATAGTGACATTCCAACTTCTTGTGCTAGTATATTTTATGTATATTGAACGGACGAATGAGAGATGATTGTACCATGATATATTTAGCGTCTTGGAAGAGGACAATTACTTTCTCCCAAATGAAGATTACTCTTTTTTGTGCCAAGACAAGAAGTAAAATATGCCTATGACAAGAGCTTTCAAACAAAGTATTATATTGTTAAAAAATAAAAAAGAAAACAGTTTCCGTATTTGGACAATATCCTAGCTCCTTACAACACCCCCCCCCACCCCCACCCCCACCCCCGGGGGGAGAGATTAGCAGTCTTATATATGTACGTACTTATGTCCAAAATTCCCTAATTACCTTATGTTTAAGACAATACAAAAAATAATTAGTGTTATATCGTCTTAAACATAAGGTAATTAATGCATGTAAGTATTTGATTTTTCATCCTTCAGAGATGATTACTTTCAAGTTTCAAATGATCATACTAAATATTAAGAATTTCTATATAAAGGAAATCCAATTATATACACTAAATTAAGCTTATTCCCTTCTGTGTATCATTTTATTTAGTGATAATTATTTAGTGAGTATATACTTGTAACTTGTAAGAAACAAATATATAAACATATAGTACTCGTTGAGTTGACAATTTGACCATGGAACGTATAAGCATCCACATGATGATGATGTTGCAATCATGCATGTTTGTCTCTATCATGATTTTTGAAGGATTAATTATTTTAATTAGTCCCTTCAACAAAGCCAGCATCTATCCTAAATTAAAAATAAAAAAATATAGCTTTCAGATCTCGGATTAGGTAGTAACAGTATTGACTTCACACTTCGCCATCATGGCCAGCAATTAATTATAGGTTTAAGCCAATAACCATTGTTCAATATGTTATTAATCGATTTTTTGACCGGGAGCGAAGCTCCGAAACATAAGGGGTCTTTTTTCGTTAAAAAATTATATTATATATATAAAATTAAAATTAATTTTTATGTATATATGTTAGATATTAAATTCATTTTTTTTTGTGTTCTTATTTCTTTATATACCTAAAATTCTCTCGGCGAAAATCCTAATTTCACCATTCTCGTAATTGCAACTTCTTTTTGTTTTATTTAACTATGGTTGGTGTGCCTGCGATATGCGAAGCCTTGCAAACCACATGACAAAGAATCAATGTGGGAATCCTAGCTTTAATAATTTTGTCAATATCATAGTTATGACTTGGATTAGATCCATTCAAATTTAAAACGTTTTTTTTCTAACTACTTCCACGTGTATTTTCTAAAACATGTTTATACATATGTTTTCTTGTCTCTTTTCCTAATTCTAAGAGATCAAAATACAGTAATCTTTATTACCATGATGCCCTCTTTTTTTTCTCTTTCTTTTTTTTTTTTGCTGCAATAAAAGATCAAAGTATATATTAATCTATATACCCATGATTGCCCTCTTTTATATTCTTTTGTAGGGTTAATTTGAAGATTAGCAGCCCACAGAGATTTGTTTGGAAGTGCACACCATTTTCTGGTCCTAGTTTCCAGCTGTTTCCATGTAATAGCAGCCTTTAGCTTTTTCATTCATGATCTCTTATTTTAGCTATGAATTTAATTAAAGCTTTCTCTAGATTGAATATATTTATGCAATTATTTCACTTATCAGATAATTATAAGCAAGTTGTTATGATAAATATTAATTGAAATCGTAATCACATATTAAAGTGCATTATATTAAAAGTGAAAAAAGAACTTTGCACTGTTGAAATATATAACATTAATTTCTTACTCTATTTTCTGCAATCTTTTCTGAGTGTTATTTCTAAGGTGGATTCTCAGCTTCATAACAAAATACAGGAAATGGACGAGTTGAGTTGAATTTGGACGGATTAATAGGATGAGTTAATAAATAGGCGAGTCAATGACTAGTTTAAAAGTTACTTGGGATGAAAATAGTTGTGCAGCTAAGAAGCGATCATAACTCAACCCATCCAATTCTTATTATGTTTTAATTTTCTTTATTTGTTCTTTTATAGTTTTTTAAATAGGTAATAAAATTATTTTTTTCTTTATTATAACATATTAAATTTTTAATATTTTTTAAATATTCTGATAAGGTTTCTCATGATAGGTCAATTTGAGCCATTATATCAATCCAATTTTTAGGTGAGATGAAATGCACTGAGTTAAAAATGGCAGAACTAATAAATGGATGAGTCAATGACATGTTCAAACTTGAACGGATCAGCAAAACTTAAACGGGTCGGATAAATCATTTTTTTATGGACTTATTTTACCCCTGAACATAATTAAGTATTATACGACGAGGAGATCGAGTAGTTATGAAACACTAATTTACCTATATAAGTCAAAAATAAATAAATAAAATAGTACTACTCTATATCTCATGGCGGCCAATATAATAGACAGTACTGCCAGCAATATCCTGTCTCTTTCATAGATTAAATTACGACTTGATTTTTATTTTCCATGTTCAACTTCCTGTGTTAAGTAAGAAAGATTCTTTTGGCCAACTGGCCTTCTATTCTGGCCCTTATATAATTCTTTTCTCTCAATTAAACATTTGCATAACCCCATTGTAATTTGTGAATTCCTTAATTAAGAAATGGGTCGTCTAAATCTTCTTATGTTATCAATTTTTTCAGTTAGTATTGTGTTGATGTCTGACTTGGCATTTGCACAATTGAAGAACAATTATTACGCAAATACTTGTCCTAATGTTGAATCCATTGTTAGAAATGTTGTTAACCAGAAATTCAAACAAACTTTTGTCACTGTCCCTGCTGTTCTCCGTCTCTTCTTCCACGATTGCTTTGTTGAGGTACGTACGTGCTCTCTTCGATCCATTAATTTCTATTCGTGATTATTGTTAAGAATCTTTCACACAATAGGTACGCGCTCTATTCCTAAATTATGTGTTTCTTTTTTGAAACTATAGGGATGTGATGCTTCAGTGATAGTATCATCAACGCCAGGGAACACAGCTGAGAAGGATCATTCAGATAATCTATCATTGGCAGGAGATGGATTTGATACTGTCATCAAAGCCAAAGCCGCCATTGATTCAAATTCGCATTGTAAAAATAAAGTCTCTTGTGCTGACATTCTCGCCTTAGCCACCAGAGACGTCATTCAGCTGGTTCGTACAATCAAAATATTTTTTTTTCACGTATATATAGTTATTTTTTAGATGACATGATAATATAAAAATTTATTTTGCACGTCTTGTAGTCAGGGGGACCATGGTACCCAGTGGAACTAGGAAGGCTAGATGGGCTGACATCAAAAGCTTCGAACGTGGAAGGAAAGCTGCCAAAACCAACATTCAATCTCAATCAACTCAATTCTATGTTTGCCTCGCATGGTTTATCTCAGGCTGACATGATTGCCCTTTCTGGTAATTCTGCCATAACTTTCCTGATATAATTAGTACTCGTATTAATTAATTAAGTGTGTCAATTAATGTGTTATTAGTAATTGATCTCTCTGTTTTGAAAATTCTGCTTTCAACATCCGGAGTTAGCGTGCACTTATCCTGCATATAAAGATTTTTGCGAGGGGTCGTTTGGTAGCTGATTTGAAAATAAGTTAGGTAGGTATTAAATCTTACATAAATAATATCACGTTTGGTAGTTAGTTAGAAGGTAAGTTATTTATGTATAAAATCAATACGATGTTGGGTTTGCAATTCAAAAATTCACATAACTAATACATGTAGGTTATATGGAAATCTATGTATTATTTTATGAGAATAGAAGATGAAAAAATTAATAGGAGTATATGAATAAATTAGCTCTGCATAATTAAATACCTAATAATACATAAATTCTTTCATAATTAATTTATGTATTACTAATATATGCATAATTTTAACCAGCTAGCAAGCGACACTTAGCGTGTATATACTAATGGTTAAACTCTTACACAAATATATAGTTGGTACTTAGTAGTATATTATATTGAATATTCAAACACTTGTCAAAGGTCCTAAATTCTTGATATTTAGGCTCTATCCTAGCTGGAATGAAATTTTATCATTTTTCATTTGATCTTTTGCTTTTTAGCACGTGTTATTGATTCAGACGTAATCATTATTCAATTGACTTGGTTCATTATTCTTCAGCCAGCTCAGTAGACAAAAGAAAAAAAAAATTCCGAATATTATTATGAGAATCTTCTACAATTGAATAATTTTATATCCATGTGGCTTCTTATGAAGTTTTTCGAAGAATTAAAATCTCTTGATCACTTATAAAAATAAAGATTTTTTATAACATTAATTTGCAGCGGCCCATTCGGTTGGGTTTTCTCACTGTGGCAAGTTTTCGAACCGGATTTACAACTTTAGCCCTCAGAGTCCAGTAGACCCAACACTTAACAAGCAATATGCAGCCCAATTACAAGGGATGTGTCCAAGGAATGTTGACCCAAGAATAGCCATTAACATGGATCCCAAAACTCCAAGGACCTTTGACAATAATTACTTCAAAAATTTACAGCAAGGTATGGGCCTATTCACATCGGATCAAGTGCTTTATACTGACAAGAGGTCCAAAGGAACTGTGGACCTTTGGGCCAGTAATTCCAAATCATTCCAAAGTGCTTTTACAACTGCAATGACAAAGTTGGGCCGAGTTGGTGTGAAGACCGGGAGGAACGGAAATATCCGGTTCGACTGCGGAAGATTGAATTGAGGCGCAATTTGCATAAATGGCCTTTTCTGAGGCCGTTATTTAGATTCTGTTCCCGTTAGCTTAATGGACTAAATTCGTCAATTAAAAGAAAAATACTTTTAAGGGCAAAAATTAGTTTGTTGGGTTTTAACGAGGATGGAATTTTTTATTTTTTATTTTTATGGGAAGGGGAGGCCTGAATAAGGAGCTAGGCTTGAACCTTCAACTGTTAATATGCAAAATAACACACTTCCATTCTCAAATTGATAAGTTGTTCGAATAAAAGGGGATTAAATTTCCTTTTATAATTTTCACAAGGGGTTATGGGGTGTTTTTTGTATTTGTCAGATGTGTAACTGTTGAATAAAAAATGTGTGAAATCCATTTTTCATATGTATGAAATTTCAAACTGTTGATAAGTTAGTGCTAAATGCTAATGGTCCCAAACACAGCCTTTGCTACTTGCAATTAGCCTTTTTCATAAAGGGTTTTACGGTCAAAAGAAATGTCTAATTAAATTAAATTAAATTAGTGACCTTTTCAAGAATATCTTTTTGTTTCCATGCTATGCAACGACGTGATATACAATTGATATACAACTATACTTGGAGATAATTATAATATAATTTTTCACTTAATAATCTAAGCACACACAAGTGTACACTACCTTACAAAGACTTTTAACAAGTTACACTTCAAACTTGTTGGCTTTGGAGTTTTTTACAAAATAATTGACGATTCCATATGCATCACTATCATATATATCTTATTATAACTTATAGCATGGAATAAGTTCATACCAAAAGTTCACATCAATCTATTTACGACACCATGTTTTAAACGGCATATATATGATGGCATATAACATATATTACTAATAGGTTTATCACTTCCATTCTTCTTATGTCATGTTGTCTTTACAATATGATAAATTATTCTGAATTCTTCTTTCTGTTCCATTTTCTATTAAATGAAACAATTCTCATTTTGTAGAAGTAACAATTTTGGAAGACGATATGAGCAAGTTAATGAATTAGATCAATACCTGGACTTGTATCAATATAGAACTTTGGGCTGACAAACAAAAAGGCTTTTCAGAATTTTCTGAAGTTTTGGTTGTTGAGGTGTCACACAATTATTTTTAAAAGCTCAGAGCAAAGGGCATGGAATATTAAACAACTAAACAAACAGAATTAACAGATGATCTCATTGTTGTCAAATTTATATTTAAACTTTCTAGCAACAGAAGATATTTTTCTCTCTGAACTTCTTACAAAATCAGTTCTGTTTACGCAATTTGCACCAAGAATGGGCAAGATTGTAAAGCTATTTATCGTTTCGTCCATATAATCCAGGAAATTATAATCTGGGTAATTAATTGGTTGATACTGATCAATGTAAGTAAATTGTATCAAACTATTCATTCATACAGAATAAATAAACATAATTCCTTATAATATGATCATGAAAGGCATGAACAGAAGTAGCTACTTAGTTCAGCCGGCTTAGCAACAAGTTCGTAGACCTCTATAAAAATGTATTCTTACTAGTACAGTTAAGCTGATATATATATATATATATATATATATATATATATATATATATCAGTTAGTCAATCTGCCTTCAAGTCCATTGTTAATAACTAATTAAAATCGTAGATTTTCATGTTTAATTAAAAGACTGTTTGATCGTATCAAAAAGTTATACCTGCTGAAAAATGCAACATTCTAGGCTAGGCTCTAGCTCGACAAACAAATGAAGAAGTGCAAATGTAGAGCGTAGTCACCATATCTTTAAGTGCACCAAAATAATCATGCATCTAAATTAAGCCTTAGGTTTCAAACAAATCCTCCAAATTATGCCTTAAGGTTATTTCCACCAAAAAAAGGGACAGCTCATTGCATGTTTATTAGTACTTCCACATAAATACAGAAAATATCCATAGGAAAAACGGCTTAACTTTCCAAATAGTAACACATTCACACAAAATAAGACTAGGAAGTAGTAATTAAAGTGTTAGATCTTATTATGAAAAACATAATATATAGTGAACACATGCATTATAGGGGATATTATCGGTCTTATGACCCATAAAAATATTCTTTCAGTAATATTAACCTTTCTCACAAAGAGATGGTTAAAAGATATAACAAATTAGATAGATACTTACAAAATATAAGGGGTTGAGGCATGTTCTTTCAAAATGATAACACCTTGAAAGACTAGAGACGGCTGCTCCTCAAAGAGTTCAAACGGAAATGGTAGAATTACTATCCCATATGAAAGGAGGCAAAAAATAGTAGCTCTCTGCTTTCCCCAGTTGAGATGAAGGATTCAAACCCCATCAAAACCTAGTATCCCCCTTCCCCCGCCAATGTCATAAGAAAAAAAAATTAGAACATGAGATCTTATTTTGTAAGGTCAACTTTCTTCCTATATTAAAGCCAATTACTAGCTAGGGCGCCCAACATATTCATCAGGAAGAAGAAGAAGAGCGATAAATGGAATACTAACTACTAATAATCAAGAAGATTAGATCAAGATTAAATAAAACGAAAATTATTAAGCCAAATGAAATTAACTAAAGAGGAACCCAAGCAGTAGCAAACACAACATTATGTCCTTTCCATGTAAGCACAAGATCTTCCTCATCTCTCTTTAACCCCCACCCAGCTGCATGTTCATCCAACATGTTCTTCACTTCAGTAACTCCCTCTTCACTAAATCCACTACTCCTGAAATTTGCATTTCTCATCCTTTGAACCCACTGACTCTTCGGCTCTAACCTTTCGAGTCTCTGAACACCCTCGTGTGCTATCACATTCTCAATTTTCCAGCATATATCCGCTTCGTACCACTGTCTTTGCTTGCTCCCTCTAGGAAGAAACGTATCCACGGTATCATAAGGTATCCATAAATAATTAAAAGCGGACCTTAATCTGCACACGAGATTATTAGATGTAAAATCCGCGTCTTCGTCCACTAAAACAACAATAGTCGGGTCCAAATTCCGAATGGCCTTAAGAAACATAGTACGGAAAGAATTAGTTGTACACTCCGAGGTAAATCGATTGGACAGTAATGTTGTTTCCTCCGGTATGTAGTGAAGCATCATGTGACAGTTTATTACTAGTGCCTCGCCATTCTCAGGACGTATTAGATTTTGGACACGTAGTTGTTCGATAACGTTTGAAAATCCGTCTGATGAACTCGAAGGGATCACTCTAAATTCCATCATAACGTTTCGTGACCTTGCAAAATTTACCAATTTAGCACCTAATTCCTCGTAAGAAAGATCAAGCATAGGCGGTAAATCTTCCGTTGCACCAGCAACCGTTAGTTTGATTAACGGCGGTCCTTCTAGCCGAGTAGAAATTGCATCTATAAGTGTGGGAATTTGCATGCAATGAGTCAAGCTAAAATCAACAATGTGAATAATAGAGTAACCTTCAACAGCTTCTAATATAGCTCCGTTAGCAGCCGTGAACCCGAACCGATGCCACGGGGTCAAGTCAACGAAACTTGCAAGGTCTATGATGGAGAATTTATGAGTTTCCATCGAATGATTAAGATTGGCAGTGAGTAATTTGCAAGTCCCAATTTTCGCTGCGCGAACAATTAGGGCTCGGAGGAATCCGCAAGTGAGGCGTTGATTCGAGTCACCATCAGGAGGGGCAATATTATTAAGGACCCACAAGATTTGTTGTGCTAAAGTCGCATCGTTGCTCTCGATGGCATTGGCGCAATGGACTAACAATTGTTCCATGCAATTAGTGTCCCCAATGGTTCCTAAATTCTTCGATGTGTGAAAACCAGGCCACGGGCGCGCACGTTGGATCTGATTATTATTAGTAGTACTACTATTCTTGTTCATCATCAGACTTGAAAACGGTGAAACTTGTTGGTGAAGTGATGGTGGTAAACTCTCAGTAAATTGCATCATGGGAGGAAGGAATTAGAGAAAAAGTATTGGCAAGGTAGTAAAATTGAACTGGTGAATGGGCTTATTACTTTTGGTATTTATGAAATAAGAAGAGAGAAGACAAGAGAAAAAGACTAGACTAGTAGTAGTGGTACCTGACCAATATTATTGGGAAACGATCCATTATTGGGTTGCTGCTGCTGCCTATAGTACTGCTGATCAGAGACCTTTTTGCAATATTCTGCAAATGAATCAACTATAATTGACTGTTCAACTTTTTTGTTTCAAGAGTAAAATGACTGGTGAGGAAAATCTCTATATATCTCTCTCACCCCAATGAATTGTAATACGGCTCGGCTCGGTTAAAGTCAAAAATAGGGCAAAAGAGACACTTGGTTGGCATGAATAAGGACTTCTCATAAGGAGAAACTTTACAAAAGGCTACAAAACGGATTAATAACACTGCATCTTCTTTATCAGAGACAGAGAGGGGGGGGGGGGGGGGAGTACTAGTGTAAAGAGGAATAAGAAATTAAAGGTGGCTGATGGATGGGATTTCTGATGGATTTTTGGTGGCATGTGAAGTAGCCGGCCAAGGAGTTGTCAATATGTGGGGGTTGTGATTTTGTCACGTAATGGACTGAGGGGGAAAAGATTGAAGTCAGTTAGTTTTGGCTCACTCACGGGTTTATCATCATCATGCACAAATCATTTAGGTCACTTCATATTCCATATATGCATATAGAATTATTTGCACATATATTCCGAGAATAAAACTTTTTGCACTTATTGCTCTTTCCTTTTTTTGGTGGGGTAGCCTACATATATACTCCATGTTCCTAAATATTTGTCACATTTTTTATTGCACGCCTCTTAAGAAAATCATTAACTTCTCACTATTTAGTACTTCTCTTTTTTGGACTATATCAATATCTCTTCATATTTAGTAAGAATGACAAGTATTTAGGAATGGAGGGAGTAAATATAGATTTCAACTTATATCAATTGTCACCATAAGGAATTTTTTACATTACCAAATCGCCAAAGAATATCTATAGATAAATCTCCTAATAATGTCGAATTTGATTTGTAATCTTGAAAATAAGATAGATTACTGCTGTAACAGGTACGAACATGTAATCTGATGATGTAAAAAAAATCTTACATTGATAATGGATATAACTTAAACTTTTGAAATTAATATTTAATTTATATACACTGATAATGTAAATAAAGTTTTGCGCTACTAAATTATCCAAAAGATATTTACAAGTAATTACCCTCCATGAAAATGTGAAATTTTATAATCTTAAAAATAAAATAGTTCAAATACTATTACACATAAAAGTGAAAATTTATTTACACTATCTGTGGATAGTAGTTAAACTCAACTGTAATGTTGATGGAAATGTTTCAATCCGTGTGTGTATGTGTGCGGTCCACAATTTGCATGTTACTACGATTTGTCTAGGGACCTTGAAGTGACATTGGAGACAAAAGAAATTCTCATGCATCGATAGGATGGATGACAAGTCATTATCTAATTTAGCAGATTGATAGTTACTAACAAGTTTAGTCTTCACAACATGTATACTAAGAGAGCAAAATAATTTCATCTTCTTGTGGATGAGAACCACTGAGGTTACTACTCTACCAAATTCTTTAATAAAACCACGCGGCCTTAACTAATCTGCCAATTTTCAAGAAGCCTAGGTTTTTTGAGTGATGGTATAAGTTGAAACTTGCATCAATTATTACTCCTCCCCCTCAAATTATCTATCATGTTTCCTTTTTTACACGTCTCTTAAAAAATATTAATGATAAAAGGTTTTGATTTTTTTGTCCTTATTTATGTTTTAAGATATAATCTTTCTTTATTAAATATTTACTCTATTTATTTGTCATCAACAGGGGCGGAGCCACCTTAGGCAAAGAGTGGTCCGGTGCACACCTTTCGCCGAAAAATTATGTAGTGTACATAGGTTAAATGTTAGTTATTATAAGTGCATATTTAATTTTGCACACTCTTAGCACAATTGAAAAGAAAATGTGCATACCCTTTGCTAAATTTCTGATTCCGCCACTGGATTCAATCCATAATTGAAGTATTGTAGTTTTCAAGAGCAATTACTATTAACGGTAAAAATGGGAAAAGAAGAAGATATTAATGATGTTCTTCGAATTTTACTCTTCTTTAAATAAAGAAAGTTTTACATAACCAAGAAATTAGTAAAAAGTTAAGTACATCTTTTTCAAGGTATTTATTAAGAGTAAGTTGTAAAAAAACTCCTTATTTTCTAGGAATAAGTTGTTTCTTGAGGGTGTGCTCAAACTAAAAACACCACTTATTTTGGAACGAATACTCCATCCGTCTCATATTAGTTGATCACTTTTCTTTTACACACATCTTAAGAAATCATAAATAAGAAGATAGTTTACTAATTCACCCCTTACGAATTTTTTTTAAAACTTTACAAATAAGTGTTCACACTTTCAAAAAGAATTAATTGTTAAGGGTAATAAGAAAAATAAAATAAAAATTAATGGTCTTTTAATTTAGTAAGGTGGACAACTAATATAAGATAACTATTTTTAGTAAGGTAGTCAACTAATATTGGACGGGGAGAATTATTTGAGATAATAATTTTTAGAAATCAGGAGAGATAATTAGAAATGGAAGGAGTATTAGTATTAAAATAAAACACAAGTTTTAAAGCAGAAACTTTATACCAAACACACGCAATATCACAAACTAACACTGCTCTCTAGGGAATATAACATTCTTCAAAAACTCAAACATCCACAAGTCGTTTCTCTCTCTTGTTGAAAATACACACACATGCAAAAATATCCAAGTAAGTAGATACAAATTAAACATCTTATCCAGAGTAGCATTTCCTAATATCCACCAGAAATATAATGAATTGTGTACTAGTCTGGCATGCAAGCGACTGAAGAGGATGGCAAATGGGGATGAACATGATCATGTGAACATCATTTGGAAACCCAAAGGCTCGGACTTAATTGGGCCCATAGCCTGCACGTGATGAGCTTGCTTTTCCCTCCCTAGCTAACCCCACCTCAAATAGACTACACGACCTTGCCACCTCACCAACTAAAGCTACATATCTTTTGCCCCTACTCTTCTTCTCAAAATTTATTATATGTATCATAATACAATAAATAATTACGGGTATAAAGATTTCATTTTTGAATTCTCGTTGATTTCAATAATCTCAACACTACTAGAAATAAAGGTTTTTTCCACCGCAAATCAATGGGAAATTTGTGCCAACTCATTTCCCATTGAACCAGTTCACTAAGAAAATGCATGGTGAGAAATAGATTTTCATTGAAAAAGTGGGAAACTTCCTAAGTTTTCCATATGAAAACATTACTAATTTTTCTTTTCCCACTGATTCAATCAAAATATCTGTGAGAATAGTCACCGAATATTTTGGAAAATTGCAAAAAATAGTAATTTTTTTAGTAGTGCAAGAAGTTGTGAAAAATTAGCAACCGTCAGAGCTTTTTAGTAGTGCACAATTTGCTTACATACCGCTTTGGGCACATTTATCTTTCTTAAGGAAACAAAGATCACGAGAGAATCATACATGTACTTTGACTGCTTTAGGCTAGAGGATTTGATGGACTCGAAATTAAAAAAATTCTTCGAGAACAGGTCAAGGTGGGAAGAGAGAGGTGTATAGATTACGTAACAAACATAAAATTAGTTAACAAAACTCTAGTAGTTCTATACAATAATATGGTTCTATGAGTTAAGGCTTATACATATATGTTGCTCACACTAATCGATCAATTCAAATATATGTTCAAACTCGTATATAATGTATGGATGACTTTAATCAACGAACTGATTTTAATTGCATCCCCGTGTAGATCATGTGTTAGCTAGTTGTGTAGGAACATTTATCATGATAAGAAATGTATATTGTGCCTAAATCAACCTCAAAGTTGGCTCATCAACTGAAGATTATCCAAAATTATAAATAATAACCACTCGCAACCGATGTGAGACTCAGATTGTTTAACATAGGGGGCGCAGCATAATTAATCCAACTCTCACTTTATAACATATGGGTCCCAAATTTTTCGTCTAAATATTCACCAGAAAGCTGCTTAACATAGCCTCACTGTACCCTGATGCAAAACCTTGCCCTAGCTAGTCTTATAGAAGGTATACTTTGGTCAACAAATTCTTAAACATGAAATCACAAATTACCTCTTAAAAATCCATACTACTTATTCAAGTTCACATACGCAATTAATTACTAAATCTTAAATCACAAAACTAGCTAGGCCCGTGCTTTGTCGTTGTACGTAATATTCTCAGCCTAACAAACCTTGAACATGCAAAAGCCAAAAAAAAAAAAAGACTAAAGAAAGCGAATCACCTTTTGTCTCTTCTTGTCGTCTATCAATCAATATAATACCTACACTAGTATATAGGTCACTCCAAACTTTTCAAATATCAAAACAATTCTAGAATTCAAGGAGAAAGCATATAAGGAGAATTGAGTAAGATAAAAAATAATTAGTGAAGTTTAATATGATTTCTTGACAACTTTGAGGAGGATTCCTCAACTTTGAGATACAAGGACTAGAGGACACCAATCTTATGTTAAAATAAAGAAAAAAAGTTAGAGCATATGTTTTGGAAGTTGTCAAAAAAGAATTCTCAAGCATCCATGGTCCTTGGGGAGGTTTTTATTCCTTAAAAATAATTAGGACAACAAATCAAACAAAAGTGCCTAACCATGAAAGTAAGGAATTGTAAGTTTGTAATGAATTTATAACCATGTGCTTAAGATACCCTTCTTACGTACGTAATTGCTAGCTTAGCTTGTCTTTTTTTTCCTCGTCAGTTTTTAATGTAATTAACACCCACAGAACTCTGGCGTTAATTCCTACTTAATAAACTAATTAATAGTAATGTATTTGTTTTCGTTAACCAAAGAAGAACTTTCCAAGAAGAGGAGGAGGCCAAAGGAATAGAGACACTGGATCAAATGTTGAGCAATATTATAATTATTAGGTTTTGATATTAGTGATGTTTTGACTGAATTGTCCCTTGTTTGATTTTTCTATAACTTTGGATGTGCCTATACTGCTAAATTTTATAAATCTGTCCAATCATTATCCTAAAGTTTTGATACTCTTTGTCTTGGGCTGGCTATCAATACGTATGCTAGATGACGAGGATGGACCATTAATCATGATTTATGATCTAATCATGATATTTAATTGCTCACTCCCTCCATTTTCAATTTGTGTGACTTTCTTTTTTTCTCAGTTGCAAAAAAGGATACATTTATATATTTAGTAGTAGTAATTTGACTTTAAACTTATCATTTATCTTAGGAAGATAATTTATAGCCATACAAATATTTATGGCTTGTTTTAGATCACAAGTTAAGATGTCAAATGGGTGACAAAGCCAAATTTGGACGGGACAAAATGAGTTAACTCCTGAGGTTGGATTTTTTCAGGAAAATAAATTTTAAAAGTTTAAATAAAATTAAACAAAGTCATAAATCAGAAAGTATCAATGGTCTAGTGATAAAAATATATCCTACCACAACAAAGATGGGAGTTTAAATTCAAGGTGGGTCATGAGATCGATATTTCCAAAAAAGAGAATTTTTATTTTAAAATAAATCAACCTCGTTAGGCTTTTTTTGCGACCTCGTAAGGTCTCTTTGAAAAGCGACCAACCATTTGTGACATATAATTGAGGTCAATTTTTAGGCCGATTTTTCAATAAAACTGACCTTATGGGGTCGTTTTTTTAGGTTGATTTAAGCAGTGTTTTAATTAGTGTGAGTTGGGCTAAAATCAGCCCAAAAATTAATTGGATTGAAATGGGCTGAGTCATGACCCGTCCAACTTACCCCAATTCTTTTGAAGGGTTTTAAACACTATTTAAAAAGAATACACTAAATAAAAAAATATTTTTTTCTTCTAGTAGATGAATTTTTAAGTAATCATCCTTCTAAATATCGTATCATATTATTTTGAATAAATTAATATGACAAAGATGAATATTTTTATACACAAGAAAATATTCAGATTTACCTTCTTCTACTGGACATGAATTTAAATTACACCCCACTAAGATTTTGGACTGATTGACGTACCATCAATCTTTTTTGGGCCATATTTAACAATTTTAATCAGAAATTTCAAAAGTCTTCCTCTTGCTTTTAACCCTGAGCTCAGTCAAACATCTTCGAATAAATTGAGACGGATGTGATTCCTAAATTCTCAATTCAAAGCTGTAAAAAGGGCCCAAACCCATCCAACATCTCTCATTGTTTGAGCATGAATGCATGATGATGTGATTTTCTGATGGGCTGATTTTGAGAAGCCCATTTTATTCCACAAAATAACTAGCCCAAATGCAACTCCGAAAGAGTCCAAATACAACCCGTGAAGGTGCCCATTTTGGAATGCAACAATATAACATGCCCTCCAGAAATTAAAGGGTACTAAACATTCATAAATAATAACTACAAGGGGATAATAAAATTTTCAAAATAACATTTGGAGTACCCATCCAGTTTGTTTGTAACGAAGAATAATTTGTAAAAAATATTTTGAGCTAGATACAATAAAAAGTACAGTAAAAATATATTGCCAGCAGTTACCATTTTGTTTTAATTCTTATCTTTTCCTTTCCTGGACCTTTAATTTTATTTCAAAATGAAAGAGGCATTCGAATTCAGGATCTTATCCAGTTGTTTTAAGATATTTGGGCTTTGAGGCAACAGCGTTAGGCTTAATCCATAACTAATTTTCCAGAAACAGGGCTGAAAGGTGGACATTGGAAAAGACTTGCATGAACTAGCCAATTACACTAAGCCTATAAATACACTACATATGTTTTTCATATAAACTTTTACATTAAAATAGACTAAATAGTATATATATATATATATATATATATATATACACGCTATATATATATTTCACCTCAATATATTTGTTACTTTCCCCATGGTAATCTTAATATGATCTAGTGAAACATTAGGTGTGTGTTTGGTAAATGTTTCCTATTTTCTCGTGTTTGGTTGGTCTAGAAAATTGGAAAATATTTTCATTAGGAAAACAAGCTCTTTGAAAAATAATTTCTCTAATCAAAGTAGGGAAAACAAGTGATATTGTCTCCTCTCCACCCTCACAACCTAATGTTTCACTAGGTGTGAACACTATTTGGCCGCGTAACTTCCTTTTTCTCTATTTTCTTTTTGAGTTTTGAATTTGGACTAAATAATTGTAGCAAGTATTGTTCAGTATAAAGGAAGTACAATAGTGAAAGGCACTAAAATAGAAAGAAATGACTCGATCTCAAGTACATGAATGAGCAATCCATGTTGTATTGGTAAAAAAATTATTCTCACCGATATTATATTCCAAAAAATAAATGATAATTAAGTTTTTTTATAATTAAATTGTAAATTAAGGTGAAAATATATATATTAATTAATACGTGAAAGAAAGACACATGCATGTTGTATGTGTCCTAAATTCGAGCCATCTGAGGGACATTATCGTACTTATTTTCCGGAAACAAAGGGTTCCTATAACACATAAGTACTCAATGCCAAATTAAGCTCTATTCACTTTGCATGTTCCCATCCTAGTTGTGGATGACATAAGCTCAAAGAAAGGAATCCAACACATCAACTTTAAATCCAAAAGAAAAATAAAGGGGAAGTGTACTAATAAAGTATACAATATATGGATTGATATATATATATAATTGATGAGAGAGATGATGAACTAAATAAATACTATAAATAACAAAATGACCTTAAAATCACTTGAAGAGGCATGTGTCTCTATTATATCAAGAGCCAAACAGTACTACTCAAATAACTATTAATGGTCCTTTGTAATTTCAATAATATGTAACCATTCATTACTTTGAAAAGTGTAAATGGACAGACACCACAGCCTGATGTATTTGTGTGCTGTTTTTGTTAGGTAATTTGGATTTAGTTTATATAGTATCAAAAGCCAATAAAATTTTGGATTGGGCACCCCATTTTCCAGGGATGTGGGACTTAAAATCATTATTTTGTGAGGACAACAACGTCAGATCTAATGAACCAATTTTTCCACTTAATTAGAGAGCTGGCCTAGCTAGACCAGTAGTTGACAACTTGCTAGGCAACTTGCACATAAGAATCTAATCAAACAAAATTGAAAGCAGATTAGTTGGGGCCTATTTCTTTTTCCCATCTTATCCCTGCGCCAGTCTTGGAGAACAAATATTGCACGTTAAAAATAATAGAAACGGGGGTGGTACGGTTAATTTGGTCCATGATTTAAAATAATTAATCTCAATTTATCATAAGTTGATGAAATGTTTAATTGATTCAGCGTTTGATTAAATGATATTAATTAAATTACACATTGATTAAGTTATGCATGAATTATATATTTGTTATTGCATGCATGATGAAATGTGAAATAAAAATTTATATAGTAACAATTTCGGGAAATTTGCAAAAGCTAGTTGTTGTGTTAAATCAGTCCATAGATACACTTAATATGGTGTGCAAGGGCAGACGTAGAAGCTCGAGTAGGGGTTCAACCGAACTCAATAACTTTTGCTCAAACAATGTATTTTTATTAAGAAACTCATTAAATATGTACAAATCTGAAGTTTATAACTTAGTTATTAACACTTGAAATTATCGGTATAAAATTCATAACTCATATGGTTAAAATTTTGGCTTCGCCTATGATGGTGTGATATTGTCCGCTTTGATCCAAGTTCGCACGATTTCACACCATTAAGAGATCCTACCTTATATGTAGTTCCACAATCTTTTCAACTATTATTGTGAGACTTTGTTCGTACACCTAACACAAGCAAATTAAAGCACGAGGGCGGCCCTCCTCCTCCAGAGGAAAGGGAAAAAAAAAAGAATAGGTTATTAATATATGTATGTACAAGCTACTACAACAGGAGATGAGACTCCATTAATGTCGTTACGTATATTGGGTCTAGTTTTATGATTATGTAAAAGAATGATCGTTGCTAAGGTGACAACGTCGTAGAGAATTATCAAATCAAATTATAAAAATCTTCATTTTCTGTTTATTTTATTTTTCTTATAATAAGTGCAAGAAATATCCCAAACATACAAGAAAAATGAGTTTGAGTGTCTTGTACTATTTTATACTCTCTGTCACAAAAAGAAAAAAGAAAAAAAAAAGAATACAGTTTTATTTTTTTTTAAAAAAATTAACTATAAAATCTTCATTTTACTCTTAAAACGTTGATCCATAATCACAATAATATCTAAAACAAGTCTTAAAAAATTCATTTCTTAAAATTTTTTGTATCCAGTCAAACAGTATAACGCATAAATCAAAAGAGAGAATTATTTTATGATGCCAGCTAGGTAGCTAATTAAGCTAGGATACGTTTCATAATGACGAATTATTCATACATTTGGACTAATTAACATCACTTAATTATTTAGTGTAGGTTTAATTAAAATAATAATTTCAATTAAAAAAATAATAGGTAGTCCGTAGTATCTTTCTTCTATGATGCCTGCGTATGCACCAAGAAGCTTGGAATTTGTCGTGGTTGGCCATAATTATATATATGTCTCTCTCTCTCTCCCTCTATTCAATGAAATGAAAAAGGAGTGTGGTGAGATCCGCGTCACAATTTCTTTTGCCTCTTTATTTGGATATATATATCTATATATACACACAAAAGGACATTATTATATAATGACTTATCATATAATTACTACAACTAGTATTTAATTCCTGCCCCCACCCTCACCCCCACCTAATTTTTCATTCCCATATTCCTCTTTCATGCCCATGTGGCTTTGTTTCTTGACCTTGGAACACAATCCTTTACTACCATAACAATATCTTTGCATTTCTGTTTCATTTTCATTATCCAAACAATGTTTTGGCAGTCTTCATTTAAAGTTTGTTTGGATTTTTTTAGTTACTTGGCGATTCTGCTAATTTGTAAGTTTTGCATAATTAGTAGTGTTAAAGATAGTGAAACATAAGGGTAATAAGTAGTACGGGGGTAGAACAGTCCTTACACTGTTATATCACATTAGTTAGTTAGTTAAACCTGATATTAAGAGTTAGTTAGTTACTGTTTACTAGTCCTAAAGTTAGTTAGTACTAACTACCCATTTGGTCACTAAGCTGTTAACATGTGGTTAGGGGTGTACATGGACCGGGTTAGTTCGGATTTTTTAAATACCAAACCAAACCATTAATGTCGGGTTTTTAAATTTTTAAATCAAACTAAACCAATAAAAGTCGAGTTTTTCAACCTCGGGTTTTTTCGGTTTTCTCGGGTTTTCTCGGATTTTTCGGGTTTTTTCCGATAAAGTCTTCATACAAATATATAATTAACTTGTGCTTCAAATATTTCTTTAGTCCATGCAAAATACAACTATCTAAGGTATTTCTTAAAAAAAAAAATATTATTTGAAATTTATGAAGTGAGTGATGACAATAAAATATTCAACCAAAAAAATAATGAAATCGCATGAAATAAATATTACATATTAATAAGTCATAATAAAAATAATCATAATTTAAAAGTATTAAGTCATGTTCAAATAAGTCTAATAAGTATTAACTACATGACTAAATATTAAATAGAAAAATAAATTAATTTATGCATTTATGTAAAATTAAAAAATAAATATCTAACATGATTGTCATTCCTAGTGTTGGATTGAATAATCTTTTGTTAACATTCGCATTGATTTGAGTTTTATTTGAGTTACTAATATCTATATGTTGTAAAAAGACTTATTGAACCATTTAAAATTTTAAGTTTAAACTTGAAATAACATATTGAAAGATAAAAAATATGAAAAAGTTGAAGAAATATTTATAAATTACATCAAAATAAATATTTTTATGTATAAAATATTTTTAAAATTAGTATATATGTAATATCGGGTTGGTTCGGTTCGGTTTGACTTTTTTTAGTTAAAACCAAACCAAACCAATTATAGTCGGGGGTTTTTTTCAACACCAAACTAAGACAAACCAAACCACTAGTCAATTTTTTTTTTGTGGTTTGGTTCGATTTGCGGTTTGGTTCGATTTACGGTTCGGTTTTGTACACCCCTACATGAGGTACTATATAAACCTCATCTATGTAATCTTAGCAATTAATGAAATAAGAAAGATTACTCTCTACTACATCTTCTCTCTTCTTTTCTCTCTGTCTTCTTCTTCTTCTTCTTCTTCTTCATCCTCTCCACATAGGGTTCTTGAGTCTCCAAGAACATCCAAATTACTACATGGTATCAGAGCTACTCGAGCAATTCTAGCTCGACATTAAGATCTCAACAAATTCCGCGGTTAAAATTGAGAAAGAACAAAAATGGCAACAAACGGAGAAAATCCAAACTTAGTTACTGGAGCAACAATGGGGAATGGAGTAACTCAAGGTTCAGGAATCGATTACAACCACCCGCTGTTTCTGTCTACATCAGATGTGAGTGGGATTCAGATCATATCGTTTCAATTAACAGGAATTGAGAACTACTCAATTTGGTATCGATCAATGAGAGTTGCCCTTCTGGGAAGAAACAAGCTAGGATTAGTAGATGGGACATGCAACAAGGATGCATACCCAGAAGTTTTGGGAAACCACTGGGAGACGGTTAACGCAATTGTGCTATCGTGGATTATGAACTCAGTGGCCAAGGGACTTCTGGGGGAATCATGTATGCATCGAGTGCCCAAATGGTGTGGGATGACCTGTTTGAAAGATTCAACAAGGTTGATGTCTCAAGAACTTACAATCTTCACAAGGAAATAGCTACGCTTACTCAAGGTACTGCTTATGTGTATATATTTCTCAAAACTCAAGAATCTCTGGGAAGAATTTGAAGCTCTAGTGTCTAATCCTACTTGCAATTGTGAAAAGTCCAAAGACTTTGTGATTCATCTCTAGAAACTGAAGTTATTTCAGTTTCTCATGGGGTTAAACGACTCATACAATCAAGTTAGGAGCCAAATACTTTTAATGTGCCCTATGCCCTCAATTAATCAAGCCTACTCCATGGTTATAAGTGATGAGGGACAGAAGTCTGTGTCTATGTTAGCTGGGTTGTTGGGGGCTAATCCAGAGTCTGGAAGTTGCAGTGGGTTGGATGTGGCCATGTTCACAAGAGGAAATAATGCGTCAAGGTTCAAGAAGAACTATAATCTTCAATGTGATTTCTGTAAACTGAAAGGACACACCAAAGAAGGGTGTTGGAAGTTGATTAGCTATCCTCAAGACCAGAAGTTCAAAAAGAAGTCTTATGGTGGAGTAAGTTATCAAGTAAATGGTAACAAGTACGCTTATGTGTCTAATAATGGAAATTCTACCGCATGCAATGTTGTCATTGGGAACTCAGGGGTGAATGATCAGAATCATGGACTGCATAGGACTGAGTACAAGGGTCAAGATACAGGGTAGTGTTCTGGAACCAATACCAATCAAATGGATCCTTACAGCTTGACCAAAGAACAATATCATCAGATTCTGCAGTTTCTCAACAAAGGTTCTGAGGTGACCCAGCCTAGTAACAATCACAGTGCTAATCTGGCAGGTATACCTAGTCACTTAACTCAACTAATAAATGAGAGCGATTTAACTAACATTGCAGGATCTAGTAGTGACTTAATGAGTTCACTTACTATCCAAGATTGGATAGTGAACACAAGGGCTACAAATCATATGGTAGCTAATTTAGACCTTTTAGATCAGCATACAGTCAAAAAAGTTGACAATATCAGAGGAGTTGTTCAACCAAATGGTGAAAGTTCTCTAGTAGCACACATAGGAGCTAGTACTTTGTGGAATCAAAACACAATAACAAATGTGCTTCATATACCTCAGTTCAAGTTTAATTTGCTCTCAGTGGCTAAACTAACAAAGGAGTTGAAATTATCTGCTTGTTTTTTCCCTGACTTCTTTGTATTTCAGGATCTCTTCAGTGGCAAGATGAGGATGATTGGTAGAGAAGATAGTGGATTATAAATACTGGCAAGAAGTTCAGTCAACAAGGGAGGCACATTACTAGCAAATAGCTCACAGAGTTCCCTAGAACAGAACTTTAAGGCTGAAATAGAGATATGGCATAAGAGATATGGACATATGTCCATTACTGTTTTACAAAAGCTACTTCCTTATAGTGCAAATGATATTTCTAGCATTGCGCACAAATGTACTATTTGTCCTTGGGCAAAACAAACAAGAATTCCTTTTCCTGTTAGCCATAGTAGAAGTAAAACTTGTTTTGATTTACTACATATGGATGTTTGGGGGCCTTGCAAAGTGCCTACTTATGATGGAAATAAATTGTTTCTCACTGTTGTTGATGACTGTAGTAGAATGACTTGGATTTTCTTATTAAAAGCAAAGTCTAATGTGTGTGTGATAATTAAGCAATTTTTGCAGTATGTAAAGACACATTTTGATAGAAATGTAAAAATGCTAAGGACTGATAATGGCACAGAGTTTGTTAATACTGTGTGCTCTAATCTATTCAGAGATCTAGGAATAATACACCAAACTTCATGTTCTTATATTCCTCAGCAAAATGGGATTGCTGAGAGGAAACACAGACATATCTTGGAAGTCACTAGAGCTATAAGTTTCCAGGGTAAGATCCCTCTTAAGTTTTGGGGACTATGTGTGAAAGCTGTTGTATACTTAATTAATAGAACACCTAGTGTTGTGAATGCTAACTTGTCTCCTTATGAATTGTTATAATAAAAAAAATCTTCTCTACACCACCTAAGAGTGCTAGGTTATCTATGCTATGCTAAAATAGTATAAGAAACTTTCAAGTTAAAACCTAGAACTAGATCAGCTATTCATATGGGATATGCAGAAACTCAAAAAGGGTACTTCCTATATGATCTAACTAACAATAGCTTATTTGTCAACAGAAATGTGGTGTTCAGAGAAGATGTGTTTCCTTTCCAACAAAGTCAATTACAACATGTTCCTATCTTTCCTAAAGCCAACATATAGCTTAACTCTTCATCTATGGATTACAGTCAAGGCTAAGGCAGATATCTTACACCACTCACTGAGGATGTTCCAACCAATGAGGGGGTGGAGTATGAACCAAATGTTGGACATGACAATGGTCACTTGGATATTGATCCTATTAGTGCAGAACATGAATTACTGGAGGAACCAGTAGCACAAGAGGTGCATGAGGAAGATCATAATGTTCCAAATATTGAAGTCAATATACCAGCAGAACTAGTAATCCAAAAAGATCAAAGGAAATCTGATAGGCACCGAAAGCCACTTATTTGGATGCAAGACTTTGTCTCTCTCAGCACAAAAGAGGTTCCACACCCTATCTCCAGTTATGTTTCTTACAATAACATAACACCTACGTATAAAGCCTATCTATCTACCATGTCTTATGAGGAAGAGCCTAAAACCTACAAAGAGGCAGCATCTGATCCTAAGTGGATGGAAGCAATGCAAGCAGAGATTGAGGCATTACAAAGTAATCATACTTGGGACATTGTATCTTTACCAAATGGCAAGATTCCAATAGGGTGCAAATGGATTTACAAAGTAAAGTACAAAGCTACAGGAGAAGTAGAAAGATATAAAGCAAGACTAATAGCCAAAGGTTATAGTCAAAAAGAGGGAATAGATTACCAAGAGACATTTTCTCCTGTGGTAAAGATGAAAACAATAAGAACAGTACTTACTTTGGCTGCTCAGAACAACTGGCATATCCATCAGATGGATGTATTTAATGCATTCTTACAAGGTGACTTAGAGGATGAAATCTATATGGACCTCCCACAAGGATTTCAGAGTCCCTTTTTTGGCAGTAGGGTTGGGGTGGCTTGTTGGGTGAGACTGATAGAAAGAAAGGACGGGGGGCAACCATGCATGGTACTTCTCGACCCTGTCTCCGAGGGACAGTTGAACTAGCGACTCATGAATGCTGCCGGGTTGGACGAGCCAATAACTCGAAGGCGTTCGGTCTGTTTTTTTAGCAAGAATCACAGCCTTACCTTATCTTCACCATGATACGGATTCCAAGTTCTTATGGCAGAGCACAAGGAGATTTATCATCAAGACAAACCCTCCGGCATCCCATACTATCGGAGCGTACACTCAGAAAACAGCAGACAGGGGTGGAACCTCACATAAATGAATAATATGATGCAATAAATAAAACCAGGTGGAACAGTGGAGAAAATGTTTGTGATGACATGGGGAAAAGGGTAGGCTTTTGAGGTGGACTCTGAGGCTGTGGTTGGTCAAAGATACCATATATTTCAATTTCTTATTTTACTATGTTCAACTCTATGTATTCCTCTATCCGTAGAGTACATTGAATGTACAGAAAGTCAGGGGGAACATAATCCAGTGTGTAGACTCATTAAATCCTTGTATGGATTAAAACAGGCTCCAAGGCAGTGGAATGCTAAACTGTCTCAAGCATTGATTAAAATGGAGTTTAAACAGAGTGAACTTGATCATTCACTGTTCATCAAGAAATCATCAAATGGAATAACAGTGTTGAACTATGTGGATGACATGCTGGTTACAGGGGACAGCTTGGAAAGTGAACAAGAGACCAAAGAAAAGTTGAAACAGATCTTCAAAATGAAGGGCCTAGGAGAATTAAAATACTTCCTGGGAATAGAGTTTGCCAGATCAAAGCAAGGGATTCTAATGTATCAGAGGAAGTACAGTTTGGAACTCATCTCTGAAGCTGGACTGAGTGGATCTAGACCTGCAGTCACTCTTATTGATACAAACATCAAGTTGACAACCAAGCAGTATGATGACTACATCAACAAGAATGCAAGCACAAAGATGAAACATGATCCACTCACTGGTCGACATGCCTATCAAAGGTTGATTGGGAAATTGCTATACCTGACTATGACTAGGCCTGATATAGCCTATGGGGTACAAGTATTAAGTCAGTTCTTGCAACAACCTAAGAAATCACACATGAAAGCAGCTATAAGGATAGTCAAATATGTCAAAAATCAACCAGAATTAGGTGTTCTATTATCAAGCAATCCTAAGAACATCATCACAGCATGTTGTGATTCAGATTGGACATCATGCCCCCACTCTAGAAAGTATGTAACTGGCTACTGTGTTAAGTTTGGAGACTCTTTAGTTACCTGGAAATCAAAGAAACAAAACACAGTTTCTACAAGCTCAGCAGAGGCTGAGTACAGAAGTATGGCAACAACTCTTACTGAGATAATCTGGCTACTTGCACTAATGAAAGAACTTGGAATGAAAGTTGAACAACCTATGGACATATTTACTGACAGCAAAGCAGCAATGCAAATTGCTGCAAATCCAGTGTACCATGAGAGGACTAAGAACATTGAAGTGGACTGCCACTTCACAAGGGAAAAGCTGACTCAAGGAATGGTATCTACCAAGTACATCTCAACCTTAGACCAATCTGCAGATCTGTTGACAAAAGGACTGAGCAAGGCTCAACATCACTATCTGAGTTCCAAGCTAGGAATGGTTAATATTTTTTTCCCTTCCTAGCTTGAGGGGGAATGTTAAAGATAGTGAAACATAAGGGCAATAAGTAGTACAGGGGTAGAACAGTCCTTACACTGTTATATCTCATTAGTTAGTTAGTTAAAGTTGTTATTAAGAATTAGTTAGTTACTGTTTACTAGTCCGAAAGTTAGTTAGTACTAACTACCCATTTGTTCACTAAGCTGTTAACATGAGGTACTATATAAACCTCATCTATGTAATCTTAGCAATTAATGAAATAAGAAAGATTACTATCTACTGCATCTTCTCTCTTCTTTTCTCTCTGTCTTCTTCTTCTTCTTCATCCTCTCCACATAGGGTTCTTGAGTCTGCAAGAACACCCAAATTACTACAAGTAGGCTCAACTTCGAATAAAAAAGGAGAGTTGTAATACTCTACGTTAATTTGCATTGATGGTTCGTGAAAGAATAACCAAACTTTCAAATATTGTAATTATTTTGGTAGACTAAAATATTTTGAAATATTTGGCGTTTTGAACAACCAAAAGCTATTCATTACTTTCTTTTGTGTTTAAATGATAATTTAAGCCAATAACTTATGATTAAGGCTATTAATATTATTGTTAACTAATATAAGAAAAAAACTTAATAGACAAATAGTATAAACTGGAGGTAATAATTGATGGCTGATTGATCGATTCAGAATTGCTTTGTAATTTGTTATTCTCTTTCCAAGAGGAAGGGAACCAAAACAAAAAAATGAAAGAATTATGGAGTTCACACTTGGTTGGTGGAAACGATCATGAGAGAGAAGAGCTTGGAATGGAAACAGCATGAGAAATTTCCAAACTAGTATATAAATTTAATGTACTATGCCAAAATGGCGTGCGGGGGAGGGGGCTGGGTGTTGGAGTCCCATATCAATGGGTTCAAATGTTTTTTGTATCCTTATATGATCCCTGATAATTTTTCACTCATGAGCTAAATTTTGTGGTTGAATTAGGCCAAAAATTCATTTTTATCAAAAGAAAAACACAAAACATATCGGGTTACTAGGGACATGACTTGATCAATCACTTCGATAATCACTCAATTTTTTCACTTCTCTCAATTTATACAATTATTTTTTGTAACAAAAAATAACTCGATTTGATCAAAATATATAAAAAAATTATTACTTTAAGTTGAATAATCGTTGGTGAAGAATACTTCCCACTTATAAGTAGGAAGAATCCTCACGCATTTAGTCGTAAAAGATGGCGAGTAGCATGCATGATTAAATGCCTATTATGCATTAATTAATTTAGAGATTAGATTCCTTTTATACCTTTATTTCTTTAGTTATATTACTTCTTTTCTTTTTACTTGGTTCATGTTGAGTTAGCATTTTCATTTAAAATAGTATTTATTAGTAAGAATTAATTTTATTAGTTATGTTTTAAAATTTTGAATTTGATTACTACTATTTTATGTAATTATTTAATACTGAGGTAATTTGAAAGAAAATATTTACTCCATTTCAATTTGTTTGTTTTAGTTACTATTTGACAACCAAAAAAAAAATTTCTTTGACCATAATTTTTTCAAATGCTTTTTAACTATTTTGAATTGTTAATTATTGTGACTTTCATAGTAGTAATATTTATGCACATAATTTTCAAATATATAAATTTTATTTTTTTAAAATTAAAAAATTTATGTCCAAATTCACACAAACAATCGTATATTGACTCTCGTACACCAAATTAAGCCAAGAAAATTAAAATCAAGGGAGTAATAAATATCTCTTAATTTGATGAGATAAAAAAACATTTTGATAAAAAAAAAATAAGTAAAAGTTGTGGAGGGACCAGTAATTCAATTAGGGATCGTTTGGTAGGATGTATTAGAGAATCTAATACATGTATTAATAATGTTATTGTTTTGTTTGGTAGAATTTTTCATACATGTATTAATTATACACCTTATTCAATATTATAGGATATATAACTATTACATAACAAACTATGATATTAACAATATAAAAACTATTAATATATGAATAAATATAATTAAAAATATATTTACCATTAATATATGAAATTAAATATTAAATCAGCAATAATTCTCATAATTAATTACAATATTATTAATACATTATATTCAGTGTTATTCTTATACATTTTGTCGAACAATATGTTAAGAGGTATATGAGGAAATGATGTGGAATCACGCTTTGCTTGGAACAGCATGAATTGGAACGTAGGCTTAGTGGGCCATTAAATTTTTTGCAACTGCGGCGAGGCGCAGGCTGCTTTGTAACACTAGTAAAGTCTTGTGATTCATGAACCTCCCCCTCCACCTTTTCAATATTATATACTTCCGTTATTTCAATTTGTTTGACATATTTTTTTTTAGTCCGTTTCAAAAAAAATAATCTTTTCTCTTATTAATAACTCTTTAATTTCAACTTTTCACATGGTATGTTTAGGACCACAGGATTAAAGGACATTTTAGTACATTTGACATATCTTTAATTTAAGACCATAAGATTCAAAAGTATTTTTTATTTTTCTTAAACTTCGTGTCAAGTTAAAATAGGTCACTCATTTTGAAACGGAGGGAGTAACGAGTACTAGTACTTAATCTTCTTTTTCAATGAACGGCTATGTTTAAGATTTCTCCAACGTTTTTTTTTCTTGTGTATAATAGTACAATAGAGAGAGCCTATATAAATTAAATATTACTCCCTCATGTTTTTATTTGACATAGAGGTTAAGAAAGTAAAAAAGATCTTTGAATTTTGTGGTCTTAAATTAAAAAAATAAAATTTATACTAAAATATTTTTAATTATATAATCTTAAACATGTCATGTGAAAAGTTAAAATTAAAAAGACGGGGGGACTAATAAATCATCTTTCATTAGAAACACAGATATACAATTCCTCTTTTCTAAACATCATAGCTAGTCATCTATGATGTGTTTGCGTACTGAATATAATTAATTATTAGTAATATATGTTAAACATCTATGTGCGGGAGTTACATACGTCCTTTTCTTGTGTCTTAATTCTTAAATTAATGGATATAGATGTACTAGGCCTAAGTTATTTGGCATCATATATATGAAATTTATAAGTTCCGTAGCTCCTTATTCACATACGGCATTAAAATTCCATGGTTAAACGTACACTACCCAATTGAATTTCTAATTTTTTCTTTACTTCTATATAAAGATCTTTCATTAGAAGTCCCAAGAACAATATGGTTTCATGGACAGAAACGTCTTAAACTCCTCAGAAGGACAAATAAATTCTTTTTATATTTTCTTGTAAATAGCTTTGAGGACGTTGTATTCATTTAGAGAGAGTAAATAATTTTTAACACAACACTAAAAAAAAAAAAAACATACTTTAAAACAGATCATTAAATTAAGAAGAAAGAAAGAGAAAGGAAAAAAAGAAAGGGAGAATGGAGGCTGACACGGACCGTACTCCTTCATTTAAATTGGCTGATAAAGACACCAAGAAACTGCAAATTTCTTCCTTCCTTTCTTCGCGGGCCATGTCCCACTTTTTTAAGTGTTCTAAATTTTAAAAATAAAATAAGGAGAAATAATTTATATATATTACGTAAATAATTTTTGAATCAATTAGAGTTTGGATCACACTATTGAATTATGCGATTTGATTTTGTTGCTCTTTATAAATTTATTTTTATTTTTATATTTTTTTAATAAAATATTTTATTTTTATATATAAGAAATTTGAAAAAAATATTATTTTTTATTTAATTTATAAGTGATCATTTTTACTTGGATCGTAGATTCGCCACTAAGCTCGCTTAGTAGTTATCCTTATTTATTACTTCATTTGTTTTAAATTATATATCATGTATTGACTTAACGTAAATTTTTAGTAAAAAGTAAAAAAATCGACTTTTGAATCTTGAAGTTTTAATACAAAATGTACCAAAATACTTTTTAATATTGCGGTCCTAACATATCACATGAAAAATTAAAATTGAAAGTCGTTAAAAAAAGAAAAGATACGTTCTTTTTTAAACAGAAAAAAGAATGTAAAACAAATAAATTGAAACGGAGGAGTACTCCTTAGGTAAACACACACCCACACACATATATATGTATACTCCTTTTGTTTTAATTTATGTGTCACAGTTCGAATTTTGACAGTCAAGAAGTTTAATTTTGATCGTGAATTTGAGCATAAATTTTTTAAATTTTTTGAAATAAAATTTATATATTTAAAAATTATATAAAAAATATTATAAATTGTAATTCAAAATATTTCAATGATATATGAAAAATTAAAATTAAAAAAAAATTGAATTTTGAAATTTTGAATAATATCACATTAATTTTGTAGTTGTATAGTAGTTGTAGTACCTAACGAAAGAAAGAAAAAGTAGTAGTATTAGTACTACGCCTCTTAACGCTGTCCAAAAGCCGCCTCTTGATTCGCAAAATCCAACCCCTTTTGTCCATTTCCAGGTTTTCACGGCCCACAATAACATACTCCCACTTGGTTGTCCCTTTCGTTTAACAATACAATAAATAAGTAATAGACCCCTCCATTTCTATGTTTTGCTTACCTCAACTTTGGATAACTATGGATTCCTCCAATCAAACCACCTACTTCTTCTTTGACATATCTATATTTACGTGCCCAAGTCAATTTTGTTGACTCCCCCCTAGCTACTTGGAACTCCCTCTCACAAAGTGTTAGTACGTACCTCTTTTTATTCTCTCTTCAAATTCTTATCTTAATTAGCATTAGAATGATCACAACCTTTTACCTTGTCAGCTCTGGCCTAATAAAACACACTGTTAGTATTAGCTTCAATATGACCTAAGAATATGATGGTGACTTAATGTTACTTTAAATCCAAAATCTTATCTAATCCAGGACTTTGGTAACCTCTAAAAGATGATCAAGCATCTTCACCTTCTAAGCACACCCTCCATTTTCCTTTCGTAATAATTAATTGCATAACATGAATTTATACCAAGTAACATGGGTCACGCCTAATTTAGATTCATATAGTTAATCCCTACTTACTTGAGATGGAAGTATAATTATACTAATAATGGTAGATCTAAAATATAAACTTGTGAATTCGGAACTAAAAAGAGAGAATTCTTATAAATTGTCTAATTATATTTCGATTTTGTTTTGTTTTTTCACACGTATATAGGGTTCGATCAGTCAAAGATTAAGACAAGGGATTACAAGTAAAGAAAGATAAACAATCAGTTTATTCAATGCCAATATTCATTAGACTCGTTATGGAACACGAAAACGGAAAATCAAAAAGGAGAAAATAACAAAAGAGGGAAGGAATCACCGGCAAACTTTCACTTTCCCCTCCTTTCCACTGTTCGTAATAAAGAAGCTTGAGAGGAGGGAAATCCAGTGCCAATGATTTACAAAAACTCGCCGGAATATACTTCCGGGAAAAACCCTTCCCCATAGTAAAAAAAAAAAAGGTTAATAACAAAAATATTAGTACAAACTAATTAAACAAGCTGAGTAATTTGGGCTCTTTTCCTTGATGATCTCCAATAACACCAGTACTCTCAAAACAAGTACTTGTTCCAGATTCTTCTGAATTCATCGACGGAGTACCTGGTCGCCGATGATTCTCCGGCAAAGGGTTACTGTTATTATACACCTTTTGATTAAAACCGGGCGTTAAACTGAGATCGAGATCCGCCAACATTGAAGTTTCCTCAGGAAAACGGCGTCGTTTTTGCATCTTCGGCCGCATGTTTAGACTAGGATCCTGAAGCTTAAACGCGTCCGTACACTCAGACACCTCATCAATCTCTAACGACGCGCCGAGAAATTCGGAGATCGACCGCAACGCGCCGCCGCGGAGGACGGTTTCTACCGCCGCTTGACAGACGTGCCAATTCCCCGTCCATAGTAAGCCTACGGCGCCGTTTACTGGGTTCACTGTTCTCCCAGCAGCTTCATATAACAAGGACTGAAACAAAGCTGCAAGCAAATACACAAAGTTTATCAGTTTATAAACCCAACAACAACAACAACGACATACCAGTGTAAGCAAACCATACCCCTATTTCAAAGGCAGAGAGGCAGTTTCCAACAATTTATAAACCCAAAAATAAAATTGAGCAAATTAATGAACAAGAGAGTTGTAGATAACTGTACCAGGTCTTTGGTTTTCTGGTACGGCGGAAATGAAGGACATGAGTCCAGCACGGCCAAAAAACTTAGCAACAAATACAGTGGCGTGGCCTTGGGCTTCAGGGGTTTCGATCCATTGCAAACAAGGTCTCAGAATACAGTTCTCACTGCATCCTTTTCGAAGGACTCGACATCCATTGCAACTCATTTTTTTCGTTTTCCTGTTATATTGGAATATTATTTTTGTGCGTATGTATATATATTTAATGGTTACCAGGGCATGAAGAAAGAAGGGAGAAAGAGGAGACAAAGGGTACCAATATAAACTTTCGGAACAAGAAACAGAAACTTGAGGAGAAAGAGGGAGAGAAGAGAGAAGAGAGAAGATATAGGAGTATATAGGCAAAGGGAAGGAGAATGAAATGTGCCTATATATAAACAATGAGGTGAGAGAGAAAGAGTCGGCTTCAAGTTTTTTCTTTCTTTCTCCTTTTCAATTTTCTTAGGTGCCGTTTGGTCATGAAAATCAAAAATTATTTCACTTTTTTTAAATTTTAAAAGTTGGAGTTGAAGTTGTGTTTGGCCATAACCTTTGCAATAATTATCTAGATAAATATAATTTTAAAATGAAATATAATTTAAATGGGGTTATTTTATGAAAATAAAAAAATTAGGATTTTTTCAAAAAAAAAAATTAAAAAGTGAAAAAAATGAGTTGGAAAAAAGTGAAAACATCCAAATACAACTCCGGAGTTGTATTTGGAATTTTTATGGCCAAACACTATTTCCGAAAAAAAGTGAAATAATTTTTCGGGAAAAAGTGAAAAATTCTCATGGCGAAACGCCTACTTAATTATGCAGTGACTTTTAAATAATAGACTTTAACTTTTAGATTTTTTTGCACCATTGACATAATTTAACCTATTAATTGCATTTATTAGTATCACAGTTGCTCGGATGATAAGCACCCATTACTTTTAATCCGAAGATTGTGAATTTAAGTTATCAAGAGAGCAAAAAAAGGTGAAAACTCCTAGGAATAGGTAAAAAAAAAATAGTACTATCATTTTTATCAAATTACTAGAGTGCAAAGAAAAATTTGATTTGCACTAAAGAGTCGTTTAGTAGAGTGTATAAGAATAATGCTGAATAGAGTGTATTAGCAATGGTTGCATTAGTAATGTTGATATTAGTTATGCTTGCATTAATAATGCTGGCATTGTTTTTAATACATTGTTTAGTTTGATGTATTAGAAATAATGTCTTATATAATTTTTATAAAAAAATATTTGTTTACAAAAATACCCTCTATACTACACTTTCTTTGCAACAGAGTTTTTTTGCAAAATACCCTTTGCTTGTACATTTTTAAAAAAAATCACTGGCTCATTTTTTCCCCCTAAAATGAACGTAAATAGTTGTTAATATTGCTTCACAATATTCTTTGAAGAAAGTTGACAAAGGGTATCACACCATAAAAAAAAGAAAAAATGAAAATAGTGAATCCATGAGCAGTTAATTTCTATATTTTTGCAGAATTGAGAATTTAACACTGCCATCAAGCTATTTATATATACATTCTCGCAGGAGAGGAAATAGTGAATTCATAGGAAACAAAATACAGAGAAGAGAGAGGAGAGAGCAAGTATATTTTGAGTTTAACTTATTGCATTGCTAGTGAAAAAGAAATTATACTGTCAAATCACTTTTATATGTCGTAACAAGTAACTATCTATCTTATTTTTTAGATTAGAAATCTTATAATTTAAAAAAAGTTATTTATAAATATCCTTTGAATGATCTCATACTATAAAATAATTTTTTTATTGACTAGATTTGTTTTGCACTATTAGTGCCTACAACTTAAACACATAAATAATTGGCGTTTAAGTTATATATACTGTCATTGTAAAATAATTACATTATCAAATCATTCAAATGATATGTATAGGTAATTAAGCATCCTTAAAATATGATTGATGTCATTTGGATCAATTTGTGTGATCGATTTGATTTTTGGAGTGAATTTTGTGGAACGTGATGAGGATTGTGAAAGATCTGAGCTTAATTTGGTGTTTTTAGTGTGATCTGATAGAAGCTTTGAATTTTCGGGGTAGATCTGTCAATTTTAAGATGATAGGTGTAGATCGGAATGTTGTTTTCACATGTTAGATTTTTTGCATTCTATGTTTGTGACTGTGACTTGTATTTATTGAATGTTGATTCATCTGAGTGCCATCGAGTATCTCTACATTGTCTCACCGAAAGAGCATATGTCATTTTGTCTATCTTATTTTTTAGATTAGAAATCTTATATTTTAAAAAAAGTTACTTATAAATATCCTTTGAATGATCTCATACTATAAAATAATTTCTTTATTGACTATATTTGTTTTGCACTATTAGTGCCTACAACTTAAACACATAAATAATTGGCGTTTAAGTTATATATACTGTCATTGTAAAATAATTACATTATCAAATCATTCAAATGATAATTGGCCTTTTTTTTTTTTTTGTATTAATTTAGTCATTCTCCTCATTTTCAAGGAGAGCTCGTTTTCTTAAAAAGATATTTTTAAATTTTTTTAATCAAACAAACATGAAAAAATAGGAAAATACCATACCGAACACACCCATATTAACTCAACTGTTTTTCTTTTAAATGAACTTGCTTCTTGGAGACGCGTGCAGTTAACTAGAGTCAAGTTGGGTTTAGCTTTACAGTAAAGTATTGGTTGTGTCATGTGTGGTTGGGTTACTTTCCAAAAGTATTGGGGGCGAAAGCGGCTCCGGGTCTCCGCGCATGATTGTCCACAACCGTTGGATCTTTTTTTTAAAAAAAAATAAAAATTGGGGGGGATATTGATATGATAGGCTATCGCTTTCATAATTTTAATTTTTCCATAAGAGTACTCAATTATATTCAACCAATTTCTATATATTTTCAGCAAATGAACATGTCGATCACAGGTTGTAGGGACAAGTCCTCTTCAATCACTAAAAGAAAAAGAAAAAAAAACAAATAGATAAGCAAGTGGCCAAAGGGGATGAGAATTCATTTGACCGATCGAGGACACACACCATGGGCATTGTGGGGACAATTAAAAAGACTATTTTTGTATTAATGTATCAAAATATATAGGAGTACAATAGTAGTACTATCATTTTATGCAAACGAGTGGATAAGGTTAATTTAGTCTGCTGGTGAAATGATTTCACTAGGCTCCTCTTAATTAATTGTAAGAAGAAGAAAGTGTAGCCAAGTTGGTGATATCATCTTTTCGATGATTAGATTGGAGAAGTTTGCATGGTTTTTGTCTACCTTTTAAGAAAGAAAAAAACATCAAAATAAAAAATGTGTTTTGTATGGAAAATCAAGAGCCTAATTATGTCCTTATTAAAGTTGGCTTGTGAAAAATTGGACTCGAACCCTAATGTTGCTAGTTGATATCACAACATTAAATACATAGTTGATAATGTATATATGGGTGTGGTTTTGGATGCAAAAATTTGAAACTAAGTAGCCTAGATGATATATATCAAATATTACTTCATATTAACATGAGTTTAAAGTTATATATATACACTAATATTAGTGTAATAGTTTTTTACACAAGCAGGTCATTCAAAAGATATATATCCCGTATGGATAAGACGCTTTAAAATGTAAGATTTATAATCTCAAAAAGAGTTAAGATTTAGTACACAGCTAATGTAAATAACATTTTACACCATATCAAGTTACCCAAATGAGATCTGTAGATAAGGTTTCTTAGAAGATAGGATATGAGAGTTTGAAAATAAGATATGTTAGCTCGCTTTATCAGCATGTTTAGACTTGGAACTTGTACATGGACGCAATTTGATAGGTGGAGTAATTCTAAATGGCGTCACAAACTAATAAAGTTTTAAGAAAAATATTGTAACAACTACTAGTGATTGCCTAAAAATTACGAAAAATAATACTCATAGTTGGGATTCTTTTAATGGAGTTAATATCCTAAATAGTCACTCAACTAAGGAGTCTTTACTCAGAAAGTCACTCAACTTTGATTTTTACTTCAAAAGTCACTCAACTATAGATGTTTTACTTACAAAGTCACTCAACATATTCAATTAATGTTTTCATTAAAATATGCTACTATGATATTTTTATTTAAAACCAAAATACTAAGAAATAAAAGAATATCTATTTAAATTTTTTTTAAAAAAGAAATATTTTTTATAAAGTTGAATTTTGGTTTAAATAAAAAGTAAAAGAGATAATAAAATAATAAAAATATAAAATGAATATGATAATAAATATATATCTTTTTTAACAACAAATATTGAACCTCCTTAATTTTTCGTTTGCTTATTTTTTTAAATAAAAATTATGAATATCATTAATTACACTATTTAAAAATATTATATCAACAAATATTATGATATGTTTAAAATTTTATTTTTAAAATTGACTTTTAAAGTAATATAATATTAACACTCCAATAAAAAAAAATTAAAAGTAAAAGAGATTATAAAATAATAAATATTAGTACTCCATTAAAAGAAAAAGAAGGATTTAACGGGAGGTCAGGACATAGTTTATATATAACAACTTCTTTCTTCTTATCTTTAAATTTTTTTATTGCAGTATTAATATTTTATTATTTTAAGAGCCAACTTCTTTCTTCTTATCTTTAATTTTTTTTAAAACATATTATAATACAATATTTTTGAATAGTGTAATTAGTGATGTTCATAATTTTTACTAAAAAAATAAACAAACAAAAATTTAAGGAGGTTCAATATATTTCTTGTTAGAAAAAATATATATTTATTGACACATTTATTTTATATATTTATTATTTTATTATCTCTTTTACTTTTTATTTAAACCAAAATTCAACTCTAATTTTTTTTTATTCTTTTATTTAAATGGATATTCTTTTATTTCTTTGAATTTTGATTTTAAATAAAAATTTCATATTAGCATATTTTAATGAAAAATTAACTAAATAGATTGAGTGACTTTGTAACTAAAATATCTATAGTTGAGTGACTTTTGAATTAAAAATCAAAGTTGAATGACTTTCTGAGAAAATAATTGTTAGTTGAGTGACTTTTAGAGTAAAAATTAAAGTTGAGTGACTTTCTGAATAAAAACTACTTAGTTGAGTGACTATTTGGGATATTAACTCATTTTAATGAGTAAAGTTGAGTCAGGTCAATTAATACGATCCAATTACAAGCAAGTCCACTTCGAGTTTCAAACTATATATATATATACCAAATCAGTATATTAAAATAGGATTATGTACAATGTCTGTAGGCACATGCAATTATTAGAATGCTCGACTGACAAGTTTGGTGGTTAATTATTCTTGAAAATATATATTACTCCCTCCGTTTCAATTTGTTTGGTCTACTTTCCTTTTTAGTTCGTTTAAAAAAGAACGTCTTTTTCCTTTTTTAGAAACTCTTTAATTTCAATTTTTCACATGACATATTCAAGACCACAAGATTAAAAAATATTTTAACACATTTGACATATATATCTTTAATTTAGGATTACAAGTTTCAAAAGTCTTCTTTTACTTTTTTAAAATTCGTGCCAAATCAAAATAGGCCAAACAAATTGAAACGAAGGGAGTATTAAATTTGATGAGAAAACCAAAAGATTTAAGAATCAATGAGAAAAGGTTGTGGTGAGAAAACAACACCTAACAATCTAATCAAATATAAACTATGCATCGAATATTATGTGCCATACTACTGCAAAAGATATCGAATATTATGATGAAAGGAAAGCTTATAACAACTCCTTGTCTCGTCTATAAACACTTTTTTTGGGGGGAAAAACCTATGTTCTTCACTCCTGGGCAAATTCAGAATATCAGAACCCAAATCTTATTATTTTTTAGGGATTTTTACATGAATAGTCGGATAGATTTATTGTTATTTTTTCTAGTCGATATACATAGATTATATATTCATTATACACACATTATACTGATATTATATATTTATCGGCTATTTTTATTTTAATCAGTTGGGTGGACGGCTATTTAGGTAAATTCTTTTATTTATTTATTTTGTAAATATATTTTAAAAAGAATTCTGGATGGACCTTTCTGAAATTTCTATGTATAAATGTAGAGAATCACAAATACAAATACATATATTCTTCACTGTACAAAGTTTAATGAAACACAATCACATGGTTGACCTATGCCGCAGCCTCGGCCCATCCCTTTTTTATCACCTAAAATTCTTTTGAGTTTCTGAGATCATCATCCCTTTATGGACAGGACAGTCTATATTGTTTTTTTCAGAGACCAGGTTAATTTTAAGGTTATATATAGCAAGCTAAGTCAATTAAATGTCTTACTTTCCAGGTTACTAATTTCACTATTTTTGGGTGACCTAGTAAATGTGAAATTGTTTTACATGTGCATAAAAGTTGAAACGAGTTTGTTTTATTCGCTACTACTTGCTATTCGTAGAAGCAACAAGAATGAGCTATGGTATCAATTAACTTGTTTAAGTCATAGGTTCTTGCTATTATTCATTTGTGAAGTCACTTAGATTAAACATAATTTCATGACAAGTTTGTAAATATGAAGGAAAGAGTATTCAAGGAGAGATGATCTGAGAATGTAGGATAGTGCAAATAGACAGATTACACACATATTATGTAGGGATTATGTATATATTTTACATTCACTGACTAGCTACTTTTCGTTCAAGCGGTTAGGTGAGTCGCTATGTAGGTTGATTCTACTTTAATAATTTTTCTCCTAGGAGGGAAAAGGATAGTGCAAATTGACATCAAGCATATCAGAAAGTCAATAGCAAATCTCCCAGCTGATTACAGAGAAGGATATCACCTATTTTTGGAAGGATTCCCAACTGGTGGACATGCGTAGTTGAAGAACACCATTGCAACTTCTTAAAAAGTAAATTACAAGTGGATATAACCTTAATCTACACAAAGAGGAATCACTAAAGTTTGTAAAAGTCCAGCTTTGGTTGGGCACGAGTGCCCTTACTAGTTTTGGAGCTTTGATGGGCCGCTAGTGCCCTGATCCCTGCATTGACTGATTGGTTTCAAAGGCACACAATGACTAGTGTGACTCGTGCATCTGTCGGTAGAGGATTCAAATATAGCTAGTTTTTCGTATGAGGTTTACCTAATTGATACGAGGGGACACTTCTCACATAAGGTTTTCTGGTCGAAAAATCGCCTGGCTACGAGGGTAGAAAGTATCTAACACATATTTCAAGTGAAGACGTCCCAATCAAGATGCAACTAATAACCAAACTAAAGAACGTGGTGAGGTCATTTCCTTCTTGATTGAAGAGATTGCAACCACATATGAGATATGTAGTCATGGAAAAAAAAAAAGTACTCTCACAGATAAGTACTACAGCCATTGAGGGACCATCCTTGTGGGCAGACAAAAAACCAAGCACTTGCAGTGAAGGGAAGCCATCAAAAGATACTGGCAAATCCTAAAGATTTTGATTTGTGGGGTCCTCTACAAAAAGCAATTGGGCCTAGGATTAGCTTTTGGACCATTATTTCTGTCCTCAAAATGATGGCACTTAGCGAAAAAAAACTCACTTTCTTTCTCTGTTTCATGGAGAATGCAAGTGCTGTATCTCTATTACTCTTAAATTATCAACACTTGAAGAATATTAATATGTACTCTTATAAAGCACTAAAGATTAATGAAAGGTTAAATCAAGTCATCACACTAGAATTCAATCTATATAACACGATAAAACTTTTCGCGTTATTCCTTGATGAGTGGCTAATGTTTGCTTGCAGACGGATTAAGGTAACCTTTATCTGGGTGCCTGTCATGTTCTTAGAAAATGAAAGGCTAACAACAAGACTTAGTTTATACTGATTTTGCCTCTTTGGAAGAAACTACTGTGTTGGGAGGACACTAAGAGGCAGATAGTCCAATTAGAGGGAGTATCTTGAACCTTTGAACAAATGTCATGTAGCTTGAACATGAGTGAAAGAATAAATTATGCACTAAAAAACTCTTACTGCTTTTTGAATAAGCAAGCTTAAAGAAGAGCTTTTTGTAAATCTAGCTAGGGCTATTTGATCTCTCTCTAGTTTCTCCTCTGCATAAAAAAAGGTATGAATTCAATAGGTCCAAGGTTGGTAGTGCAGGTAGCTTTAAAGAAGAAGCCATGGGAACAAAATCCACCTCTTCACAACCGGTGGCACCCGGAGATACCTCCGGTAGCAGAGGTGAAAGTTGGGGAGGCGTTCAGGGTTGAGATGGTGGATTTTAGTGGAGGCGGCATAACGAAAGACTACACTGCCGAGGACATCAAGCATGCCGATCTGTCTGTTGTGAGTTCTTCACAGCACTCTATTATGTCATTGTTTTCAACCTATATTACTTCTATAATAGAAGTTCTATTGAACTGAACCCCCCTCTTCTAACAGTGGAAGAGAAGGACTAGTATCCTAGGATTCCAGCAATAGCCAAAAAGACACACTAACAAATTCAATAGATAAGGCGTAGCATGTAAACTAGAGAATGTCCATGGTGTGGTTTCAGTATTTCACTTTAATTCAAGCACAAGACATGAGAAACAATGACTTGGCATCTGCCAAAGGCAAAGCCTAAGCTTCAATTCTACCAACAAAGCAGGAAAACACCCAATTACAAGTGTTTAAATTGCTTTGAATGACACATTTTTTTCAATTGGATCAGTCAATCAACTGAATATTTCCTTTTGAGAGACCTTATTCATAAATATTGCCTTTTTTGCTTTAGAAGCTCAAGATCCAAGTTTTAATACAAGTTTCCATTGAAGCTAGAAAGAGTTATTTCTTGCTCTAATTTTATTGGGCTGTATTGAGCTAATAGTTGGTTTCACCGGAAGATCAAAATTTTCTTGCCTCAAGTAAAATTACTATATATCATGCATCATTTTGGTCACTCTTCTTACTAGTGTTGCGGAGTTTTCCAAGTTAAATACACTTAGCTTGAATACTATTGTCAAGACTGTCCAATATCTTTGTCATTTTCAAGAAGGCAAACCGTGACCATTACAGCGATGTGACTCCCATTTGTCAGCTAGCAACCTAGTCACAATCAAGCACCTGCTTCCCTTAGAGTGCCATGTAAATATGGAAGTAAAGATGCGCAGAGATTCACAGAACACTTAGTTACCATGGCTCCTCCAACTCCAAGACTAGTAATCCCCATAGACCTAAAGAAAAAGCCATGGGAACAAAAGTTACCACTCCATAACCGTTGGCACCCAGAGATACCTCCTGTAACAGAGATTAAAACAGGGGAGATGTTCCGAATCGAGATGGTTGATTGGACAGCAGGCGCTATCCAAGATAATAACTCTGCAATTGATGTAAAAACTGTTGATCTATCCACTGTAAGTGTGCATAAACTAACATATCCAGCCGACATCCAGTGAATCTTAACCAATAAAGAGTCCTAACTCCCAAGTCATATGATGTTTGAAATCACTTCAAGCTGAATCATATAGCTCTCTTATGCAGGTCCATTATCTCAGTGGGCCAATAAGAGTCGTAGACACAGATGGAAATCCCGCTGAACCAGGTGACCTTCTTGCTGTTGAAATATGCAACTTGGGGCCTCTCCCTGGAGATGAATGGGGTTTTACAGCAATATTTGATAGAGAGAATGGTGGAGGATTTCTAACAGACCATTTTCCCCGAGCAACTAAAGCCATTTGGTATTTCGAAGGCATATATGCCTACTCACCTCATATACCAGGTAAAGTCGCATAACTTCTCCTAATACATCCTAGACAAATATACGTATTGAATCCAAATAAGATTTACTGGATATCTGTCGAACAGGAGTCAGATTTCCTGGTTTAGTTCATCCTGGAATAATTGGAACAGCGCCTTCAAAAGAACTGCTCAATATCTGGAATGAGAGGGAAAGAAAGCTTGAAGAAATCGGTCCACAATCTCTCAAATTATGTGAGGTCTTGCATACAAGACCATTGGCTAACCTACCTTCAACAAAAGGGTGCATTCTTGGCAAGGTATGATGGCTTGCGATCGTTTCAGGAACTGACGACTTTGTCATTCCTAACAGTTATATATTCTGTCACTTCAAACCTAATAGATAAAAGAACAAGAAGACAAATTTCTTATCAACAAGCTGCACCCTGACAGTATTGTATCCAGTAAACAGAATATGATTTGAGTCATAACAAGATGTTAAACTGAAGAGAGAAAGAATGAACAAACAAACTTCAATCCCAAGCACATCAAATCTTTTTTTTGACGACTCATGATTATATGTAGATTCAAGATGGAACTCCTGAGTGGAATAGAATTGCAAATGAGGCTGCAAGAACAGTACCTGGACGTGAAAATGGAGGAAATTGTGACATCAAAAATCTCAGCAGAGGCTCAAAAATATATCTTCCAGTATTTGTAGAAGGAGCAAACCTCAGTACTGGTGATATGCATTTTTCTCAAGGTGATGGTGAAGTATCATTTTGTGGGGCAATCGAGATGAGTGGCTTCCTGGAGCTCAAGTACGTTCCACATCTTATTTAGCGATAAATGGTCATGACTAAATAATCTTTTGCTGCCTTGGGATTGACAGTTAAGTGTTACCAGAGAGTCGATCCCTTACATCAACCAGTAAACAAGAAATAAAGTCATATGCACCATTCCATTATAGGCTAATATCAAGTAACTTCAAAACCTGGCTCCATTATTAACTTTGTGTTACTTTTCCTTTGCCACCCTCTTTCACATCATTGCTAATGCTACATCAATGTTAGCCATCTTAAGGTACCCATAAATGTACTATAAGAGTTGTAAAGGCATCCGTATGGTATAAAACAACAGGTTGCCAGGGCTTACAAGAATTTCAACACAAACAGCCTTTTTAAAAAAAAAATATGTACAATGTTGGAAACCCACCAAGTTAGTTATATTAGACTCATTTCTATTAGGCGAGGGAAGTCATTTATGCCTGGTTCACCTAATTCTTTATCAATTAAACTCTGGAGCATAGCCATAAAGAGTCCAAAAAAATGTATAATGCAATTTGCTTACGTTTGTTGAAAAATAACAAAAAGCTACAGCATACACTGAAAGGAGAACGATTACGAGATACTAAACTTGGATTTCTCTGAAGCAACCAAGTGAATTTCCTCTTTCATTATCAGTTAGATGCTTTAACCTTCTACGACTGAGATGTATTCTCGTTCATCTGCCAGTTACCACAGAGAGAGGCAAGCCCAACCTAGTAACTGGAATTAGAAATCCAAGCAGGAAAAGTAAAGTCAATAACACAACGCAACAAGCTCAAGAAACAGATAAGTAAACCAAGCTTCACAAGGAGAAACTACATACTCCTAAATCTTGTTTACTTCCTGAACATCCCAGAACTTTTTTATGTATGAACCTAAACTATGAATTACAACCTGAAAAACAACACCAGCTATTAACTTTTCGTTTCAGCAGCATGGACACAAGAGAGACCTCCTTAACTTAAGCACCACTCTTTTTGCAACAGGTGTTTTATTTTCTATGCGCTACACCTCTGCATTTATAAAAGCTAACCAGATATTAGATTTACATCTTTTTGCTTGTAAACAGGTGTGAAATTATAAGAAACGGAATGAGAGAATATCTCACTCCAATGGGACCCACACCACTACATGTGAACCCAATTTTTGAGATAGGGCCCATGGAACCAAGATTCTCAGAGTGGTTGGTGTTTGAGGGCATCAGTGTAGATGAAAGTGGACAACAGCACTATCTTGATGCAAGTGTTGCATACAAGCGTGCAGTACTAAATGCAATTGATTACCTCTCAAAATTTGGCTACACAAAGGAACAGGTATTAAAAATCTCTCCCTGAAAATTCTCTGGTAACAGAAGACTCACGGGAATAGATCACATTAATATCCAAAAGAAAGAAGCAATTTGAGTAAATATGATCATTATTTATTGCTATGACCACAAGGATGTTGGTGCTATCAGGTGTATCTTCTCCTTTCGTGCTGTCCCTGTGAAGGAAGGATTTCAGGAATTGTTGATGCCCCCAATGCTGTTGCCACCCTTGCCATTCCAACTGCTATCTTTGACCAGGTACTAGAAGTTTTCAGAGTTCAATCACGGTAAATTGTAAGAGTTGCCATCTTCTGGGGCCCTGGGGATACTAAGCATGGAGTAATCCATGGTAAGTTCATACTAAGTCAAGGTATCTTGTAGGAACATCCTGTCTGATAGTCATCCTACAACCTACAATTCCCATGCAATGACTTAAATCCAGGCTAAGTTATATTTTAGGAGATAGAACTACAATCTATAGCATAGTATCAGTAATCAAGACGTGAATACTAAAACCTAACATGATAGGATTCTGGAAACCTTACGTAGCATAAGTAGGTAACTTCAGAGAAGCCAGCTATGACAAGATAAAACAAGAGTAGGAAATTTATAGAGTTTATTGACAACCGATGGGCTAGACAAGCAAATGGAAGAAGTGACTGGTACAATTGTTCAGATAGATCAACCAGTATAATATCTTTCACCAGATTAAGCTAGAGGCAATAAATATCCACAAGAACAGTTGTAAGAAGCTCATGGAAGTCAATAGGAAACACGCATATAGGAAGAGACCAAAGAAGAATGAGATAACCAAAGTCAATGTTCCGTCGCAATCTTATGTCCAACATTCTTTAAAAGAAATATTCTGCATAAACAACTCTGGAGATAACCAAGTTTTGAACGCGTCTCTAGGCCTGTTATGTTGCTTCTCTCAGAAATAACTAAGTTTGAATCTGTCTCAGCGCTTGTTGTGTTGCATCTCTCGGAACAACCGCAAGCAGTGAATTGTTTTTTCCGGTCTCCTAATCTGAACCAATAAATAAATAACAATAATAACAATAAAAAGGGTGTGTACCCAAGGAGTCTCACCTTTTACTAAATACTTTGGGAGTTTACACTAGCAAAATAAATATCTTTTCTGCTACAGTTTATAAGTCTATAGCTGAATCAGTAAGTTGGTCACACATTTCCTGCTGATTTCTGAATCTTGTTGTGCTAGGGACAAATAATCATGAAGACGAGATTTGTTAAATACCATCACATAATGCTAAATACTAATGACTTGTAAGGATAACAAGTTGCTTTAGTCTCTACATAAACTTTTCCTTCTGAACTATTTAGGAAATTCCATTTCTGTGGCCTCCAAATTACTTTCTAAGATAGCATTCTTTTCCTGTGCTATGCTTATTTAAATACCTTATAGGAATATCGGACAAATAAGCTGCTGCATACACAAATAGCTTTCTCATTTCTTATTCATGGAAGATAAAGCAAGCAGTCTAGGCTGACACGATTTATATCCTCTTAGCATCAAAATCAACTTTTATCACATGACCAGGACCAAATTTCCTTGCCAAGTGTTGAATAAAACCACATTAAGTGGGTAATTAAAAATGATAGATACATGTAACTGAAATTGGTCTAGATCTATTTAAACCTGATTCTATGAAATCAGCCTCTATTGTTGGTTTTCATGAGCAGGAAGTTCTGGTTTGTTCCAACAGAATCGGTTGTTTGATGCAGGATATTCGCCCAAAGGTCAATAAAGTGCCTCTTGGGCCAAGACTTGTGAGGAATCCAGGAATTCCGCAATGTACTTATGATGGAAGCCTGCCAATCACCAAAAATCCCTTGCTTCATCAACAAGGGAGCAGCTGCAACATGGATGCTCGTTCTTAAGCAGGGGATGTGCATGTACAACTACCTGCTTGAAGATATGACCAAGTTGAGAGAAGCAAAACTGAGATGCATAAAGCCTAACTAGGCCTTCTAAACATATAAAGATGTAGACATGTTCCTCAAAATGTAATAGCTCGGTATCACCAGTGAGACCATAAATAAGTCCTTGAATCGTAAAATGGAAAACTTCATACTAGGATTAATCATCCTAATGTTGCTGCCATTGGTGAATTAAAGATTTCAGAAATATTTCTTAAGCCCTATAAATAGGAAACAGTAATGTGTCTTCCAGAGTCCATGTAGCGAATAAGGTTTAAAGAAGACATTCTCATGGAAATGTCTCCACCATAAAAAATCATGGAAACAGTCAAAGGCAATAAAAACCTCGGGACAAAGAGGAAATTAAGCAAAAAGTCAGGCATTTCTCCAGCCAACATTTACCATTAAAGAAAATAAAATATGTATATAGGGGTCAATTTACAGAAATCTAACAAGATTAAAAGAGGTTAAATAACTTATATTCAACCTCTGTACGCCTTAAAGTAAGTAAATCCACCACTAGGAGGGGAAAAGAATCCTGTATAATTCCTGTACTATTACACCTAGACACATAAATGTCCAAATCCCAAAATCAAAAATATCATTTGAACGCAAGACTGCAACGGAGATGGAGCTTAGTTTCTATAGTCAATAATAGATAGAGAGTGTCCGATGGTGTTGAAGAGATGGGCATTGTATGCCAAAAGCCCATAACCAAAGATCCAGTTCCACACTCAACACCTGGAAAGCAAAACGAGATGTCACATTTTAGTGAAAATGAAATTCAAACAAAGAAAATTGAGAACTCACTTTGGAATACACATAAACGGGAATAACCAAGTTAATAAATTTTAGAAAGGGAAAAGTTCTACCAAATATCTTGCAACGAACACAGCTTACATGTCAGACTAACTGTAACCACACTAGCAGCCTTTATTTATTTATTGCTTGTACAATGAAATCAGGTATATAGATCTCAGCTCATACATAACTTACCTTAACCATTGGACATGTAATTCACCTTTTTATTTTTTCTTGTATTTTAACGTCAGATATAGATATACACTTAAGACGCAACATGATATAAGGAAGAAACTTAGCTGGAACTTGCCAAGGTTACAAGCTTAAAATCTAAATAGTCTTGAACAATGAGAAAAACAAGTGCACCACTGGGGGAAATTGTCTTCCATTTTCCCTCTAGCTCTTCTAGCAACGTGATACAGAAATCGGCACCTAAGCTGTATGCTACTGCTTACTGGACTATAAACAGTTCCCAATATCAGAAGTATCAAACGAAATAGACAAAGGTGTTGCCAAGGATGACAGACATTTTATGATAAAGCTTTTTATTTTTATTTTATAAAGGCTCTACAATGACAGATATGAAAAAGACAATAACTTGGAGTATCAAAAAAGATGCCAACTTACTGTATTTATGATTTCTTGTTCCAATAGGCAATAGCTATATATTAGAAAGTCAAAAAAAAAACCATACAAAATGGAAAATTCCTTACTCCACTTTGTACATTTTTAAATCAAAGAGTAGTCATCAATGATCTAGAACCAACACTTTAGATGCCCAGCATTTCAATTAATATCAGTTGCTCAACTGTTAAAGCTAAAATAAAGATTTTCAATATTGTAGATTAGTCTATTTCATGAAGTCATCTATCTGCAAATTCAGGAAATAATTGGTCTTCCAGGTGAAGTATATGGAATATAAAACTAAGTATTGCATGTTTCCTCACAACCATGCCAATAAGAGACACCAAGCTTTACCCATGCAAGAAAATACATATTCATTCTATAAAATTGGCCGAGTATAAGTTAGAAATCACGAAATCCAACCACCGAAGAACAGCAAAACAATAGCAATGAGCAAGACCAACCTGCTTCCCAGTCTTTTTACTGATCAACTCCTTCATTTTCTCCACAGCATAAACACAGCAGGCTCGGAGTTCTACCTCCTCCTCACTGCCTGAGACAATTTCAGTATTTTGGTTGATAATATTAGCCAGGGATGAACTATATCTCAGCACTCCAAGTTGCTGAAGGACAGCTGGAACAATATAATCAGCAAATATGGTTATTGAGCTTATGTCTTCAAAATCACCGTATCCTTGACCCTTAAATGCACCCCACAAGTCAGCAGCAAAAATTTGAGCTCTTTTATACAAGAAAATCTGGTGGCCTTTGTACACCGTGTGATCACGGAATCCTGAAACAGTAAAATAAGCAAAGATGCATATATTATTGCATCTCACGGTTGGAAATAATGACCAAACATAACATGTAAAAGGAAAACTATAGTAAACAACGATACCAGGGAAGTGGCGTGTCATAAGAGCTACAAGCTTTGCAGCAGAGTTGTCACAGGACTCCACAAGTTTAGATGCCTTTCCCTCAAAGCTCCTCTCAAGCTCAAGCCCAACCTTAACCATGATTCATAGAGCTATTAGCTCACTAACAAGCTTACGAGATCACATTATTTTAATTCACAGCAAATTACGACTTCTGGAACATTAAGAGAATACATATAATTCAAAATAAATAAATTACGACCTACTGGAACATTAAAAGAATGCATGTAACACCAAATCAAGAATTAAGAAGTGTACCTCATGCAATAAGCGCACCCGTTCATCCTCCAAAGGCAGTGGTCTTGACCAGTTCAACATTTTCCTTAATTGAGGACCTAACAATTTGTGTTCGGAATGAGATTATCTTCGAAAAAATATGCAGGGAAAGGCAACACGATTCCAGAACTTAAAAACATTGAAGACATTTGCCAAACTATATATATAGCAACTGTGAGTTGCTCAACATAAAGACTTGCTGAACACAAACATAACCAATGAAGATGCTTTCTAGGTAATTACTTCTGTTCTAAGCTCTAATATTTTATTAGTTTTATGTGTCTTTATTGCTACACCAGTTATGATCCTTTCCATATTTTATTAATCTTATGTGTCTCTATTGCTGCATCAATTATAGTCCTTTTCCACTTCCTGATTTAACCTTGAGGATGTGGAATAAATTTACAGTAAGAGTTTAATTCCAAGGATTTAAGAGAGTGAGTGTCATTTTAGAGATTTTAAACTAGGATTTCTCACAATTTTTTGTCGGGATGATGAGCTATACTTCACAAGAAAAGAAGATATCAACTAAAGACTCAAACATGATACACTTGTTTTGAATCTTGGATTACCTCACTTGTTATAGGTATGTGAGAACCTTAAACTTAATGATCGCAAAGGCATTCCCCTTAGAGGGTAGTTAGTTGGACTGAAAGGGATTGGATTGTCAGTTAGGTATTCAAAAGAAAGAGTGAAACTCATCCGCATTCTTAAGGAGCCACCATTGTATACAAATTGAGAAACTGTTCAGTGAACATCCTATACAGAAACCCCGAGTGCATCAGTGACACCAAGAGTCTCATGCCACTACTAGAAGGCTTTCCTTGCGCGATGGGTGGAATACAGAGGCAAAGTAGAAAAGAATCCAAAAGGCAGAGTCTCACAGAAACCTGCTTACCTGTATATTTCTGTAGACGATCAGCATCAAATGCAGATTTGTCACTTTCAAGAGTAACCTTTAATCCAGATGCCAGATGATCATAACTCATCTGCTCGTCTGCAATTAGATGCAAGTAAAAAGTCAATAGGCCAGAGCTTATTTTCAAACAACTGAAATAAAAACTGCTATAAGAACCTTTAATGAAGCCCCAGCATCAAGCATCATGAATAGGGTTCTGTATTACAAACTTTCTTGATAGACATAAATGTGCAAGTTCAAGGATAAAAAGTTAGAAGATACTACTTATTTTCTGCCTAAGTACAACACTGAAGTTTCCCAGCACTTATGTCTATCATGCACACACCACACCCCACAGAAATAGAGAGCAAACTATTTCTTTCATTAGTGTTTTTTTCTGACTATCAACAGACAAATTCTTTGATTGGTCCTCGTGGAAATATTACAGGAAGGGAAAAAGCTTATTTCCAGATAGCCAACAAACATGGTCAAAGGTATGGTACCAGGTATGGAAGAAGACAGATAACAGAACATGAACCACGTAACAGGTAAGTTGAATATAGTGGAATTAATGAAAACAAGTCAATGTAGTAGCACCAAATGAAAAACTAATAGAATAAAGACCAATAATTTCACAAGAGTATTATACATAGATACCTTGTTCATTACATGAGGGAAAGTTAGCATAGAAAGGTAGATGATGGCTTTGGAAAAGCTTAACACTTTGTGCAAATGGACAACTTCTTCGGAATTTCATTCTTTTAACAAACCAAAGGTCACAACTTTAGCATCTGATAAAATTAACAAGGCTGTTTATGACTAGCTAGATAGTAAAGCTATTAAAGTACCTGGCCAGAAGCAGAAATTCAATGTATCCAAGACCAGCAAGTACTGAACAGTGAGAGGTCCGTTATCAAAATAGTGAATCCCTTCAAAATCCCATTCCACTTTCGGTATTGAATTCTTCATAGTTTCAGCAACCTTCTCAATGCCTGCACATAACACATACCAAAACGTTATCTTATAGTACACCGCTTTCAATTACCATTAAACGTAAACAAAGGATTGGAGATGAATGAAAATTAAAACAAAATGAATGCAATGCGGAAGGGAAATGCATTGATTTGAGAATGCGGAGAGACCTGAGAAATCAACGGTAACATGAGAGGAATGAGTAGCGACCCAAGCTGTGGTAGACCTAACTTCTTCCATGGCGGCACAGGAACCCTAGTGGTACCTAAACAATGGAGATAAAACTGTTTTTGCGCCTTCCTCGAGGCTCAAACCAACCGAAATTTCGCGCTTTCCCCAAAATTTGACTGGTCACGGCCTCCCACGTTAAACCCCAAAAAGTCACTCGTCACTAATTGGGTCCCTTGCTCTTTTAGTGTTTTTTCCCACAAGGCCAAATGTTGAAATAAGTGTAGTTAGTACTTTGTCTATTTCACTCTACTTTTTGTAACACTTTTCTAAGTAGTTTATTTTTAAAAGAGAAAATGCATAAGGTAGCCCCTAAAATTGGTCGTAATTTTGAAGTAGACACCTAAATTTTATGAGGGTCCTATCACTCCCTTATTATTGTTCAAAATGACATAAATATTACATGTTGTGGCCACTACCACTTTTAAAAAGTCATTGTATTACACACACCAATCAAATTATGTCACGTCATTTCTTTTTATGTTTTTATTTACTGTTTTTGTTTATTCTTTTCTTTCTTTTTCCCCTTTTATTCGCTGTTTTCATTTTATATTTTTATTTTTATTTTTATTTTTCTATTCTTTTCTTCAATTCTTCTTCTCCGACAATGTCAACATCATTTCGATTGAAAATAAAATCAAATCACTAAATTAAAATCATCAGAAACCATCATCAAATTCATCACAAACTCACCAAAAATCCAAAATCTGAAAATCTAACTTACCATCCAATCAAAAATTAAAATTTGTAGATCACCACTAAATCCACCAAATATGAATATTAAAGAATAAGGAAATAAAAAAATGCCATCAAATCGAGCTGCCATTGTAAATATTGAAATCTTTTAAATTTTTAATTTTAAAAATCAAAGAAAAAGTTATAATGCAAAGCCACAAATTTATTTTACATATTAAGTCTTAATTTGTTGTTGTAATAGAAAAAGAAATAAAGGAAAGGAAGAATAAAAGAAAGAAAAAATGGGATGAAGAAGGAAAATTATGGTAAAAGTTGCAGAGAGATGTAATGGAAGAAGAAGAAACAAGAAAGGGAAAGAGAAAGGAAATAAATGGGAAAAAATTAAGAAATAGAGGAAAAAAGAATAAAAAAATAAAATAAAGTGATAAAAAAATATATACACTCTCCACGTTATTTAGGGTCATAAGCAGGAATATAATCACCTTTGAACAAGAATAAGGGGGTAATAGAACCTCCGTAAAGTTTAGGTGTCTATTTCCAAATCACGACCAACTTTAGGGGGGACTTTATGTATTTTCTCTTTTAAAAATTATAATATATGTTCATAATATCTAAAAATGATTTTATATATATCTTAATGAGAACTTTTTTAAGGTAGTTTTAAATATTATGAAATGTTTAATATAACAAGTTTAAAAAGTTTGTGGCTACATAAACGTGACGATATATTCAAGACTATAAATTTGAAAAATATTTATTTATTTTTTCTTAAATTTTGTGTCGGATTAAACTAAATTACGTTAATTAAATTGATGAAATATTACAATTTCTAGATCAATTGGGGATAATGTTATTATTAAATGAATATAAGAATGAAAGTGTAGTTAATTAAGGTTGCGTATCGATCGGTTCGATTCGGTTGGATTTTGAAAGTTATTGATTATTGATTTGTAGACATGCTAAACTATTAAAATATTAATTGAGCGGTTATTATTTGTTATCGATTCGATTTGTAATAAGAAAAATGAAAACTTCCCAAGGAGTAAATACTATTCTCCCCGTTTTAATTTGCTTAACAACTTTCCTTTTCAATCCATTTAAAAATAATATTTTTAATTTGAAATTACTTTAGTTCTAACTTTTCACATGACATGTTTAAAATTAATATCATAACATTAAAAGATATTTTGAAACATTTTACATATCTTTTATTTAAGATCATAAAATTAAAAAAAAACAGAGTTAAGAGTCAAAGATACACCAAAAGTATCTCACGTTTTTGAATTTCACACTTGAACTATTGGGAGAATGAGTTTACTACTTGAACTATCACCCAATAGTTAGAAAAACACACCTAGCATCACCTAGATGCTGACTAGACCAAATGTTTGTCTACAAATGGTTCTAGGCGCGTTTGGCCATAAAATCTCCATCCACCAGACATATACAACGGTTCTATTAACTGATACATTGTTTTTTAAAAATATTTTCAATTGATTTTTTTAAAACTCTAAGCTCTCCCCTTTCTAGCGAGAGATATCGACGGCACGGTTGAAACGAGACCACAACTGAGAAGGTGGAGAAAAAGATGTCGGATGTCGCGATGGTGAATAAAGTAATTTATACAGTGAATTTTTTTGATATTAATTTTGCCACAACAAAATTATTTTTTTACGTGGCAGAATTTTTAAACAAAAGAGAAAGTGTATACACACACTATTAGATTTTAGTGGAGGTGTGTTTCACTACAATTAACGAATAGTTCAAGTAGAAAACTTACACTCTTAATAATTCAGGTATTGAATTCAAAAAATTAGAATAATTTAAATGTGTTTTGACCGTTAACTCAAATTCTTTTGTATCTTTATAAATTGGTGCGAAATCAAAACCATTTAAATTTTTTTAAACTAATGTCAAATCAAATTAAACAAACAAATTGAAAGGTATGGAGTAATAGTGGTAATCAAAAGCAAAGTTTCTGCCTTTTACGGCGTCGTTACGTTCCCACCTCCTCAGCTGTGTATACCCTCTCTCCCTTCCCTACGTATTCGTTTCAGTTCGCGCGTCTGCTTCTTCGTCCTTCTTTCGGCAAATCGTCTTCTCATACACAGCAACAGGAAAACGGAAGGAACATGCTCGTCCTTCGCCGCCAAGGAATATTTTGAAACACTGCCGTCGGAAAGGGGTAATTAGGTAATTTACTGTGTCAGTTAATTAAACATTTTTGTGTATTTGCTGATTGGTTGCTCAGGGAGCAGGGTGATAGAAAGGTGGTAAAGGTGTTGGGAGGGTGAAAGTACAGTGAAGTCTTTGAGGGAGATTTCACACCACCGATAATGCAAAATGTGTTATCAAAATCCCCTGAGGCTATAAGGAAGAAAAAAGGTTGGTTGTTGATTGTCTATTTTACCCTTTTGCTCCATTTTATTTTATTGACATTAGGTAGCACACATTAAAATGCAAGTCAAGGCCTTATTAGTTTTATTCTTACTAGACGGAATTTGATCAAAAATGAAAAACTTTGGATATTTTTCTTAGAAGAAGATGAACTACCTTTTAGGAATTAATAGAAAGCTGGAACCCAATCAAAAAAGAATCTCTTTGGACAATTAGACTAAGCTTCCCCATTCTCTCTCTTCTTTAGCTAATGACGAAGCAAATCCCTTAGGGGTCGTTTGGTAAGCCGGGATAAGATGGGATATCCCATGATTAAGCCTGGGATAAAATTTATCCTGTGTTCCTGGATAAATTTATACTGTCTACCAAACACAGGTTAAACTTTATCCCATGTTCAATCATGTGATATCCCACTTTATCCCATCCAGCTTGAGATTATTGTATCCTATCTTGCAGGTGAGATAAATTAGTTCAGGGATTATAATCCCAAGATAATTTAGTCTGCGTACAAAACGACCCCCTAAGATATAGTAGTCTGTGAAAGCATCTAATTTTTCTGATCAAGAAATTGCTTATGTAAGAAGGGCTAGCTACTGTGTTGGAATTGAGACCTTGTTTAGAAAATAGCTGCCAGATTTTCTTTTTCTCTTTCTGCACCACAACTTGAGTAATGAGAATGGAAGTTTGGTGCATTTTCAGGTGCTTTTGGGGAGTGAAAACTAGTAGGGATCATTTGTTAAGAGATTAGATCAGCTTGATACTCGGTAAGGGCGAACTTGCCATGGTTTCAAAGGTAATGAAAAAAGCCGAAAAAAGAAAAAACTAAACTATGTGTTGTGCTTCAGAATAATTTGGCTCCTTTCATCTTCTTGGATTGTAGAATAGCTCAAAAAGTTGATTAAGGATAAAGAACAACAAGGATGTTTTTCTGATGGAAAGTATAACAGACTGTAACTTTATTTTTCTTAAAACTCAACCGAACTCATATTTTAAAATAAAACCACTTTTCTCTCCTGTGTGATAGAAATCTCAAACCGGTAATTGATCTCATCCACCATTTACTTCTACAATTATGCTCATTGCCTCTTATCTTGCTTCTGAAGAGGTATGTAAAGGAACATCTTTGTTTCCCTCTAAGAGATGTTAAGTTGGTGTAGATAGAAAAGAGTCTCTTCGATTGAGTACAATTTGATTCATAGGTTTTACTTTTTATTAGGTTCTACATACGTGTGACAATTTGATTTGAAAAAAATACGTACTGAACATCATACTGTGATATGTCTTTCAACAATGAATTATGATGTTAATAAACGAGAAGGCAAAATGTAAACCATGATCAATTATGAAGAGTTTTGAAGGTCTCTAGTATAGTCTCAGTCTCCTTATGTATTTCTTTTTACACCAACAAGTGGGATTTTGAATTAAGGGTGACAAAAAAGTTTCTAAATTAAGAAAAAGTGACACAAGTCTTAATTATTGAGTAGAGGTGACAACTTTAAGATTAGTGTTAATGACACTAATTTTATAAACCCTCAAGTTTTATTATTTACACAAAGGCCCGCCCTACTTTCTCCCTCCGCCTCCCCACCCCTGCTGCCGCCGCCGCCCTCCCCACCCTTTCTGCCGCCGCCGCCATCACACCACCACCACATTCTCCTCCGCTATTACCACCACCATCACTACCATCACTACCACGCAGCAACAACCACCGCCTCCTCCGCCACAACAACCATTTTCTTTACCGGTTTCTGTAACAACCACCTCCTCCTCCGATTCTCCGTCACCACCAGTACCACCACCTCCTCCACCACAATCACACCTTCTTCATCGGCTCCTCCACCTCACCTTTTTTCAGATAATTAAGTAATTGTAGTAGTTGCTATGGTAATCATAGTAGTCGTTGGAGCAACTATCGTAATTGCTGCAGCAACTATTGAAGTTGCTGTAGCAACTATGGTAATTGCTGTAGCAACTATCGTAGTTGCTATAGCAACTCCTATAGTTACTATAGCAATTACTGTAGTTGCTGCAACAATTATCGTAGTTGCTATAACAACTATCGTAATTGCTTGATTTTTTGCGAAATTTCTTCAATGACTTAAAAAATCAAAATTTTCAAAATCAACCAAAATAGTTCATAAAATAAAAACAAAAAAGAGAAAAAAGAAGAAGAACGCAATAAAAAATGATAAACGTCTTAGTGACGATGATGACAACAAAAACGGCAAAGAAAAGATGGAAGGAGAGAGAAAGAAAAAAAAAAGAAGAAGAAGATGGGGGAGAAGGAATTCTGGAGAGAAAAAGAAAGGAAGATTGAAAAGATAATGAAGGGGGAAATTTTAAATTTTGAAATAGGAGGGAATTCTTTTTAAAAAACCTAAAATTTTAATATACACCCTCAAAGTTTTTAATTACTTTAATTAGGCCCACTTTTCATTTAATGACATTTGACCAAGTCAATGTCACTCTTTTTAATTTAAAGACTTGTTGGACACCTACAACTCAATTTTCACCCAACAAGTACAAGTCAAAAATTTGCTATTTTCCCTCCAACATTTCAGCATATCAAATGTTGCAAAATGGTGAATCTTATCTTTTTAATTCCTCCAACAATAATGTCTACTTATAATACCAGGTTATTTTTCTGCTAATTAGGCTTTCATTTAACTAGCATTCTGCTCACTCAATTCAAGCTTTTTCGTGGACCTTATCTACATATATTGTTATTTTGCAAAATGGTGAATCTTATCTTTTTAATTCCCTGCAACTAATTTATTCTTGCGTCAGTAATTCAAGTGCTCCTCGATCTAGTATAGGCTTTACATTATTGCCATCTTCAAGGTTTCATGCACCGTGATGTGAAGCCCCATGATGTGATGATTGATTATGAAAAGCGCGAAGTTCAGTTTATTAATTGGGAACTTGCATAATTTATCATCGTGGACCTGAATATAACATTAGCGTGGCTTCTAGGTTTTCTCTGCTGTTTTCATATTTGTCTTTTGCCTGTTCCACATCGTTTTATCTGACATTGGTTTGCTAAAAAAGACATTACTTGGTTTTTCTTTGGTTTTTAAAAGTTAAGCTGGGGCAATTGAAATTTAATTTTGTTGTAGCTCCGTAATATCTGTATTCAGAATCTTCATCTGGATAAACAGAGTAGAATTGTTCCTAAAACTGAAGGAGGCATGCTTTGCAATTGTAGGATGTACAATTGGTTGTCTTTTGGAGGGGTGGATTGTTAGTAACACGCTGTTTCCACAGATTGTAAAGTTTATATAATTATTAACTCAGATAAGCTTGTATGCTGGATTTATCCTTGGTTAGCAGTCTAAGACCAAGTGTCTATGTTTCCCTCTAGTGTTATTGGGGTTGAGGCTTAGTCGATGTTATTGTTGTTTCCTTTTAGTTTTATGGATAAGTAGCTCACTGGGAACGATGATTGGAGAGTGGGAGATGGGAGGTTCCAGTGGTGTAAGGACCAAAGAGGATCTTTGAACGCAGAACAGATCATTACAGAAGGTTTCAGCCTACTTATGTGAGCATTACTCATCAAGTACTGCCTTCTCACTTAGTTTGAGCATTCTTTCGTCATCAGGACGCAGGCGTACCACTTAACCGGAACTTATCAAGTTTACCTTCTGGTATGTATTATACATCTCTGTCTTTTCTTGCTTTCTTGAGGATTCTAGAGTAAAAGGTTCTAGTTTATTGACGTGAATCCACATGTGCTTGTTACTCTCCCTTTTTCTCTTTGGGTTTTAATTAGATTAGTACAATTCTCATGTATCTCATCTGAATTGTGGAGGGATGGCTTATTTGCTTATTCCATGTAAACTTCCAATTAATTCCTTTTATTAACAGTTCTAGTGAATTGGTTATTTCCCTCTGAATCTTTACGTCTGCGGATATTTAAAGGCCATTTACAAGACTTTGACAACTCATTAGACTTGTGGAGTCTCGGTTGGATATTTTTTCACAGACATGACAATTATGATCAACTTGTGAAGACTGTCAAGGTATGTAGAATCTCCATTAGAAGACTTATCATTGTTTTCTCTGAAAATCCCAGAGATAAAAAGAGAGAATTATTTGTCCACTATATTGTATGCATTCTTTGGTGAGTAAGCTGCATGTTAAGGAAGTAGTATCAAATTAGGGTTAGCATATCCAGACAGTGGATCTTCTTTTTTTCATTTTAAGTGGATCTTCATGAACCGTGTGAAATTGAGATTATGGTACTTTACTACTGACCTTTGTTGGATATCTATCTAGAAAGTTACATTGCTTTGAGAAAGCATGGAAGTATGGTCTCAAAATTGTTCTAAACTAACTCAATTGATGTGTAAAAAAAACCAAGGGTCATATGTGACGCCTGCACTCATATTTACCTTGTCAACAAAAACTAAAATAAAGTGAAGTATGCACTGAGTTGAGGAAGAGAGTAGAGCAATCTAGAAACAGAACAACTTTGGTTCATTGCTTGATTGCTTTTGTGTCCCCAACCTATCCAATGAATCTAAATGGTCTTCACTCTCCACTATTAAAATATATCCCTCAAGTGGGGACATATTTCGTACATGAAACATGGAAGATTTCAAGTTCTATTTCCCCCCCCTTCACAGTGCAGCTTGCAGAAGGCTGAGGGGCATATAATTTATATACCCGTCTTCTATCCTTTTCTTTTGGATTGTGGGGTGGGGATGTTAAGTATATCTGGGGCTTCAAGAATCTTTGAACTTAAATAAGAATACATACTTGAAGGATCTCTAAGCTATACAATTACTTAAGAAGATCTTCACATATATAGCTTACTAAGCTACATGGTTACTGAGGACTTCAGCTATATAGTTTGTAAGAAAATCATTACATCTATAGCCCACTTAAACCATGATAACTATGGTGATTCCCCTGCAAAATGGAAGGCAACCTCAATTATTTTGTCAAATTGGCTGCTCATTTATTTAATTATAATTAGCTTACGCATATGATACAGATGCTTGTGCATAAGAGATTTCTGATTCTATTAGTCAGTGAAAGGACCAATGAGATCAGATTACAAGGGCAGATGCGGGTTGTGTTATTTTATGTTGTCACCTAATGCACTGAATAATTCAACTAAACAAGAAGTAAAAGTTCGGAATGTAAGTAAAATTTCTTGCTCAAGGGAGTAAAAAAACACGACCTCCTCCGCAGGATTGGCCTCAAATATCCACTAAAAACTTTAGCAATTTTAGGTTACAACTCTATAACTAAAGAGACTAACTCCTTAGTACCTTACCCTTCCTAGTTGCAGCTGCCCGTTTCAAGATTCTACCCTAATCCTGAAAGTCTTTGCAACTCGAGGAACAAACACCTATTACAAAACGCCTAGTACAGTAAAAGGGTATAATATCTTGAACAAAGAATCAATCTAACAATTAGAGAACTATAGCAGCAGTTTCCTTAGGAACAAGTTCTCTTTGTTGACAGTTGACTCTCACAAAGCACTCCTCACTATGTGCGAATAGTGTAAGAGACAATAGCATCAATGTGGTGCTTTATATAGGAGACGTGATGATCAAAATCCTCTTGTCTTCTTCTTCTTGCTCCAAAACCCATTCGAACTTGGTCGAGAAATCCAATCCCAATTGGACTTGGTTTCCATATTTGTTTCAAACTTCACGTGGTTTCTCTTAATTCCAAATATCTTTCCTTTTGTGTAAATATGGTAATATTTTCTTGTTAAGTTCTTGTTCCTTGATCCACGCGTTTATGCCATAAAACAGATTCCTCAAAAAATCCTTCTTGCACTTGGAATCTGTTTCGCGTCAACTGATCATTAGTCGTCTCCAATCTTCTGCAAAGGACCTGGTTCCTTCACTTCGTACATAAACCTTTGCAAGTTGCAACCTAGTTCTTCCGGTAGACATGATAAGGGCCTGATTCTTCCGTAATCGTTTGTTATTCATAAATACTACCAATTCCTTATTTGAGACATGTTAAGAATTTGGTTCTTATATAATATTTGTTGTGTTTGTCATTCCTCAAAAACATCAAATTCAACATAGCTCAACAGGTTGTATGTTTGCGTTTACATGTCACACTTTTGTCTTAGGTTCTTTCCTGATAAAAGAAATCCGATACTTATATCACGCTCTCTAAAATAATCTCTCTGTGGAAATGGATAACAGGTTCAAAATGATCCTCATCTTGCAGCCCATCTAGTCGGTTTGGTGTGGAATCTCATGATGAATTAGAACAACTTTTTGTTTCTCCTTAGAATGATCCTTCTCAATAAACAATTAAATGTTTCTTTTTCTTGGATTATAGATATAGCAGGAAACCATGGTTAGTTTATTTTGAATACATTCTACTTCTTCGATTTGTTGGTCTTTACCTAGCTCCAACTACTTAAACTTTTCTTTAACTTCGAGTTACCTAAGACATGAAAAGGTATGCAAATTGTTTTCTTTGTTTGTTTACTCTCTCATTTTGTTGCCATGTGCCCATCTTAATTTTGTGCTTTGCAAAGTTGGAACTGTATGAATTGCAAGAGAATTTAATGTTACCACTGTCCTTCATTTCTTGATTTGTCTGTCATATATGTTTTAATTAAATAAATAAAAAAAAGTGGTTGCTACAAGAATTTGATCCCTTTATTTAAATGAAAACACTCTAGCATCATGACCTTACTTGAACAGACTTGTTTTAAAAGATATCATATGATTGTATCTTTGAGATCTAAGGAGACAAGAAACCAAGTTTGGTGGATGAATCATACCCAAGAGACCAGTAAATAAAGAAAACATTGTGTTATTTCATGCAAGAAAACTATTTCGGTATTTGAATCGATATTGGGAATTACTAGTTTGACAATTAGTATTTGTAAATACTAAATAAGGATCATGAGATCGGCTATCTGTTCACTTCCCCCAAGTATTTCTGTTCAGTTTTGGATTGTTGCTGCATTGATTGGTAACATGGTTTGCTTCTTTTCATTGTGAAAATAAGATGGCTATTAGTGTAAGGGCTGAAAGGAAGTTAATCTAGATGGTCATCATGTGCATTTTGAACAAGTCCAAATCTAAAGAAGGCAAATGGGCCGAGAAATCTGGATGAGCTTTTGTGTTAGGCTAAGAAGTAGACCTGCCTCTTGATAGACTATTAGGTTTCTGGTTGGTAGCTGGGGCTTTTTGCAGTGCATGTGATGCAGCCCACAATTCTGGGGTCTTTTTGTTGCTTTGGGCAGTGTTCCTACAAAGAGATGTAGGATACTACTATATAAAGAGAGACAATGATTTCTGCTGAATGGAGTGGTCACAAATCATAATCCACGCCCTAAAAGCAGGGTCACTTTCCAAAAAAAGAATATACACTATTCAAATTGGTCTTTTCTCTGTATTTTTTAGTGCAGCCACCGACGGAAGATGCAACTAGAGTCCAATACTTTTGTTCCATTCCCAGCTTTGATTCAATAGTGTTATCAATATCCAGCTTATCCATAGAAATGTCCTCTCAGTAGGCTACGAATTGCTGTGAGAAGACTTCACGACTGGGTTTCTTTATAGAATTTAATGTCTGCAAACACCCCCTGCAAGTTTCCAATTTTTTTAATTCCAAAAAAGGGTCAAAAATATCTTTAACATATGGAAAATGGTTTGTAGATAATTCACCTATTGATCTAAAAATACCCCTCAAACTAAGACCTTAAAACCAGGACAATCATGTTTAATTACATTAATTAATCTCAATCCCTCTCCCCCAACTTTAATGTAATTTCGTCCATGCAGGTTGGATCATTTGCCCAAAACCAGCCACACTTAAAGGTGCTATCTAGCTCTAAAGCTTTTGGTTCAAACCATTCAACTTAAACAGTACAATCAATTCCAAATTTTGTTTGGGTGATTTTCTTACAGTAATGCCAGAAAAAACAAGAGAACCACCTTGGAATTATACAACAAACTTTTCCTGGAAAAGAACAAGTATTCCCGTTGTGATTTTCCACGTTAAATTAAGCAAACCAAGTCCTTCAACTGGAACCATGGGTTAGGTTAAAAGAAATGGGGATCAGATTAAACAGTTCAGCGGGTTTGGATTTGAAAGTGAATGGGTTTAATTTTTAAATAAAATAATACATGTGGTTAATCATAAAAAGTTACATAATTTTTTAAATTAAAGAAAAATCATCGAAATTAGGATGTCAGTTTGAGGGGTATCCGTGAGCCCAAAAAATAAATTGGATGTATTTTTACAGTAATTTGTGGATGGGAGCCAATCCAGATTATGGTGCTAGATGTATACATGAGTGAAAGAAGCAAAAGGACTCAATAATGGAAGGGAAAAACAGAATACTGTTGGAGTAGACACGGCCGAATTTGTTGACAATTTTACGTGAGTTTGCCAACAGATAAGCGGATGCCATGCTGCCTGTGCCAGTCTTTTTGAAGTTCTGAAATCAAATACTATATCGTATCTACTCAGAATATCATATATCTCTAAATGATCTTCAAAAAAAAAAAATAGCAACATCAATAGTGCAAAATCTATTTTAGTTAAAACTTATTTGGACATGCATTGTCTTCAACATGATTGTTAGACTAAACACTAAGGCATAATATAGTGGTATCAATGAAGATTTTATCAGAATAAATTCCTAATTGTGTATGTTAGTTGAAACAAAACGGTTAAGAGTTACGATCAATTTGTTAGGGGTTATTGACCTTACTGTTATACTATATGTTGCCACTAGAATTTATGGAGAGGGGGGTTCCAGCCTCTTTAACTTTTTCTGCTTTTTAACAACTTGTGCTAACAAACAAATTAAGCTAACGCAATAGGGCTAAAACCGACACGACCCCTTTCTATCAATTTTTATATAGTTATTTCAGTTGCTTTTAGCTGTATAGTCTAATAATCATGATAAAACGACACACGTATTACTGCTTGAAAAGGGGAAAAATTAATCTTTTATTATTACGTTATTGCATTCACATGAAACACGTAGATTAAAGATCATGAATATATAGTCATTGGGCGGTCACTTTATCGCACAAAAACTGTTGAAATATAAATTCGCTCAACTTTAATTAAGTTAATATGACATGAACTCAACAAAATAAGGATGATTCCCAGTCATGAACCCTTCTAAATATAATAATTATTTTATTTTTTTAATCATAAACATCGAAGGATAAATTATTTCTAATTTTAGGAACGAAATGATGGGAAAAAGAAAAGAGGAAGGTTAAGGACAGAAGAGCAAATTAATTGAGACATTGATCTAATTAGATTGCTATTTCTCCTTGGTTCCATTTTGTCTTTACAAGCCCCTAGCTACCCCACCTCCTCTTATTAGCCTCTTCCAAATCCCACTTTGTCTTTTCTCACCTTTACACATGGCCATATATATTAATTAGAATCTCACTGTCTACGTTCCCCTTTTTAATTCTTCCTGTTTAAAGAATTGTTTATTTTTTAGTATAAGTCCTAACGATGTTTTTTCAACTTTAATTAATTTTGGAACGGCTAAACTTACGAAAATTAATAAACTTTCAACTCGGTCCTCGAATTGTTTTTTCTGTTGTCTGACCCATCGAATATTCGTAGTTTTGAACTTGAAACAATATGATCAAAAGATAAAAAGAACACCATTAGCATATATGAAAGAATAAGAATAAAAGAATGGACCTGGGAATCAGATATTCTAGGGAATAATGGTCAGTTGAATGTGCAATAAAGCTGAATATAATTTTTGGATATTTTGTAAGAATGATTCTACAATCTCTATCAATCTTAATTAATATATATCGTGGGAGAGGTTGCATGATAGACAAGTAAAATGTTAATTTGAAATAGACATATCAATTAAGATGAAAATGAAAAGAGACAGAAGGGAATGTTTAAATGGGATCTTTCACTTTACTTGAATAGACATGTCATTAAGATATATAATAGTATATGTGTATAAAATAGGCCAATTTTTTTGACAATGATAGGTCAGTACTCTCTAAGCAAAACTGATTCTGTAAGCTATGATCCCTATTTAATATTCTGAATTTAATCTCCATCGTTTAATAAACTTTTTAGCTATAGCTATGTACATATGAGATTGTATGGGTCCCATGTTTGATTAAGATAAACTTCCCTTTTTCGAAAAAATGCAAATTCCTTCAAATCAATTCTCTCTGTGTCAAGATATTGTTCTTACGAGAAAGGATCTGAAACTATATGTGACTTCGCAAAAGCTAAATATGTTAAGTCATAATTAACACACGCAAGTATATATAATCATAAGTAATATAATGATTATAAATAACCGATGTCGAATTTCACAGGAACTTAGCGCTTCAATGATGATTTGTTTTTTGTCTAACAATGTGTTATGATATTTTGTTAATTTAATATTTACAGACTGTAAAATGAAAAGCAATAAGCGGATGGAGTGTTATGCCAATTGCCAAGGGTATATATGGATGAAGGAAAATACTTTTGCAAAAAAAATAAGTTATTTTATTACTTTTTTTTTATTTTTATATTTGGTTAGTAAATAAAAAATATTATATTCAGAATACTTACATATAATTTAGTAAAACACTTCGAGAGCCGAGGTAATTGGGGTACTAGGGTGGTACATTGGATTTAGGATGGGGAGGAGATCAATAGTACGTAATGGGTATGAAACTTGTTTTACTTATTACTCTCATCGAAATCATCATTTTTCTGATCTAAAAAGATAATATTTTCTAGAAAAAATATTTTCACCAACTAAACATGAATAATTGAAAAATATTTCATCATTTATCAAACAAACCCTAATAATTCTTTATTTACTTTCCTACATAGACATAGTAACATATGCATAAACGACATATATGAATATGACATGATATATAAATACAATATAATAGTATATGTTAAAAGACAGATAAAATGACAGATGAATGAGAGAAAGGGATGTTATGAATTTGTTCTTATCCTTTCAGAAAAATGTCTTTTAAGTAAGCCAAAAGAGAGAGTCAAGGGTATGGAGGACTAATTATCTACTATATATGCAGCCATGCTTTCTGTTTCAGTAAGTAACCCTTTTTTGTTTGTCTTTTGCACCTTATCATTCCCCCCTTTCCCAAATTCACGACATAATGACTTATCTATATCCCAACAGATGAGGTTTCATAGGTTATTTATTTATTTATTTTAGATGGATGTTAGATCTTTCAATTAACATTTAATTAGCTGGTAAAAAAAGAATATTTACAGTGTATATGAATACATGCATAATTAAGGAATCATTTAGTAGAGTGCATTAGAAAAAATAATACATGAGTATTAGTTTTGTGTAGCGTTAATATCTTATTTGGTACATTTTTCAACTTATTTTAACTAATGCAACCATTAATTATACACTCTATTTGATATTAAGGTATGTGTAACTAATACATGAAAATTCATAAAATTAGTAATGCAAAGAGTTTTAATACATGCATTAGCAATTTAACATGGTTAAAGATACTATTGCCCCTCAAAACTTTTTCAACATCCTTTTCACCATATTTGTGGAGGGTATTTTTGTAACAATTAATATATTTTTTTAGAAATTATATAATTATGTTATTTTTAATACACCAAACCAAACACATCATAAGAAACAATCCAGCATAACTAATGCAAGTATAGCTAATATCTAACATTACTTATAATATCAGCATTACTAATACATTATATTCAGTACTATTCATATACACTCTACCAAATGACCCCTAAGCGTCTGTGTAGAAAGCATTACGCGGTTTAAAACTCAATACTTCGTTCTAAAATAAGTGATGTTTTTAGTTTGGACATACCTCTTAAGAAAATTACTTACTCCTAGAAAGTATGGCAAGATGTACTTTTACTTACTTGCGCTTAATAAATACATTGAAAAAAATATAACTATTTAATAGTTTCTTGTGTATGTAAAACTCTCTTTATTTAAAGTAGGGTAAAATCGAAAAAACATCATTAATATCTTCTTGATTATCTAAAACACTACTTATTTTGAAATGGAAGCAACAACTATTAGAGAATATAAGTAAGTAATTAAAAGTGTTTTTTTTAATCGTTTAAATTTTTAGATATAAAGATTACACACTTTAACATGATACTAAAATCAGACCCATCCCAATTCTTAATTTACCGGATATTGAGCCTCATAGTATGTTGTCCATACTCTAGTTAGCAAGTCTTGGCGTGCAGGAGGTATCAAAATTTCCCATATTAAGACATGTTATTTGTTCTAACAAGTAATTTATAAGGTGATCTTATAATGTAAAAGTTTGTTACACTATCAGTGAATATTAATTAACCAAGGAACACATGTCACATGGAATGGACCCTAAAAGATCATCCAAAATGCTCCCTTGTCTCCCCTTTAATCTTGTTTAAAATGTATAATCCTGCATTTATGCTAGGGTTTGTAGAATTCTCAAGGGACACAAGCCAGCACCAAAACCTTGTTAATATATATATATCTGCTGGCTTATTGTTTGTAGCTTCTAATTAATTAGACAAAATCTTGGTCAAACACTCAGATGCATGCATATGTATATAACTATGAAACACTCAAATCTTGTTCATTTAATGATTCACTAATTTTAACACAATTGTTCCTTCAAAACTACCTAGCTGGCAATCTGAGCCTCACATGCTTTAATATCCTCGTAGTTTATGTAAGTTTTTATTTGCAAGATAGTTTGATTAATTAGCGCGCTGTCATTGTTTGTTTTACGTGTTTAATCACTCTAGCTACCAACAAAAAAATCTTTTGTATAATATTATATTAATTCGATCCCAAATTTCAAGCCACTTAGGAGAGACAAGAAAAGGCCAAGAAAAGTGTGAACATGGCTAAAATCATGATGAATTAAATCAAAGGCCATATTGATCGAGGATTGCTAGAAATATAGATGTGTGCTAAATAAAGTACAAATTACATAGAAATGAATGGTTGAGATCGGCTATACTATGCATATATTGCAACTATACACTTATTAGAAAGAAATCGATTGCTCATCTGTCATTGTACACATGACCATGTATTGTCATTTCGATTGATGGACGCAAATATTGGGTCTAACCATTGATATTAGAGTAAACAGAGATTCTAAATTCGAGTAATACTACTGCTATTCTTATTAAAAATAAATGTTTATGTACTTTAATCATGAAAAATAATATAATCATTTCGCATTGTGAGCTTAATAAAATAATGTCGATCACAACTAAGTCAACTCACAAAACTCATTTTAGGTTTCAAGGGCTAAAAGCTTATCTCAGGAGAATTCTTTCGCTTCACTCAACAGATGGATCTAGAGAACCGAATCGATTGTCTTACAGTATGATCAATCCAGTTATGAGAACTTCTTATGATTAACTCACATATGATCACCTTGAGTAGTTGTACGAAATTAACCCTAGCGAATAGATGATATAGATTAAAGTAAGTAAAAGTGTACCATTTCTAAAATTTAAACTTTTCGATGAAATGATCACGTATTTTAAGAGACATAGTGAAATGATATGGGTGAGGGTAATTTGGGGGGGGGGATTGGGAGACATGGTGCATAATCTTGGGGATTTGGCTAAGCCAAGGCCCTCACCCTAGTGTCGGAAACTAGGCGTACAAGAGCCCAAAAGCAAACAAAAGTGTAGTTTATATAAATTAAAACTATATATTATAATATTATATTATATATATGTAGAAATGACAGGTCCTTGCTGTTACATATGTATATTCATTTCAATCTAAATTCCAAAGTAGAAACCAAATCCTTACTGCAATATCCATCTATCTTATGTTTCCTCTGCCTACCCCGACACTCTAAAGCTGTACTGCACCTATCTTATAGACAGTGCCTGCTCTAATTTTTCCTCTTTCAAAATTGCTGTGGTAACATAACATGCATGGTAGTAATTAATCAGTTTAATTAAGTATGAATTCATTGCAATAATGCAATAACTATATTGTCTATGATTGATTTGACTTCTCATAAAAATCTTGTTTAGTTTCCTATGGTTCGGATCATAAAAGGCTAGTAGTTGATCATAAATCTATATTTCCCTTTTCTCCACCTATAATTAAAGGGACGCATAGGGTTTCTATTTATTATTCTCTAAAGGAGAGTTTGGTAGATCGTATAAGAATACTGCAGAATATGGTGTATTAGTAATGTTGGTATTAGTTATGTTTGCATTAGTTATGCTAAGATTATTTCTATGCAGCGTTTGATTTAGTGTATTAAAAATAACATGCATCGGATAATCTCTAAAAAAATTATTTGTTAACAAAAATACCCTCCACAAATATGGTGAAAAGAATGTGAAAAAAGTTTTAAGGAGCAATTGTGTCTTTAACCATGCTAATGCGTGGATTAGAAGTCATTGCATTACTAATACCGTTGATTTCCATGTCTAGTTATACACACTTTAATACCAAATAGAGTGTATAACTTATATAGATTGGAAAAGTATACCAAATAAGGTACTAGTAATAAATTAATGTACTGCTTGCATTATTTTTTCTAATGCACTCTACCAAACGACCCCTAAAATACTCAAACCAGGTGTTGTATGTATTATATACCTCTGTATTTAATCAGTAATATACATGGTATATAGAACGAGTGCTCTTATCTAATTAAGAAATGAAAGGAAGAATTTATTTGCAGTATTTCTCCAATAAAGATTAAACAAATTTGAAGTCTTTTGTTTAGTGGCTCAAAACAGACATTATTCTACTAGTTGTAAATTTTAATACTCCCATTTGACCAGATAGACCTTGCTGCTGGGTCAAAAATTGAAGGTCTCGATGACAAAAGACCCTGTCTGATACCAACCACTGAAAGTAATGGCCAAGTCACCATCTTTTTCAACAAGCCTAGGGATAAACAAATCCCAATTCTCTCACCAATATATAACAAAAAAAACATCAGATCAAAAGGGCTGGTTGAATTAATAAATTAAAAGTTTTTAAAATTTACTTATTTTGAGAAATATTTTTCAAAATTTTCATTTCGGAGAGTAGCAATTTGTGCTTTCATAATAAACTTGCAAAAATATTTTTGTAATATTAAAATAATAATTTATGCTAAGGTTCACAAAGTGCTTCTAAAAGAGAAGTCTATTATTTTCAGCTTCTAAAAAAAAACTTCTGATGCTATTCGATCAAAAGTACTTATATTTTTTCTATAAACTTGATCAGAAAATTCACAGCTCACTAAAATAAGAACTTTAATTTTTCTTAAAACATTTTTGGCTTTCTAAAGCTTGAACATGGAAACATTTAAAGTTAAGTTGAAAAAGTAAATTTAGAAGTTGAATTAAGCTGTGATTGAGCTTGAAAACATTTAAAGTTAAGTTGAAAAAGTAAATTTAAAAGTTAAAGTTGTGTTTGAACATGAAAATATAGTCCAAGTTATGTGAGTAAAAACTTTAAAAAGAACTATTAAAACCTGTTTGAAGTAGAAATAATGAAGCAAAATTAATAAACAAAACATTTATTTGAAATAATCCGGGAATAAACAAAAGTAAAGCTAGTTATAAATTATAATACCAAATTATTAATGCCTCGAGCCACACCACCAACTAATTGGGTCAACACGTTCAAACCATCCTTTTATTCCACCAACTAACTTTGACATACAAGAATCCTACATAAACCCACCTTGTCAACTAAAAGTCCCCCTTGACCAAGACAATTAGCACCATAATTGTGAACATGTTAAGTACGTTACCCAAAATATACTTTCACTCTAATTAGAATTAATTAATATGATTAGGCAATTAGTTAGCTATGGTTATACTACTAGGGTTTCAAAAATATATACACTAAGAATTATACTAAGCATGTGGGGAAGGGACATTGCATTATATGAGGACTTGGTTGTTTGAGAATGGCCCTACAAACTTCATTGTGCTTCGTGTTCATTTGACAATCTCACTATGATTGGCCTAAAAGCTTATGTACGGACATTTTACTTAGATTATGTAAAGGCAACAAGATCCCACCCATTATCATAGCGAGGCTTTTGTCTCTAATTGTTTTTTTTTCTTAATTCTTTACTTGCTCTTTATCTTTCTAGGGCTAACTTTTTAAAAAAAAATTGTTTTAAATTATTTGAATAGTGCGTAGGAGTAGCTAGGTCTATGAATAGGTGATAGACGCAATTAAGAACATAAAAAGATCATGGTGTAATTTGGATTTTGTATTATTTAAATGTAGCGTGAGGTTGAATAGCTCTAAAGAAAATTGATCATCAATTGACTAACACCAAAAACTAATTCATGATATATCAGTGGGTGATTATTCATGACCAGATAAAGAAACTATATAGTAAACCAAAAATAACAACGAGTAACCAATTACGTACATTGCACAAGCAATTATGTTAAGAAAATGAATTTTGAATTTTACGCTCAACTTCAAGAGTCAGTGTTGAAAGAAATGTCTAACATCATATCGGGAGAAGATCTCGGAAATCTTTATATGCCTTGGGCGAACTTTCTACCTTTGAACTAACTTTTGGGTTGAGTTAGGCCGCGCCCGAAGTCCATTTAACAGTCGATCAGATGATAAAATAATCAAAACCAAATATCTAGGGAGAGAGCGTTAACCATGTGGGAATCTAACTTTTTCTCTTATGTATTTCGTTCTCTTTGACTGAGGTTGTTAATTAATTACTTCTATAAGTATAGATCTTTCTTAATAATCTTGTAATTACCAGTTGTTGTTGTAGATGCTGGCACTAATGTTGATAATGGAATCTCTCCTTGTCTTGTGGAGAACCATTCAAATTGAACAACCTTTGTGGTCCTACGTTAATTAAACTCTGTTGTCGTGGTTGACTGATTGCTAATCCTTTCAACGATAATTCTGTGGCTGAATTATATGACAATCTGTCTTGAAATTTTAATTAATTTAACTTTTTCTAAATTTTGTGGCATTGACAATTGTAAACCACAAAACAAAGAAAAATCAATCGTTAATCATGTGTCAATGATAATTATCGTACTTAATTAGTCACCATTGGATTATCAAATCGTCAGCATTAGATCCTACGATGCTCATTTTCCATCACATGAGCCAATATCCATATAACTAACGAAGATTCTTTCATATTCAGTGAGAGCACTATAATTCAAGATTATTTATTTTTTTGTTTGTAAATTTTTAATTAAAAAAATAATGGGGTGAGTTTTTAAATATTGAGGAAATCTCTTGAGTTATCTTTACTTGATTCGAAATCTGTAATAGAGTTTAATTTCACAGTGGTCCATGGATACCAAGAATAAAAATTCCTATTAATTTGATCCAGTATTTTTATGATCTCCAAAATTGACTAATGATAGGCAAGAATATCTCAAGGCTAGCTCATGATTAGCATATTTCAAAAATTCACTTTATTCTAATACTCCAATTGTTTCCGTCGTCGTCCTCGAACAGTTGGGAATATATACGTACTATTCTATTTTGCCATTTTGACTAATAAAGTTCAATTAACAGAAAGAAAAAAAAAACAAGAGAGAACCTTTGTGGAGTAAGAATTCATCTATATAAAGATCTTAAAGGACAATTAAACTTATTGGATTTCATCATTAATATAATCCAGTTGGTAGAGAACAGTGTTGACTATAGAATAACAAAATGAGATTAATCAAAGTGTAAAGATATGACGTCACGTAAAGTATATTGACATTGGCAAAATCGCTTTCATGAACATTATACATGTATAAATACTCATAGTTAATAATGTTGTAATTGTTATTCTTTACGCCTATGAATTCTTTATGAACATGGTACGGTCCAATTGTGGTCACCAAATAATTCTTCCACTTTTTTTGGCTTTTAAGTTTGAGCATCTTCAGACTTATAAGTAATTGCATTACACCTTTAGATTAAAAAAGAAATGGGAAGAACATTGCCAATATATTATTCCCCATAAATTTAAAGTAAAGATAGTCATGCTTAGTGGGGTGGAGGGCTAGCTTATTTGATGAACTCCCTGACTTTCAAAGTTGAGATGGAGGGTTCAAACTTAATCAGTCAAATAATATTTTATTTTCCTTTCTCCCACTTCACCTTAATTAAGGTGGGAATATTCAAATAATTAAGCAATACTTTGATGATGTACACAATTTACAATATGTATGATAGTGAGGGTTGGTGAAAAATATTGTCATTTTACTATATGTACGTTTCAAACAAATATTATGACCAAAATACGGAATAAGCTAAGAGTATTCCATCTATTAATATATGGAGTCCATTCACGAGTCTTTATTTAATTCCTTTGTGATATATTATATGCTTTCGAGTCTTCTTAACATTAATTAATTAACCAAGTGTTTTGAAAGAGATTTTTATTTCTTCCTTTTGGTATAGACTATAGAGATAAAGTGAGCTTTTAGTGATATCTAATAGGCATCAATCTTATGATAAAATAGACGAATGTTCGAGGAAAAGATGAGAGGTATATAGGTTAGATGCATCTACGTAATCATAGGTAGGGAATAAATAATTCTACGATAAAATAGAAGAATCTCTCTTCCTTTAATTTTCAGAGATAAATATAATGTTTTATAATTAATGTACCTTCATTATAACAGGTGGTTGGTTGTGGTTTGCTTTGATTTTGGTTCTCTTTTGGAAAATGAAGTGTGTGGTAGGATTTGGTTTAGGGATAATAGGTTTTCAAAAATGTGTTGTTGAAATTTGAAGAAAATTATAGATTCAAAACATAAAAAAGTTCAGAAAAATAAAGCAGTTTAAAACTTTAAATGAAAAAAAAATAGGTTTTTTTTTATTTTAAAGAAAGCTATTTAATTGTTTTCTTTTGTCTTCACAGAACAAAAGTTTTGCTTTAGAACGAGTAAAGTTACTAGTAAGTGTTGGATATTGCATCTGTTACTGCTACATAGTTTCTAGAATAATTAGTTGTTTAGTTATTTGAGGAGTCTAATTATTGATTTAGTTGAATATTCAGTTTATTAGTTTTAAAAAGAGTTTAGTACTTTAGATATAGGAGGAGTCTACTACTTTGTTTATGTGCCTATATAAAGGCTTATTATTAATGAAATTAATATGAGAAAGTTTTCATTCATATTTTCTATTTTATTGTTTGCATCTCTCTCCAAAATCTCCAAAAACACAACAAGTGGTAGCAGAGCCTGACAATCTAATGGGTTCAACGATCCAACGATCCAACGATTCAATGGGTTCAATGAGCCGATGGTTGAATGAGGTTTAAGACAGGTTTAAGGCGGTTTCAAATCAAGTTACAACCAATTTGATGATAATGAAGATTTTTGTCCAGTACTACATGTGGAGAAGGAGTTTCAAGTTTCAACCATATTTTCAACATACTTGTTGCTGCATCTTTAAAAATAAAAATAAAATATTTTTTAAACCATTTTCAACCACAATATTTTAAATCTTATTTTTAACCATTGAAAGCAGCAGTGATGAAGATGATGTGAAGAAGAAGAAGATGATGAAGATTATTTTGCCAGAAAATTCAGGTCAAGGGGAGATTTGTTAGGGTTTGCCCTGAATTTCCTACTTTACTGAATTATACCATAACTGTGTTTTACCTTGAAAAGGTTTTCTTGGTGGAAAAGGTTTCCTAGTAGGAAAATAACTCTTCCATAATTGGTTAACCGTTTCTTGGAAGAGAAGTTTAGACTTCTATAAATTGAAGATCCCTCTTCTCAAATCAAACACAATAGCATCCACAATGTAGTCGTTTAGAGAGTTTCGTTTAGGGGGAGATTATTCTCCCAATAAGTCTTTATGCTTTTTAGTTTTAGTTTTTAATATGTAGGCCAATTGGCCAAATCATATAATAATATTGTGTTTTTAGTATGCTTTTCTTTGTCATCTGATTTATCGCCTTAATGGTTTGTAATTAATAGCTTCCGCATGACGCCCTCTCGATTTCGATCCCAACAAGATTTGTTAGGGTTTGCGCTGAATTTCCTACTTTACTGAATTATACCATAACTGTGTTTTACCTTGAAAAGGTTTTCTTGGTGGAAAAGGTTTCCTAGTAGGAAAATAACTCTTCCATAATTGGTTAACCGTTTCTTGGAGGAGAAGTTTAGACTTCTATAAATTGAAGATCCCTCTTCTCAAATCAAACACAATAGCATCCACTATGTAGTCGTTTAGAGAGTTTCGTTTAGGGGGAGATTATTCTCCCAATAAGTCTTTATGCTTTTTAGTTTTAGTTTTTAATATGTAGGCCAATTGGCCAAATCATATAATAATATTGTGTTTTTAGTATGCTTTTCTTTGTCATCTGATTTATCGCCTTAATGGTTTGTAATTAATAGCTTCCGCATGACGCCCTCTCGATTTCGATCCCAACAAGTGGTATCAGAGCCTTCATGATCTTGTGCCTTTGTTGAGAAAAAAAAAAAAACTTTCAACTATTTTTAATCCATACTCATTTTCAACTTATTTTAACCCGTGCTTACTTTTAACGCTCAGGGCTATTTTCAACCAATATCAATTTTAACCAATTTTAATCCATACCACTTTTAACCTATTTTTCATCAACCATGGCAAGCAATGGTCTTTCTTTGACTGGTCCACAAATTTTCACTGGTGAAAATTATCAAATTTGGGCAGTGAAGATGAAGTCTTATCTTGAAGCTTATGATTTGTGGGAAGTTGTAACGGAAGGATCACCTTTACAACCACTCCCTGAAAATTCTACTTCTGCCCAAATCAAAAATCTTTCAGAAGAGAAAACCAGAAGATGCAAAGCCAAAATTGTGATTCAAAATTCAGTTGGAGATTCTATCTTCTCTAAAATAATTGCATGTGAGACAGCGAAAGAAGCTTGGGACAAACTCGAAAAGGAGTATCAAGGAAGTGAACGAGGCAGACAAAATCAGATCTTGAATTTGAAAAGGGATTTTGAATCTCTTAGAATGCAAGAGGGTGAGACCATCACTAAGTATTCTGACAAGATCTCTTTGATTGTCAATAGAATCAGGTTGCTTGGCGAGGATTTTAAAAATAACAGAATAGTTGAAAAAATTCTTGTGACTATTCCAGAGAGATTTGAGTCAAAAATCTCTGCGCTAGAAGAGTCTAAAGATCTCTCTACCATATCTCTTGCAGAATTAATAAGTGCTCTTCAAGCACAAGAGCAAAGAAGAGCTTTCAGACAAGATAAAGTTGATGAAAGTATTTTTTATGTAAAACACCAAAAAGGAAAAAATTGATTATCCTCCTTGCAAATATTGCAAGAAGAAAACACACTTAGAAAAATTTTGTTGGTGGAGATCTGACGCAATATGTGGAAATTGCAAACAAACAGGTCATGTTACAAAAGTGTGCAAGTTCAAAGATCAAAACAACTCACAAGCACTACTAATGGAAGAAGAAACTCAGGAGGACGAACTTTACTAGATTGCAGCAACAGAAGCAAGGAGGAGTGTTGGATATTGCATCTGTTACTGCTACATAGTTCCTAGAATAATTAGTTGTTTAGTTATTTGAGGAGTCTAATTATTGATTTAGTTGAATATTCAGTTTATTAGTTTTAATAAGAGTTTAGTACTTTAGATATAGGAGGAGTCTACTACTTTGTTTATGTGCCTATATAAAGGCTTATTATTAATGAAATTAATATGAGAAAGTTTTCATTCATATTTTCTATTTTATTGTTTGCATCTCTCTCCAAAATCTCCAAAAAACATAACAGTAAGTTCTAGCAAAGGAAAATGACTATTCAATATTCTATACTTTTTAAAAGCATACTATATTACTATTAGCTTTTGTTTTTGGTTAAACAAAACGAACAATGAAAATGTACTTTAATTTCACGTTCATTACTTTAATTTGTGTATAAATATATATGGTCCCATCTCTCAAGTCTCGATCATTATTAGATTCCTAACTTTGTCCTTAAACTTTTTACTAATTAATTAATAAAACTTTATTTAACAAGTTAGTCAATTCACCAGAGAAATAATACAACTAGCTAGAATTCTAACTTAGTAAAAGAAGCGCCATTGGTACTTCATCCTTCCCTAGTTTCCTTTCACTTTCTTTGAAACCAAATGTGTCTTTAAGTACCCTCAATTATTTTTTTGTCATTATCAACTATACTTTTTTAATTAGGCCATGATTGGGAAATATCATAGCTAATAGGAATATTAATTAATAAAAGTACACCATTAATTTACTTGTGTGTTGTTGCATACAAACTTCGACAATCCACAACTTTGTTAAATAACTTCCTAATATAGAGTACTTAATTAATTAGTATATGGTTATATGATATCTTAATGTGGATACACAAAACTAGAAGCTAACACATTAAATTTTATAGCAAATTTAGCCACAAAGAAAAAATGACTATATCTCGTGTTTGTTAAATGAAAAACTAGTAAAGTTACTGAAATTCAAATTTCTCTCTTATGACTCAGACTTTGAAAAACTTAAGTCCTTTTGGACGACTTGTGAGAAAAACATTTGGAAAAAGCTACCGTAAAAAGAAAACGCGAAAAGATAGTTGTACTCTTTCTTTTAAGATTTACGAGTTTTTCGTTTGTGAAACTGATTTCAAATCGTAAAAGGCCTGAACAATTATAAATTAGGATGATCAATTTATAATGACTCATTTTGACATGTAAATATTTTTTATATTTATAAATTAGTTTGATCAATTTATAATAATAATTTATTTGGATTTAGAAGCACTTTCAATATTTACCAAATGAGTAATTATATCAACACTTAATTATTCATAAACTAATAGATAATTTAAAATAATTATTAAAATAAAAATAAAATAGATGGAGGGAGTGTGAATGATTTCACCTGGGCTAAGAACCGTAAAAGGGTGCGGCTTTTAATTTGCTGGGGCCACCAACGGTTGCGATTCTGGCCACGTCTTTTTGGGTATTCATATCATGCCATTTTCAGATGTGCCATTCATGCATCATCCATCACTTTATTGGTTCATGTGCCACTTACCTTCACATATACCCTAAAAATTAATTCTTTTTTCTGGAAAATCAAACGTTATTCCTAATTTCCTACTTCCTATTGTACTCCCCTCGTTTCATCTTATGAGTTTTATTATTATCTTTCATCAATTTTACTTCTCATATTTTATTTTCTAAACTCTTATAATTAAAAAAAGAGATATATTTACTTATAAAAATTAAATTACGTGAATTTGTGATTTTTTCATAAAATTAAATATTTTATGTATATTTTAAAATTAGTATAATATTACCTGCGGGCATTAATGTTACAAGAACACTAAATGGTGCACTTGGTTAAATATCAAGTTATTTACCTTAAGAATTAGAGATCAATTCGTATTAAATATATTTTTTGTAGTGCACCCATGTTCTAGAAATCCTAGAATCTCCTATGATTAAGGATAAAAACAAAAACAACTAGTTATACCTTAAATTTTTAAAATGACAATTATTTTGGACCATCTATTTTTTAGTAAGGAAGAAAAATAAAATAGACAAGGAGAGAATATTTTTCTCCATATTACCCTTAGTAGTTAGTACTTTTTCCGTTTCAAAATAAGTTTCACCTTATATAAAATCATGTCTATTAAAAAATCAATAAAAACAATATGTATTTAATAAAGACATACTAATATATAAACGTGCCTTCTAACTTGGGTTCAGTTGGTATCTATGCCTATCAACTTTGGGTGTGCACAAATAGCTAGACACTTATTAATTTTTGTCTTAAATTTTTAAGTTGACACTTATTTTGGTCCAATTCTTTTTTATAAAGGTGACACTTATTTTGAGACTGCGAAAATAATAGTCAAATTTAGATTTTCAAAATATGATTAATAAGGTTAATTTAATAATATACACCTCTAATTAAAATTTTCTTAAGCGAATGTCAGATCAACATGCGCCAAGTAATATAAAATGAAAGAAGTACATTTTAACTCTACAAATCATCAATTCATCATAAGTAAAATTAGGGAACAATTCATGTTTGCAATAAATTTTAAAGTGAAGAAAAATAAGTTACAATAATAAATAAAATGTGATGAAACATAAATTTTATTGATAAATATTTATGAGGACAATTCTATTCATCATCCTACTTTTTCTCTCTCAGAATTTTCTCCGTTATTCGAAGATTGTTAATAGCATATTTTTTGAATGTGTGATAATTTTGACTTTCTTGTGGTGTGTTTGATCGCTAGAAATATTAAACAACACATTTGACAAAGACAATATTTTATGTCTTGAACTCATCATGAGTATCCGAGAAGTTTATAATATGATCATTTTGAAATTTTGATCTCTTTATGAATATCCTAAAATTTATAGAATATTCATGATGTCTCTAATTCAAGGGAATATATCATTCTTTATATAGACATGAACTAGGGTTTAGTGTAGAGTAGCCTCCAACAACCCTAATAGATATTTGATTCGTCTTGTAAAGTCTCATAAAATTTTAATTTCTATAATAATCTATCTATGTTCAAGAGATAGAAATAAAATTTCCGTATGTCATTTTTTAGACTCCACTAGTGGAATTTACACCGAGCATGTTATTATTTTTGTTGCAATTAAAATTATAATCTACTAGAGACCACACCTATCTTTATACCATCAAGAGCAATTACGTTAAGACTATTTTTACGAGTATAGCTCTTACTGGACATTTTACGTATCAAAAGTGAGATTTTAGCCATTTACGATGATTCCTACAAACAAATGTACGAAAACATATTGCCAAATATCTCTTTGATTGCAAAATTTATCGAGTTGTGAAATCTATTTAAGAGATGTTCCTATTTTCGTGTCGATAACGACACATTTTAGTTATCTATGATGATACTGATAAATAAATATACGCAAATGTATGATCAAATGTCTCTTCAGTTACTGAAAATATCCAATGTGAAACTTATTTAAGAGACATTTCTATTTAAGTTTGTATCTTTTTAAAAGAGACTGTGATTTTTTGTTTTATCTGTGTTTTTTTATTGATACGTGTATGCAGAGGCGATTCTAGGATTTTTAGAACACGGGCGCACCACTAAAAAAAGAAGAAAAAAATGTATGTAGTAGGAATTGAACCCTTGTTCTCAAGGTAAATAACATAACCTTTAACCAAATGCACTATTTAGTCTCCTTGTAGCATGAGTTCCAGTAGATAATATATACTAATATTTTAAAAATACATATATAAAATATCTAGTTTTCCAAAAAGACCACGATTTTCGTGCCCCATTTTCAAAGCTAAATTCGCCCCTGCGTGTACGCCTTCGTGAAAGATAAAAAGGAAATCACAACTGATTCTCTAATGACTAAATATAATACCTATCGATGAACCATTGGAGAATAAATCGAGCCAAATTAATCTAATCTTAATGCTTGTTTTATCATTCTTTTAAGAGTAAATGCATCAGGACCCCCCTAAAGTTGGTCGACATTTGGAAGTAGACACCTAAACTTTACGGGGGTCCTATTACACCACTCAACTAATTATACAGTTGTAAATACCCCATTTTGACCCATTTGCTCAGCAGCTTTGTTCTCACGTTTGGCAGGCGCGTGACTGAAGGAAATTGCAGCAACAAATCAATTAAAAAATGCCACGTGGCATGGTTAATTTAAATCCTTTCTTTATATAAAGACACTCATCTTCTCAACCTCCCAAAAACTCCATTTCTAGGCTTGGAGAAGCTTCTCCAAAAAAAAATTCTCTCATCATCAACGAAATCAGATACAAAAGGTAAGAAAGTTCCATATGTGTCCTTTAGTAGCTTTAATTTCTTGTTGTTTTGTTTAAAATATCTGAAATCAAGCGATTAGGTTATAGGGAAACTACTGTTACAATGTCAAATGCAAGCTTGAATCGCATTTGTAATGACGAGAATGATCCAATGTTGCGTATGACAATGCGTTGCAAACATGGCGACTTACTTCCAATGCAGACTTCATGGTCGGACGATAACCCAGCTAGAAGATTTTGGTCCTGTCCACGCTATCGTGTATGTTCGATACAAATTTCTTCAATTATTTTCTGTTTCAGTTAAATTGATTTGTTTGTGGCCTATTTTAGGAGAAGTCATGCAAGTTCTTTAGATGGAGGGATCCTGAAGAGATTGATATGCGATCCAAAGCAGTTATTCTCAAATTGGCGAATAGAATTAAGGAGTTGGAAGGAGCATTAGCATTTTATGAAAGTAGGGACAATATGATGAAAGATAGTGATGATAAGGTGATCAGGGAGACGAAGAAGACAAAATGTTGCAGTTGGAAGCTAATCTTGCTGATTGCCATCGTGTTTGTTCTTGTTTTAGGCATTACCAAAAAAGTGAAGCATGACCAATGTAATTGCGTGCACCTACAATTGTCATAGTTGTCCTATTTACATCTAGTTTTGTATTTTTGTTTGATTGTGTAAGGCTTATGGAACCTTATTTGTATCTCTTTGGATTACGTCAGTGGAATATCTATCTTTTGTGTCTATCTTCTGTGCTTTAACCACATTTCATTGGCAACTACAATTCTATTAGATCAAAAGTGATATTGTAGAGTTTGGTACAGTACTGTTAACAGTAGCAAAATCAAAATGAGTTTGGTACCTAATACATCCCCCTAAACTGGCAAAAAATAGCAACAGTTGCACCAAAAAATATCACAGCAATAACACCAAGAAATAGCAAAAGATGCACTACTTCCATGGGACATGGGTCTTTCGAGTTGAACTGCTTTGATTTTCATTGTTAGCAACAGCTGCAGACCTTGTTTGAACTCTTTTTTCACCCCTCATTTTTTCAAGTCTGTTAGTGGAAATGGCTGACTTTCTCTTCCATTTCATTCCATGGCGTGGCTTATAGCCAATATCTCCAGTAATTTCATCAGCCCTCCTTGTTGGTATTGTACCAATGTCAATAACTCTTCTACTTGGCATTCCAGGCTGTTCAAACAAGTCACAAATATTAGACAACTCTAGCAAATGCTAACCAACATAAACTAAATAATTCAACCAAATTGTAATTCTTTACTTACATTAAGAGTGGTAGAACCATCATCACCTTGAAATATTCCAAACCCCACTATCCTTGGCCTTTTAAAAGGTCTTGTTGCTCCACCACTAGGGCCCTCATTCTCTTGTCTTTCTTGATGCACCCCCCTTCCTCTGCCTCTTCCATTGCCTCTTTCACTGCCTCTTCCTTCATTTCCTTGACTTTGTTGAGACACTCTTTTTCCTCTGCCCAAGCCTTCATTTTCTTGGCTTTGTTGAGACACCCATTTTCCTCTGCCCAAGCCTTCATTTTCTTGGCTTTGTTGAGACACCCTTCTTCCTCTTCCCCTTCCCTTTCCTCTTCCTTCCCCTTGTTGAGGCATCCCTCTTCCTCTCCCCCCTCTTGCTCTACTACTTTCATCATTTGTTGTGACCTATTTTTGAAAATATAATACATTAGTATATATTCAAATAAATCAAAAAATAATTTTTATATATTTACCTGTGACTGGGTAGAAGGTCCAGCAGATTGACTTGAACCTCTTTGAATAAGAGGACATCCTCTTTTATTATGTCCTTTTGTATGACAATTGCTACAAGTCATAACAACACCATTCTTTCTAAGCCTTCCAGTTTTTTTGCTTTCATTAGCCTCCTTCCTTCTAACTTTTCTTGGCCTTCCAGGCAACTTCTTGATTTCTGGTGGCTTTACTCTTGGATTATTAGATACTGGCCACATTTTCATATTGTTCATTGGCTGAATAAAATGATCATAAGTGCTGAGGTAGGTATCCTTGTGATAACAGCTGGCAACATAATTAATTGGCTCAAGTTCTCTGTAATGCAGGGCAGCAACAGCATGAGGACAAGGTATGCCCCTAAGCTGCCAAGATCTACAACTACAACTGCGCCTAATAATGTCTACTGTGTGTGTAAATCCTTTGTGTTGGATCTCAAATCCCCTTTCTCCATTCCAAGACAAGTTGCATTGCATTGACCTTTGAATGTTGTCTTGTAAAATCTTCAAAGCCATGGGGGAAATATCAGTGATCCATGTACTTGAGAACTCTCTTAACTGACCAATTCTTGTCATCATCTTTACCCTAATCTCCTCAAGCATTGTAATAATTGTTTTGTATCTTGCACTCAATATCCATGCATTAAAACTTTCTGCCATGTTGTTATCAACAACATCACATTTACTATGTTCTTGAAAGTACCTTTTGCACCATCTTTCTAGATTGAAATATAGAAGATCATCCAAGCAATCCCTTCCCAACAACTTCATATCATCTATGTAGTTCCTTAATTCACCTTCAAAAGTGAATTTTGCAATCTTCGAGAATAATCTTCTTCTTTCTATTCCCTTCCATAATTTGGACCAGTTTGCAAGAATGTGTCTAGCACACATTCTGTGTTCAACAAGTGGCATTAACTCTTTTACTGCAATTTTCAATCCCTACCAAAGCAACACAAATAAATAGATATTTATTAAGCTACATAGCTAAAGAAAAATAAATAGACAATCAAATAGTAATTAAGAATGCAGAAATATACCTTTTGCATATCAGTAATCAAGGTTAGTTCATGTCCTTGTCCAAGATCAAGGTCATTCTGTAGTAGAGTCAAAAACCATCTCCAAGTAAACTGATTCTCAACCTCAACAACTGCCCAAGCAATTGGCAGCATTTGATTATTCCCATCTCTGCAAACAACCACCAATAACTGACCTTTGCACACTCCTTTGAGAAAACACCCATCCAAACCAATGCACCTTCTAGCACCTCCAAAGAATGATTTCTTTAAAGCATGAAAGCACACATAAAACCCTTCAAAGATTTTCTCTCCAGTTTCTACTGTTTCTCCAACTTTAACAACACAAGTGCTACCTGGATTGACTCTTAAAAGTTCATCTCTGTAATCAAAAATTCTACCATACTCAAGAATGTGATCACCCCTGATCTCTTCTAAAACTCTAGTCCTAGCTCTTCTCACTGTTGTCTTTCCAACATGAATACCCAATTCCTTTCTAATAATCTTCTGGAAGTCCACAATCCTAATGTTTGGCTGCTCAGTTATTCTATCTTTGTATTTAGTGGCCAAATACTTTGAATTGCAAAGATAGTTGAAAGTTGAAGTCAAACATATATGAATAGGATTGTAATTTTTAACCACAAAATCACCAGTTGGGCTATCAAAACTTGCCACCAATAACCATGGACAAGTCTTTTTGCAGCATCTCACTCTAACTCTTTTAGGCTCATTCACATATTTTTCAATTTGAATTTTTTCTTGAATTGCATATCTGGTCACTGCTTTCCTAAACTCTTCTACACTTGCAAACACCAAACCAGTTTCCCAAACAATCTTCTCACAACTTGCATCAAACACAACTCTGTTCTTGGTCTTTTTTCTAACAGTTTCATGCACTACCTGGTCAACTTCTTCACCATCTCCCCAACCTGTTTCTTCCTCAAATTCAAAGCTAGGAGCTTCATCACTTAGATAATAAGGTTCATCACCTCCTAGCTTACCAAGTAAGCTATCCCTATTGTCAATAATTGTCTCATCATACCCTATATCTGGCCCTTTTTCACAATTATGAACCTGTTCATCAGTTGTGCCCCTAGGTCTCCTATTTGACCTATTGAAATACCTTTTGCTTGTCCTGATGTCCCTAAACTCTTGATGTACATCACTATCAAGGCTACTTTCTTCACTAGTATCCTCTTCAGATCCATCTTTTGAATCCTCTTCACTTGAATCTTCACCTATTATAGGCTCATCAGGATGAGTAGAAGGTTGAATAGGAGGGTTGGAAGGTTCAGTAGCAGAAGAAGAAGCCTGGCCAGTAAGATTGGTAGGTTCAGTAGGAGAAGGAGGCTGAGTATGAGGACTAGAAAGAGAGTTGGAAGGATGAATATTAGGGTTAGAAGACACATCCTCATTAAAAGAGGTAAAAGATTCCTCACCTACCCCACTTACACCATCAAAAGACACACTAGTGTCCATCACATGGGGGACATACTCCAATGCCAATTGGTCAACAACTGGCTCATCAACTCCATGAGAAACATAAACATCCAGACTATCCCCATTTTTAAACATAGAGACAATGTCACAAATAACCTTATCACACTTAATTTCAACTAAAAAACCATCCATAGGATTCTTAACAAAGAAAGAACAGTCTGTTGTATATCCTAGTTCCTTTATGTAGTCTCTTAACTCAAAGTAGGACATTCTATCAACATCAATATCTAGATATTCAGTAATTGATCCACCAATATAATCAGCTGGGGGACCAAAATCAATTACACCCCCATGATACCACCTCATAGTTATGAGGATAAAAGCCATAGTAAAGTCCTGAAATAGTAATACCAAACACATTTCAACCACACAAAATCAGACGAAAGTTCAAAGTCAAAACAGTCCAAACCTAACACTATGTTACGCATGAAAATCTAACACTTTAAGGCACAACAAAATAATAACGAGACAACAATCAAGAACATTACTAACATTTTTCCACAGAACTACAAAGATGTCGATCACTACTACACGAACTAAAATAATCTTTTTATATGAAAAATCATGATGTTTTTCTACAGATCACTACTAAGATGCTTTTCCCCAAAAAATCACTACTACATGAAAACAATCACTATAAAGATGCTTTTCCCTAAAAAATAACTACTACATGAAATTTTTTTGGACATTTTTACAAAAACTAAAGAAATCGTGAAGAACCCTAACCTGTAAGTTTTCACTACTTTGTTTACTATGTAATTTCTTAGTTTTCGACACCACGATCTCAGCAATTGACAAAGATAATCAGAAACCCTAACAATCCCTTAGCTTTTTTACTTTTCTGATTTTGATCGTTTAGAGAGAGAAGAGTAAATAGAAATGTGTAGAAAGTTTAAAGGTTAAAAGAGGCGGGTCAGGGTTAAACCCGACTTATTAATGGGTGAGACACACGCGCCAAACGTGAGAACAAAGCTGCTGAGCAAATGGGTCAAAATGGGGTATTTACAACTGTATAATTAGTTGAGTGGTGTAATAGGACCCCCGTAAAGTTTAGGTGTCTACTTCCAAATGTCGACCAACTTTAGGGGGGTCCTGATGCATTTACTCTTCTTTTAACTTGAAAAAGATATTCAAATTTTGATTATATACAAATACATGAACATTTATCGATTTAATATAATAAATATTTAATAAGTTGTAAGTTTTTTATCTATACATTTAGGGGTCGCTTGTTAGCTGATTTGGAGATGAGTTATGTAGGTGTTAAATGACGTATAAGTAATATCTCGTTTGTAGTTGGTTAGGTGGTAAGTTATTTATGTAAAAAATTAATACGATGTTTAATTTGTAATTTAGAAATTCGTATACCAACAAATATATAAGTTAGACATAAAATAATACATAGATTCTCTTATAATTAATTCATGTATTACAATACCTATATAACTAATTTCTGCATATAATAATACATAATTTTTTTCATAAGTAATTCATATATTACTAATATATACGTAATTCTAATCAATTACCAAACTACCCGTCAGGATGAGTTGCATTTCATGAAGGCATGTATGATGCGGTAAGGCGTTATATAGTATATGTTGAGATGGTTGAAAATCTTAAGAGTGTATTTAATAGCTGATAATGATTACAAATTGTATCATTGATGCGTATTTAAAAGTTGAAAGAGAAACAACAATTAACATACAATTGGGAATGGGACTGCGCAGCCACAGCCGCCATTTATTCTGATGATGATGATTCATGATTAATTATAAATTCAAAAAAAATAAAAACTGTTATGTATATTAACTCTTTCATTATTAGTCCCACTCATGACTCAATAGATATCGAAGGAACGTCTACTAGTCCCACTAGATATTTTCTTTTTTCCGAAGCAAATTACTAAAATTGTTCTTTCCTTATAGTATAGCAAAAGACAAAACACGTAAATAAAAAAGGCCAGTTTGTTAAATTACATATTATTTTCTATGTATTTCTTTTTTATTTGGGGGGGGAGGGGGGTGGGGGGTTGGAGAAAAGAAAAGACTGCCCCAGAAATCAGTATAAAAGGGGAGAGTGGTGAGTGCATCTAATTTAGCAAAAGAGGGAGAGGCAAGCAATCTCCTCTATTTCTCACTTGTGCATAATCATGAACAACTAATACAAACAACACCCATAGAAAAGTAGAAGAGCTTTTTAACGGCCCCTTTTTTCTTTCGAAACCATTTTTATTTTTTCTTTGCCGCTTGCTCTTTGTCGTTCATATATCTTTTTTTTTTTCTTTCGTTGAATCCTCCTTTGGGTTTTTCTTCAATTTCGATAAGCTTTTTCTCTGCCGCTCTGCTTTTTTACCTCTTCCTACACGTTATACTTGCTAGTCTCTACTATTATTACACCTATATAAACCTCTCTTTTGCTCCTACAAAATTCAGTCTAAACGTTTTTAGTACTAGCACATAAAAAAAAAGATGGTGGAGAATGGTGTAGTATCGATAGTGGTGAGAGAATTTGATGCAAAAATAGATAGCAAAGAAGTTGAAGAAGTGGAGAAAAGATGCGAAGTTGGGCCGAGTGGTAAACTCTCTCTTTTCACCGATCTTTTGGGTGACCCAATTTGCAGAGTTCGCCATTCTCCTGCCTATCTCATGCTGGTAAATTCCTTAAACATTCATTTGCATATAAATTAATTATATTCTTTGTTATGTATTAACAGCCGGCTAATGATCAGGTAGCAGAGATAGCGGTGCATAATGGAAGAAATGAAGAGAGATCAATAGTAGGGATGATAAGGGGTTGTATCAAAACCGTTACGTGTGGAAAGAAACTCTCAAGGAATACCAAAAACAGCTCTGATTCCACTAAACCAATTCCTATTTTCACCAAACTAGCCTATATTTTAGGCCTCCGTGTTTCTCCTTCTCACCGGTAAACACCCTTTTTTATCCATTCATCCCGACAATCTCTAATTATTTATTAATATATAGCTTCTTCTAGTAATGTTCTTATTAGATCTTCACTTTAATATTAATACTTTAGTTTTTGCTAAAAATTGATCAATGTGTGGACACATTCTAATCGTGACCCCTTTTATTAATATTATTATATTTTTTTGGCACCAGTATAATGACATTTTTATTTTATTTTTAAAAATGTATTTTCAGGAGAATGGGAATTGCGTTAAAACTGGTGTGCGAAATGGAGGAGTGGTTCAGAGCTAATGGTGCTGAATATTCGTACATAGCTACTGAAAACGACAACCAAGCTTCCATTAAGCTGTTTAATCACAAATGCGGTTACTCCAAGTTCCGTACACCGTCCATTTTAGTCCAACCCGTTTTCGCTCATCGGGTACGGGTATCTACTCGGGTCACTATCATCAAGCTCAATCCGATTGACGCTGAAACCCTATACCGCCGCCGTTACTCCACCACCGAGTTTTTCCCCCGCGACATTGATTCCGTTCTCAACAACAATCTCAATCTGGGTACTTTTCTAGCTGTTCCAAAGGGCTTTTACTCGGCCCGAACATGGCCCGGTGTGGACCAGTTCTTAGCAACTCCACCCGAGTCATGGGCCGTGCTCAGTGTGTGGAACTGTAAGGACGTTTTCAATCTGGAGGTCCGTGGAGCATCGCGGTTGACAAAGTTTCTTGCTAAGACGACTCGTTTAGTGGACTGGGCTTTTCCATGGCTTAAACTGCCGTCGGTGCCGGAAGTTTTCAAGCCATTTGGGCTTCACTTTTTGTATGGGCTTGGTGGTGAAGGCCCATTATCTGTAAAGTTCACCAAATCCCTGTGTGATTTTGCTCACAATTTAGCAAAAGAGGCGCAGTGTAGCGTTGTAGCGACGGAGGTAGCGAGCGGGGAACCGTTGAGGTTAGCAATCCCGCACTGGAAAAAGCTATCATGCGCGGAGGATCTATGGTGCATGAAACGACTAGGGGAAGACTATAGTGACGGGTCTGTAGGTGACTGGACAAAATCACAACCTGGTCTTTCTATATTTGTTGATCCTAGAGAAGTCTGACTTTATAGTAGGGGGGCTCCATGTCCTTTCACAATAGGACTGGACTACTAGGGAAATCTAATTTTAGAAGTTCAAAGATAAAGCAGGTGGTAAAGTTGATATTTCCCTTTTGGTAGGTTCTGTTTTTTTTTTTTGTAAGTCAGTTTAAACTTTTTAACTAGATATATAAGTCTTTAAGAAGAATGAGAAAATATCCCACATTTTATGTAAAACGGATGTGGCTTTTTGGATCCTCTTTCGGCCAAAGAGAAGATGTATCTGTTGTTATATGCTGGATTTTGTAATCTTTTTTGGGTTCTCTATCTCATCCTTTTTGTCTTTCCTTATTCTAAAGTTTAGATGCAAAAGTAAACTGATTTAACTAAATTGGAATAATGAAAAAGGATTTGATCATATATTACACAGAATATTCTTACTAGAAATACCTCTCTCCGTCAATATAGAAATATCAAAGATTCGATCGATAGTACAAAGATTGTCAATGCCACATCTAATCTAATGTTGATTTTTATTTTTATAAGTTTTAGAAATTACAGAAAACGTTAATTTGATAGTACAAAGATTGTCAATGCCACTTTAATGTAACTTAACATTTTGCAAGAAACTTTAATTTGATATTTCTATGACAAACCATCAATTTTTGTTAAATCATTTTCTTTAGTGTTCTCTCTCAATCTTAACGTGAAGTAAGAAGTAGAAATATATTATTTTCAGTGATAAATTTTTGTCTACTTTTAGCCTTAAATTAAAGATTTCGAGTTTAAGCCCCTAAAAATGAGGGAAAAAATCCTGGCGGTGAGAAGTACTTTCTTGTTTAACGAACTTTACACAATACGAAATTCGAATCAATCAAGACTCCGAGCGCTAGTGCTTGAGCGTGAAAAGGAAATACTAAGTTGGGTTTTTCAAGTGAGTGAAAGAGGATTGAGAGATTGACAAATATGGGGGACCAACCCTTTTCGAAAAACATGGAAGTAGATGTGCAAGTGCAATGTGCTAGGTAGGATAATATATATCCATAAGTTTATATGTGTGACGAAGTCATTAAGATAAGATAGCCAAGTACCTTTTCTCCTTTGGCTTTGGTTCACTTTCTTATTCATCATATTCCTTGTCTTTTCAAAACAAATACACAACACCGTTATGATTAGGCAAGAAAAGCTAGCTGTTGCAACGGGGTTTTGTTTCTTTATGAAAACCCAAACAAAAATAAAATAGAAAAAAGAAAGATAGTAGTGATTAGGGATAACTTGGGGTAGGCCAAGGAGATCGACTTCATTCATTCCACTTATTTCAACTGCACATGAATAATGAGGGACCATTTTCTTTTCCACTATAGTTTTGTTTTTTTGTGGTCTCCATTAGCTTTGGGACCAGCCAGGAATTCCTCCAAGTGTAATGTTTATGGAAGACAAGGCTTATGTAAAATACTGATGTTACTATATGAGTATTAATTATTAGATGGTGGGTTGGGGTGGGGGGTTAATTACAATATACAATTTTCTTGCTCCTTTCGGCCGTGCGAAAGAGTGTTTAATTAGCATAGCAGAAAGATTATTGTCTTTTTAATCTCTGGATATAATATTGGATGGAAATAGGGGTATCTGTCCAAGAGGGTGGTGGGATTTGGATGAAATCAGACCATCATATTGTTATACATGATCAGTCACCATCATATCTTTAAATATAAAACTATACACTTTTCTCCTGATAAAGCATTTGATATTATATATATATTCTTTATGGTTTGTTGTCTGGTATCTTATATCTGTACTAAATCTTGATTAATACAAATTCGTGTTGTGTAAGATGCATATAGATAGAACCGCTTCTTATTGTCCAAGATTTTTTGCATTTTTTTACTCGAATAACTAGAGACCTCTATAATTAGAGTGGATTCTATCCATCCCACTATAACTTAATGATATATGATATTAAAATACTAACTATTATAAGGAGCAAGTTTGAGTTTAAAGAAGAAAGAAAGGAAGATGCAATTAAAGACCTTTGGTGCATTATCATGACTATCAGTATATAATATATTTTAAGTGTCAGATCATATCTTTCTTTTCTTGCATGAAACTCTTACTTTCCCACTTACTTAAACCCTATGATAAGTTAGGTGCCAATTAAAAATGCAATTTAAAATCTTTTCTTGTCATGATTGTCAAGGTTTCATAAGAATTATATATATGTAGATGGAGTTCAAATAGTAACAAGTTTAAATATAGTAGTAGTATAATATTATATGAAAGCAGTTTACAATTAATTTTATTACTACATTTTGATAAATCCCTAAAATTTACTTGTTCAAGTAATAATACTGTACGTAGTTGTCATCACTTCACTTTACATTCTCAAGCAATATTATGGGAATCTAGAATAAGAATTGGAAGTTGCCCGTACAATCATATATGTCTGTTTCATCAAATAATAATGTCACGGGAAATCGTTTTCTATCTAGTTGTAAAATTAAAGTAGTTATATGATCATACAATTCATGAAGCTTTAAGGCTACTTTTAATATATGGTTGATTTTGCTTGGTGCTGACAATTTTTTTTGTGTTCAATCAATTGTTAGTTGTCATTATGGATAGTCAATTTCAGACAATATAATCTACCTAAATAACTTTAGCCTAATGTACTTAATTCCATTTTGGTAGTAGATATCTTTCCCGAGCTGGCTCTATCGAGTTGGAACCTTGGGCAAAGACATACCCGCCATACTAAAAGGACTGTAATGTCAATTAGAAGCAAAAAGATATTCCTTATATTTTATCGTTCTCAACTAATGAGATAGGACTCAATTAAAGAAGGTAAACGTCTAGTGCAAGCCTTATTAATTTGTTAAAATAATTTAGAAGATGTATTCTATTTTTTTAGGGTAGACAAAATCTATCAAGCCAATCTTGGAGATGTGGTTGATGACCTGGAATATTTTAATGCGGGGCACACAGTTATAATTTGGTACTTTATGTTTCGGACTCAATTGATCCCTGTCCAAACAAATTAACTTAGGTTACTGTACCAAAAAATCCCAATGCCACATAATTTTTGCCTTCTCAACTGTCACTTCAATACCATCATTATTCAAAATCAAAATAAGCACAAAATAACTTCATATGTTAATGGATCATTAGTTTTGTAGATTCTTGTTTACTTTCAAAGTACAATATTATAATTCCCTTATCTATATGAGTAGGATAAAATCATAAAAAGATAACGAAGTAGGCAAGCTTTGACCGGGATAGTGAGAAATTAATTAGGTCCTAATCATATTTAATTACATATTTATAGGAACAAGTACCAGCAATTGCCCAACATTTTACCAAATTAATCAAAAAAGAATTTCACACCTGGCTCGATCATCGATAGTTGGTTTAGGTAAGGTGGGAGAAAAGCAGCACTAATTTTTACTACAAATTAAGATAAGTCAAGTTTTGTCGGCCTTAATTGCTTTTACAATATTTTAGCATATACTAATTAGTCAAAGATGATTAAGTGTCTTTCGTATAATGGATTTTCTTACTAATCTCTCACTATCGGGTTCTTTTTAATAACGTTGTGTTCGTAGGTTGAGTCACCTATTTATGCATTCCTACTAAGGTTTCACAAACGTGCTTTTTTGGTGTAGATCCTCGTGCTTGGAGTACAACTAAGAAACCGTAGGGATAGGGTTTTCGCAGCCTATACATAAACTTGGCTCAATTGGTATATTTGTATCATCTTTCATTGAGAACTAATAAGAGTTTGTAACTGGTTGTATGTTTCTTCCCCTTGAGGGTTTTCCACGTAAAATTATGTGTTTTTCTTTTCCTAATTATTGTTTTCATTAGTTGTTGTCTCATGTACACCTCGTCCTTATGAATCAATTCCCGGGGATAGGTGTCCTTGAAGGAGGGGTCCCACAGGTGCTGTTTAGGCCAATTTTGTAACTCTATCCATCAAAATTTAGACATCATAAGCGATCAAGTAGTCTGTGCTTTTTAGGGCTTTAGGCCAATTAGGTAACTCTGTCCATCAATATTTAGACAACGGAAGCCATCAACTAGTCCATTTTTCTCTCCGTTTGGTTTGAACCCTGGATTCTCGCGATTTAGCACTTGATCATGACTAGAACACACGGAATAGTGCTCCTCAGCACTAAAGTAAGTGTCACAATGATAAAGTATGCAAAAGCATCATTCATAAGAGTGTGATTGGGAAGTAGTAGTAGTGGACAGATTGAAGTGAAAGCTTAATAATCTGAAAGCAATGTGTTGGTTTTTGTCCTTGTAGTATTGATCATCAATCAAGAATGACAAACAAGTGAGTATATTTAAAGAGCAATTCAGAGGCAGAATAATGAAATAAGAGAAGATTCTAATGTGAAAACAAAAGTACCATAATGGAATGTCGGTAGGCTAAGAATACTTCCATTTGCTGCGTTTTGTTTTTTTTGGAGAATGTCATTTCTCTTATGTGTGGTCAAGTACGGTCTGGGCCTTATTTGTGGGGCTCCAACTTGGATTTTGTGGCCCATATCAATATTTGCCCACTATATTTTTAGTAATCTTCTCTTCATTTTCTTTTGTTTTATTTTATATCTTTTTGTCCTTGTGTGGATACTTCACCTGGGAAATAGTATACTCGTATAAATGTAGTTATGAAATTAGTGGTACTTACTACATATAAGAGGAATATCTTTGTACGAAATTATTATAAGGTCGAGACATTTGAGTTTGACAACTCATTTTTAGTATCTTGTATAACACTTTTAATTGCCGCAACTATAAAATAAAATTCACTTCTATTATATAAGGGGTGACAGATAAACGGTTTGAAGAATTTGAGCAAATCAAGCAGACTGAATCAACAAATGAATCATTTTCAATTTTGTCCAAAGGTTATTTCTGTTGAGATGGGCTGGACCAACATGAGTCAGACACAAGGTCATAATTCACCCATCCAACTTTATTATGGCTATATATTAAGCAAAACTAGAAAAAAAGAAGTTATTATGGCTATATATGACGATATTTTGATAGAGTTTCTCATGAATTAATTTAAGCTACATTTTTATCATAAATTAACCAACTTTTAGATGAGATAATAAATAGGTAAATCAAAATGGATTGAGTTAATAAATGTATGGATTGTTAATCTACCAAAACTTAACCAATCAAGCAAGTCATACTTTCATGGGTTAATTTTTTTGCCCTACTTCACTTCATAAATCTTCTTAATTCAAAATGTCTGTTTACCTAGAGACCAAATGAGATATGTTAGTATTCATCTTTGTTGCTCCAAAATATTAGTAAAATTTATGGTATGAACTCTAGGACATCTTATAATTCATTGCACTCCCCACCTCCCAATTTCGCAGTCTACTAAAACTACAGTTTGTGAAAAAAAAATGAATTTGGGAAACAAAGATTATTTTGTATTTTTTTGTACTTAGGAAACGTCATTTAAAAAGTAGCATAAACAACAATTTTCAGAATATAGCACTGTCTGAGAAAGCAACATAAAAGAAGGATTTGTTTAAATCCAAATAGACAATAGTAATAACTAATAATGTTAAATAATAAAGTAAGATAAGAGGGACGAGATAATCTAGCACATCACAATAATATGAAAATAAGTTCGACCTAAACAAGGGCCATGAAGAACAATTTTGCATGTTAAACAGACAGTTTTGAGTAGAATACGGATCGGATGGGTCAAAAGTTAATTGGGCATTGATGGACTGGTTTAAGATGAACTAAATAATGAGTCATAGCCTAATCTTATCAAACTGTCTGTCTTAGTTTTAATTTTTGATTTGTTTTTTTATAGTTAAGTCAGGGTACTGGGGAGATCGACGAGGATGTCACTCACTGTATTGGTGTTGGGTGGATGAAATAGAAGCTCGTTTTGGGAGTCTTGTGTAATAAGAAGATGCCTCCTAAACTTAAAGGCAAATTCTACAGATCGTGATAGTTAGACCAGCTATGTTGTATGGGTGGAGTGTTGGCCTGTCAAGAACTCTCACATCCAAAAGATGAAGGTGGCGGAGATGAGGATGTTGCGATGGATGTGTGAGTTTACTAGGAGAGATAGGATTAGTATTGAGGTTATTCGAGACAAGGTGGGAGTGACTTCGGTGGATGTGAAGATGCGAGAAGCGAGGTTTAGATGGTTAGGGCATGTGATGAGGAGGTGTACGGATGCCCTAGTGCTGAGGTGTGAGAGGTTGGCTATGGATGAGTTTAAGCGAGGAAGAGGTAGACCGAAGAAGTATTGGAGGAAGGTAATAAGAGGTAGACCGAAGAAGTATTGGAGGAAGGTAATTAGACATGATATGGAGCAGTCTGAGGACATGACCCTAGTTTCTTGTTCTTATACTATGACGGTTTATACATTGTGTTTGCATTGAGCCGGGGGTCTATCGAAAACAACCTCTCTACCTCACTCTTGAGGTAGTGGTATGGACTGTGTACACTCTATCCTTTCCAGACCCTATTGTGTGAGAATATATTGGGTATGTGTTGTTGTATAATTTAATTAATTGTTTTTTTGTTCATTGTTATGACTTATATATAACATCTATCTATATAGAATAGGAGAGGCAAAAGTGACAAGTGTCAGCACCATAAATTTTCAATTTAAATAATAAATCAAAAAAAAACTACAAAAAAAAACGTCACATACAAAACTATAATTTAAAAAGATTAGGATATGTTTGAAAACAAAATGCAACTGAGATTTAGTTTTAAACATTTAGTTTTAATTATTTTTTAAATCAAAAAATTCTAAAAAAAAACGTCACTTACAAAACTAAAATTTAAAAAGATTAGGATATGTTTGAAAATAAAATGCAACTGACATTTAGTTTTAATTATTTTAAAAATAAAATAAAATTACAATGAAGATGTTTTTTTTAGATAAAACTCTGTACAACTGACATTTATTTTTAAATATTTTTGGGATAAAAAATAAACACCGCAAATTTTAACAAAATTAAAACCAAAATAAATATTATCGATTTTTTAAAAATGTAAAACTTAAAGAAACAAAACTAATAAAAATTAGTTTATTTAATCGATTTGGTTCATTTTTTTGATTTGAATCGATTTTTATCCAAATCGTGAACACCCCTATATATATATATATATATATCTTTTGAAATTCAGAAGGAAAAAACAATCAAAATTTTAAAATCAAAGTGTATAAGACGAAGTGGTTATAACTTCTCAAGTTTTAAACGTGTGATTCAAATTTTGAATTTTTTTTTAAAAATCCTATATAAATGAAGAAAACCAAGAAATTAGGATGTTCTTTGAAATAAGCTTTAATTTAAAATAAAAGTATTTAGATTTGAAGATAAATTGTTTGAGTTGAGTTTTTTTAAAAAAAATTAAAAATAGATATTTTGAAAGATAAAGATGGAATATGAAAGTTTATTTTGGCTGGAAGTTAAATGCATGCACGTTCCTTATCTAAGAAATATATAAACCAAAAAATAGACATTTTCAAAGATAAATGACGAAAGATGGAAGTTTTTAATTTTGCTGGAAGTTAAATGTAAAACTTAACGAAACAAAACTAATAAAAATTAGTTTATTTAATCGATTTGGTTCATTTTTCCGATTTGAATCGAAATTTATCCAAACCGTGAACACCCCTATATATATATATTCTTTTGAAATTCAGAAGGAAAAAACAATCAAAATTTTAAAATCAAAGTGTATAAGACGAAGTGGTTATAACTTCTCAAGTCTTAAAGGTGTGACTCAAATTTTGAATTTTTTTAAAAAACTCCTATATAAATGAAGAAAACCAAGAAATTAGGATGTTCTTTGAAATAAGCTTTAATTTAAAATAAAAGTATTTAGATTTGAAGATAAATTGTTTGAATTGAGTTTTTTTTAAAATAGATATTTTGAAAGATAAAGATGGAATATGAAAGTTTATTTTGGCTGGAAGTTAAATGCATGCACGTTCCTTATCTAAGAAATATATAAACCAAAAAATAGACATTTTCAAAGATAAATGACGAAAGATGGAAGTTTTTAATTTTGCTGGAAGTTAAGTGCACGTTCCCTTATCTTAATTCTCCATTAACATACATTGCTAATAAATATGATTATTTGTGAAACAGAAAAGGAGAGGTTTTACAAAGATCAAATATTTTTCAATATTTTTCTTGGTGCTTCATGGATGAGTTTTTACTTTTTAGAGATCTCCTTTCCCGTCAGAGCAACGGTGAGGTGAATATTTTCCCCCATTTTTAGAAACTTAGAATTTTTATTATTCTAAATATTCATTCATCTTTTCCTTTCTATATAGATAGATTCATTAAGTTTTTCCATTTCATAGCTTAAAATCTTATCGATTTTTTTAATTTCAAATTGTATTGCTTTTTAGATGCATGTGTCCATCTTTGACTAAGAAAGATAAAGAGGGAACTAGGTCTCAATTACAGCCGATACCTATATCTTTTGAAAAATGCACAAGCAGATATATTGTCAGGTTTTTATAATTAAATTTTAGAATGTTTATACTAAATTTTCTTTGTTCACGTTTATCATTATCAAGACACAATTACTTTCAAAATATAATTAATTGTGTTCTTCACAATTAAAATTTTTCTAACGTTTTTCATGAGCAGAATAGTTTAGAGATCCAGAATCAAGGATGAATAACTTTGCAAAGAAAAGTAAGTTAACGATCATGATTTTGTTATAATATATTTGACACAAATTTTCTTTTCTTCTTTTTACTCCATTTTTTGACCTTCTCTTAAGATTTTGGAGACAATAAAACAAATCAATAGAGGAGAGATTTAGAAATATATTTAATTTGTGATACTAAAAAGGAAAATGAAGAAAAACTGCTTACTTCCTCTTTTTCAAATATATTCAATTTGCATTCTTGTAAGTATTGTTTCTTGTCGATTATAAAGTTTACATGGTCTTATTTTGCACTTTTTTCTTCAAATTTCAGTATTTGATGTGAATTTATCAAGTTGTGCTCTTAAATATTGAAGTTTCATTAGCAGTATTTGACTAAATGGAGAGAGGAAGCTACAATTTGAGAAAAAAAGACCATCTTTCAATAACGAGTTAAGTATTTTGCAGCACCTCTAATCACTCGATTTTCTTTTCTATTGTATCTTAGTAGTTTCTTTCTTCATTTTTTGGTCTGTTAAAGTTAATACATAGTAATAGATTTGAAAATTTTATTATTTTTCGTGTAGAGGAAAAAGCATATAAGTTTTGCTTAGTGACGCTTTAAATTGGAGTAGAAAAATGATTTTCTACCCAATTGATAATAGCTAAAAGAACATAAAGAAAATAAAACAGAGGAAAAAACAAATACTGAAAATTTCCCATTACACATACACTTGAATGCAATATAACTTTTTTGTGAAAATAAGAGAAAAGTCAAAAGACAAAAGAGACGAGAGAGAGAAAAAAGTTATATTGCATTTGACTTTCAGTTGTCTTTTGACTTTTCTCTTATACTGTACTAAAAAAGTCAGAAGAAAGGATATACTGTATGATTCATTTTTAGAAGAATATATACGAAAGCTACAATTTTTTGCAGTTCATTTTTTGCACATGAAGGTTCATTCTTGCCTTTATGATATCTTAAACTCTGTGTAGATGATATAAAGTGCCATATTACCTCATGTTATAATAGCTTATAATCATTATTTTATTGTGTTACATTTTTATTTTGTTTCTGATTGTTAAATAACTGTAAATTTGCAATATTAAAGTATCTACATTGCTTATGTTGGGAAATGGAATTTAAATTAAAAAAAGTCAAGTTTAAAAAATAATTGCTCCATTTTATTTGATTTAAATTAGTTTGTTGATGTGTAAATTTGATCATATTTCTTTAGTATCTGTTTAAGTTAAAATTGAAAACAATAACATAATAAAAAAGGTATTTGATTAGGGTTTTGAATTGATTATATATGCTAAGGCACAAAAATAAAGATCATTAATCTGTCTACACCAACGTAATTAAGCAAGTTTTGACCTATATAATTAATTTAATTGATAATTCATTATAGATGCTTATTAAACTTAAAATTAACATGCCACGATCTCAGAGCTCCTAACGCACCAACTCACGTTTATAAACTATGAAAAATATGTACAGTGCACAACTTTTTGAAATCAGATTCACTTTTAAATTCAATACAATATGCATGATATTTCTTTGTTGACAGTATTCAAATGAAGTGTGACGATGTACTTTGATGGTCTTTTGTATTTATTATTATTCCCTTGGTATTTCAACAACTGATTTTTAAAAGAATCTTTTGTATTGTTTCCTTTGAAATTTTGTTGACAGTATGCAAATAGTTGGAGATAGAACTTTTTTTCCGTAGAGCGAAACCATTAGTGGATAGTTAAAGATTCAGAATATATATTCAGAGGAAAAGTCCCCTCTTGAAGTGATCAGTTTCCTTCCCACTCTCCTAATGCACCAGTTATATGGTCATTGTTATGTTACATTTAAATAAATAGATGGAGTTGGTCATTATTGAATTTTTGAAGAATCTTATGCTTCTGATTTGAGTCACGTGCTTGAGTTATAAACTTATTTTCTTTATCATTTTTGTTTCATATTACTCCAATTTATTTAGGATTGAGACGTAGTAATTATTATTGTAATTATTTTATTTTGAAGTTTAAATATTACTCGAGTAATCGATATAGAGCTATAATTTTGTAAAAGAGAGGTGATCAATGCTAAATAAGGACTGATTTTGCTCTTCTTTAAATAGAAATATATCAAATTCTTTGTCACTTTATCATTGCACTTGAAAGGTATTACGTTTCATGCTTCAATTCGACAGTTTTCCTCTTTGTCATAAGGTGTTTCAAATTTGTTTTCTGACCACTATGAATGAACATAATCTGAGATGGAAAAGTCTTTAAATTATGTTCAGAAAAATCATACTCTACGTCTACGGATAAGGTCACTTGCTGAAATCTTAATAGATATCGAATAAAAATATATATAATTTAATTTCATATGTAGGTAATATCAATAATTAAAATTAAAATTCAATATATCATATTGAAAAAGAATAGAAATACTTCAAAAGAATTATTTTAATTATAGGTAAAATACTAAATAAAAAATAATAATTAAAAATATTTTTATATATAAATGCATAAAAGAGGATAATAAGGATTGTGTAGGGTACTATGATTTTGATTAATTGTAAAAAAGATAAAGTAAATATTTAATTAATAATAAAAGTTATTGCTAACAAATTTATACAATGGACTAAGCTTATATATTGGTTTGTTTTTCATGATAAGTATAAACTTTTATAACCCGTCGAGATATGTTAAATATACTAACATTCTCTTATATAAACTTTATAATATTAATTTATAACAAGCTGAATCTTGAAATTATTTAATAAATGTGTATTTATAATTATATTTATGAACTGATCGCGCATCGCGCGGATACGTATACTAGTGTGAAATAATAAAAAAGACTTTTTATAGTAATATTTTGAAAAGGTTATTGGTCAATTGAGCTACATATTTAGCCCAATCAACTTAATTTTTAGTCAAGGTTGAATTCAAGGGATTAAAATGTGCCGTTAATAAATAGTAAAATCGTTAACTTAGACGGATCGAGCGAATCATGTTTTCAGCTGCATGATATAAGGAGTGCTAATGAGCTGGTTTCCTTTTCCATAACTGGAAACCAAACAAGAATAAGCAAACAGTCGTGGCTTAGTCCAATAAATTATTAGGCTTTTCAGGCTAATGCTGCAACGTAACCAAGATTATGAGAAGGCTCATACCCTCGTTTACACTCCCTCGGCCCATTTTTTTGCGCCAATTCCTAGACAAGTTATACCTAAATTGATAGACCCGACCGTTATGCTAAGAACTTGAAAATGAATCACTCAAATGATGAAGTGTCCATGAAGTAGTAGAAGTGACTATGACTAGCTATTCCGCTCCTAATAGTTGGGTAGATATATCGTTTACTTTTTCTAGTCGGTATACATAAATTATATACTGATTATACATTGATCATACACATATTTTACATGAATTATACATATATTATACATTCGTCAGCTATTGTTTAGTTTAATAAGTTGTGCGGACAGCTATTTAGGTTAAGCAAACCTTGCTCTACTTCCATTTAAATATATTCGGTGGATATATAACATGTGTATAATTGTGCATAATCTATGTATACTAGCTAAGAAAAAATAAGTAGTGAATCTAGCCTACTATTGTGTAAATATCCTTTAGGAATAAGTACCTATAGGTCTAACACATTGCCAAAGCTCCCAATATCTTCTTATTTAGATTCATTCGAAGACCAAAAGAATAAAGAACCTAGCTTCAGTTTTTATCTTCATTCCTCACTTCCTGACTACTTTTATGTTTCTTTTGCTTTTTATCATTGGTCTATTTGGATATTTTATTAAGATCTATGGATAATGTAAATAGTTGTATAGGCATATTTTTGTTAGATTAATTCATGCTATACATATAATATTTCTTACTTCAAGATGTAAGTTTGTGTTCCATTACGAATACCAGATGCATTAAGCAAAAGTAGCATATTGTTAATGTCTTCGTGTCCATATTGTTCCTGCACCTTGTCCTCGATCATGCTACACTGGCCTTGATAACCCATAATTGTTTCAGTTTCCACCAGATTTAAGAAACAAAAGAACAGGAATGCAAGTCCAAACAATCTGGTTCTCACATTTTGATACATAAAAAACTTTGCTTGTTCCAGTCTTGTAATATGAGAGCCTAAAACAAAGGTGGTCACCTATATTTCTCTTGGGGAACAATTGAATACAACAACAGAAAAACTATCAAAACTAGAGGATCCAATTCAGTCCCAAGCTGATCTAAACCTTGCAAATACATTCTTCAAAATGCTCAAAAATTATAGGAGGAATTCTCCCTGCTACTTCAAGGGTTAGCGGCAAACATAACTTCTTCCAATCCTAGCATCAAACCAAGGGGGTGAAACTTTTACATAAGCTTACGGAAATTGGTTAATCTGCAACTAACGTTAAGATAGGGAATGTCTCCTACTTCTTGATGGGGTGGACTTCGATTCCCCGGCATTGGAAGATCCAGGGCTTTCTGATGTATCCGAGCTGCTGTTCTCGCTTAGTCTATCTTTGTTGGACCACAGTTTTGAGAAGATCTTCTTGGACATGATTAAACCCTTCGCTTTGCCACCAGCAACTTTTTCGGCTCTCATTTTCATGTCTATTGAATTGTTATCATTGCAACCAGCTTCTTTATCCCGCAACCTTAGAGTAGCAAGCTCCCCTTTCAAAGCTTTAAGCTCCTCAGCAGTGGGCACGGCATCCCAGTCCTCGTCTGTGTTTGTTGTAGCAGATCTTGAGCTCCCATGGGATTCCCCTGGAAGCAAAGCCTTAATGGTTCCAGCTAGGTCAGGGGTGCTGCCACCACCAGATGATGTTGTTGCTCTGGCTTGCTCAAAGAACAGAACTTGAACAACTACTCTCAACGGAAGGCGCTCATTCTGCACAGCATGCATGCAGGCCTCAGCTGATAGCTTCCGGCAGTCCATTAGTTTACAAATTCTTTTCCTTTCGCTCTTGGTGATTCCTGGATGTTCCTGTCAAAAAAAAAGATCATTCACAGTCCTTCAAGATAAATCAGTCATGCAAATGTGCCACTCGGGCAGACAGGGTTTTTACGAATTAATTCCTTTTTTCCCCAAATATCTCGAGCTTACAGATTATAAAACGTGTTGTTTGAGAAAGAGAATTGCAAAAAAGGGTACCTTGAGATACATGTCAATAGCACGGTAAATTCCATCATGGGAAGGTCTAGCGAAGCCAGACACCATTTCAGCAAGATTGACAAATTTCGCCAAAGGTAGATTTGGATCTCGAGAAACTTCTGCAAGGTAACCATCAATCACCCTTGCCACCTTGACTTTGGAAGCGTCTGATGCAAATTCAGGGTACATCTCCTGAAATTCATTATCTTCAGGAAAATTGCTCCTTTTCTGCAGCATGAACTGCTGAACAAGCTCATGTACTATGTCAATATCATATGTAGTAGTTTCATTAGCTGGTGCCCGAAGGAGGAGGTCAGCTACCGATGCCTCGTCAAGCTGCTGGCCGATCCTCCTCTTCAGTTCACTTCTTCCTGTTTCTCCACATCCCAAAGAAATAGACGTCTGTAACAATCTGACCAAGAAACTACATGAAACACTATGTTTCTCTGTGGGCAACAGAAAAGTAATCGCATCAACCAAGTACTGATACTTAACAGGATCACTTCCTTGGATTGTACCCTTGCTGAATCCCGGTAGCCTTCTGTAGGCATACGCTCTCAAGGCCTCACCTATTACTTCTGGAGACATTCCTCCCTTTGTTTTTATTGTTGTTATAACCCGTTTATACAAGTCAATATGAAGCTCAGAAAGGTCCTCAACCCACCAGTCCCTTGGAACATACTGTTGCTTTTGCACACCATTCCATAGCGGATCACTACCATTTTCAGATGGAAGCTTTTTACGGTTATATGTATACGACCAGTCCACCTTTGAGGTGTCAATGTAAGCTTTAGATGCAACAGAGTCTAGACAATGACTAACAATCTTTAGTTCCTCAGACCAGGGAAGAAAAGCTTTTGTTGTTTGGAGAACAATGATTGAATCTTTCCAGCTCCGGAAGATGCTAGATGTAAGAAAAACCTCAATCTTGTAGATAATGTTACCCTTCTCGACAGTTTCATACATTTCTAGGTATTCCGCTGCACAACGAGCTGCAACCACATTATAAGCATTCAGAGTTACTGTCATACCATAACAGAACTTTGCGCATATTTCAAAAGCTGCAGGTCCACCAGGTATATCATCGATGTTGATTTCATCATTGCTTTCCTCGTTTTTATGTGCGGTCAACTTCTGCAAGCGGAAACTCTTGGACAGAAGAGGGAACTGGAGAAAGTATGATCCTGTTAGTATTAACAAGTGATGGATTGAACGGATAAGATAGAAAGCAGACAACAATATGAACATGAGTATGATTCGCATTTATCTGCATGTGAACTACTGATATAATGATGGATTAGGCTCTCTCATTGAGAGTAATCCCTTCATATCTAGGCTATCCAGCAGTAAGCAGGAGCCAAGATGGAACCGATAAGAATCCTTTCTAATGCAATATCAGGCTGATGTATGCTAAAAGTGACACCTTAATCAATTGTCTATTAACCACTTCAATGATTGGTGTAGACATGTCCAACGACAACACGATAACTAATTGATTTTAGAGTAGTATTTCTGGAATAATCAGATCAATCAATATTTAAGCGTGTATTTCAAGATTACAATTTTAGTTAACATAAAAAAGTGTGACAAATACGGCCTAAGATGGAGAGCATACCTTGTGGAGATAAAATTTTACATCTCCAACATTGATGACCATGTCCGTTGCCAATTCAGTTGCTACATACCTGAATAGGAAGCTCATACATCATATTCACGATGAAACCATTTCAAATAATGTTAACTCAAATAATATGATGCTTGCTACAACATTAAGTATTAAAAAGAAAAAAGAACTACAAGTAAAGAAGTGGAGATGATACACTCCACCATAGTGCACATAACTATATATTAGTGAGAAAATTATGCTATGGATGTCCTTTGGTAGTTGATCTATCTTTGAAGTAAAGAAAAAGTTATTCCCAATTGTACTATGTTTTACAACTTACTTAAAATGGTGAAGCAAATTAGTTTTTCAGATACTTCACATGCTAAAAATAACAGTCTGCAGCAACATACTGAGTTGGGTTTGAAAGAATCAGGTTGGCCAGAAATAGAGTAGAAATTATGAGCAGCGCAATGTCTTACAGTCTATCTTACTTTGCACATGCATATGTGATATTCGACAAGAGGAGGGTTGAGGCACTTAAGTCCTTGTGCAACAGTAAGCAACTAAGCTCCCTGCCGTAGATTTTGAAATTAGAACTTACAAATTTGAGTTTTTGAAGTTGTGACTTTTGGAATTTGAAGTTGTGTTTGGACATGCATTTTATTTGGAAAAAAATTGAAGTTTTGTGAGTGGAAGTCCCAAAAACTGGTCTAGAAACTTGAAAATATTTGAAGATCATATTTGTAAAATCTGATCAAATTTCACATCCAAACAGATATGTGAAGATAATTTTTCAAAATCTGACCCAAAATCTATGGCCAAATGCCTAGCTAAGAGACTTGTTTGTTCTAATACTTAGCTTCACTCTTCTCAACGTCCATTCCACCCCTTGTGAACAACATGCTTAAGAATGTAAAAGTGACTCAAAATTTCTAGGAGGAGCTTTAGGAAAGGCAACACACACACACACACACACACTTCGGCATAAAGTATGCAGTTCTCTTATACTGTATGAGAGGAAACAGGTATAGCACTACAAAAATATCAGTATATCATCCAGAAAATAAGACATATATGAAGAATAAAGAAATAATTACTTAGAATAATGAGAAAAAGGGTGTGCAATGCTGGGAAGGAAAATAAACTAAATTCACAAAGATGGTTGAACTATTGACCTGATATTATCTCCTTCTGTCTGAAACTGATCAGGCTTGGATCCAAGTTTCATAAACTTCATCTTATGGTATCTCAGTTCTAAACTTTCAGTAACTTCAAAGCCAAACTTCCAAACTTCACAAGCTTTAAAGAAGGAGAGTTGGCTTCTTTATTAGTTCTTGTTTGTAAGCTCAACTACAACCAACCACTAAAGTCCAGTCCAAGATATACAACCCAACCGACTCAATACCTCAAAAAGTGCAAATTTTAACTCTCAAAACAAGAGGCCACATGCTCACCACTTAGACCACCGCCCTTCCTCTAATTGTTTATCCCTAACACTCGTGGTGCTAATTTATATATTCAAACAACTTCCCGTGCCTTCTCTGGAAAAGCAAACACCAGAATCCACATTAGTCCTCTCTCACCAATGAAGTTGAAGGACCTGTAATAACAAAGAAACATCAACTAAGGTATGTTTTCAAGAACACAACCACCAAAATTGTAGACAAGAATCATCAATTGGGTCTAGAAGGTCACGTATATGTAAACAAACATGCACAAATACCCAAAAATTTGTTCTGAAGTGGAAAGGGAAACGAAGCAAATTTGCCTAAAACAGAGCATCACATCGAACATGTCACTTAACACACAAATCAAACTGAAAAAACGTGGCACAAATACTCGTGAATACAGAAAATCCATAACTTTCTTGAAAAATGTAATAAAATAAACAGAACCCATTTTGCATAAGGTAATTGGGGAGCCCCTATCCGAGTATTCCACCTTGATTAACAAACCCAAATGCAAAAAGTAGTAGCTTTTTACAGAGAATACTAAAGAAATCCAATTCAAGGTACATTTTCAGACACAGAAGGAAGAGCCAAAGATGGGATTTTTATTTGAGTGAGTGATCTCCAAAGACTCACCAAAAAAGCTAAGAAACTTCATGGGAAGGCAAAGGCAAATCAAGAATGTAAATACAGTGTAAAAGCACTAGAGAAAGCAGAACAACTTTGAGGTACAAAGCCAAGAAGAAACATTCCAAAAGCAATCAGAGAAAAAAGATAGAGCCAACAAGAACACAGAAACCAACCATTCAAAAGATGAGTTGTCCCTAATCTTTGCCAACCACCAAAGCAACACTCTGTATTCACAAAAAGCCAATCTCAGAATGTTCCCAAAAAACCTTAGATATCTATCTATCAATCTCTTTAGAATCAGCACCAGGTCGTCCCCACCACCATTAATCAGAAATCCCAGTACAGATTATGAAGAAAACTAGTCCCTTAATTCAACAAAATAGCTGTATTTAGCTCCCTTTTTTTAGATGAAACTGGAAAGTGGGGGAGTAGGGGGTGGCTTCTTTTTTTCGCAAATAAAGGTGTAAAGAATGATGATCAGACTCCAAACTCTAATTATATCATCTCTCTCTCTCTCTCTCTCTTTCTTCTAAGCAGTGGTACAGTGATACGCACGCCAATCTGACATAGTCGACTTTTTAGCCAACACTTTCCCAATTAAACAAAGCTTACTTTTACCCGTATTGTTTTAGCATTAAGTTAAGATAACGACCCCTCCATTTTCCTCTCCTACTTTTTATAACTACAGTGCTTTCCATCTCATTTCTCTAAAGATAAAGAACTGAATTGAATCACAATAGTTAGTATTTTTAGATTTTCTTCTTTTGTTTTCTTTCTTATTTAGTTTTTCTGAGGTAGTAGTATAACCTTGGCCTTTGGGGAGTTCAAATATTGCTTACAAAATGTAAGGTTGGAGTTATAATTGTTCAGCACCAAAGTGTAGTTAATCTAAAGCACCAACAACAACAACAACACCATTCTCACTGCAGTCGTGAAAGTGGGGTCTGAAAAGGGTGGAATTCAGCATATCGTATCCCTACAAGTATGAGATAGAGATTTTGTCTCCAATATACCCTGGCTCAAGAAAATAGAACAAGTTTGAAACTTTGAATGAAATACACTAGTAAAAAGTTTTGATATAAGATATTGGAAGAAAAATACCGATAGTAAAAATAATAAAAGTAAAAACTTAACAATAGTAATAAAAAAACATACGTAAAAGCAAAAATGCTCCATACTAGACCATGCTTTATCACTAGGAAGAGAAAAAAAAATGCTTAACTACCTTACCTATTAATGGTCTACAGTAATCCTCGACATCCATGTTGTCCTGTCTAGGGTCTTAATCTCAAGCACCATAGGTTAACAACTATAGTTAATCCCATCATCGTTCACAGGATTGAACTTGTTTCAGTCTACACAAGTAATTGGGTGACAAGATCTAGTCCAATTCTCTCATGTAAATATTTTTTAGATCATAATATACAAGGTAAGGGTCGATATCAAATTTCTCTCCACCATATGCAAAAATATAACCTGTGATGAATGTATTAAGGAATAAAATAACACTATATACTGATAGTATCAAGAAAATATATCAAAACATTAAAATTCAACAAGAAGTAACTTTTAAAGTAAGCATGAATTAGTAACCTCCAAACTTCGACAATGATCTGTTACAACATGAGAAGCTACACAAAATGGAAGTTCATTTATGCTATCGGTATATCTGTAGTTAATTTCTTGAACTATGTAAATAGGAAATCAGATTCATTGACATTAATGGATATGAAGAATTCAAATAGTTTTGAGTCAACTGACCTTAATGAATATGAGGAATTCAAACAGTTAACTTGACTCAATTAGTCAACTAAGTTTGAAATTAACGTATAATTATCTGACTAATAGAAAGTTACAGTAATTTGCATGCAAATTCGTTCACACGAATGTCATAAAACCAAACTCTGTAAAATGGATAAAGGGTTAATTGATTGGGACACTGTTACATCAAATATTAAAAATAAATTTCAAGAAAGTAAAATTTGTTTAAGAACTGGGCCATACTGTGGGTCGCACATGGGTTACTAAGGGCTTCTAACTTTGGAGTTAGGACTGCGCGCGTCACTCCCCGGTCGTTTAATAGTTGGTTAGAGTTATTAGTAATATTCCAATTAGTTATGAGAATTTATATATTATTTTATGTTATATAATTTAGTTATTTATACATTAGTTATTTCACCCACTATTTTACATAAGATAATACATAAATTTTATCATAACTTATACGTGTATTAGTTATGTGAGTTTCTAAATTATAAATCAAATACCATGTTAATTTTATACATGAATGACTTAACTCCTAATCAAATACTAAACATAATACTACTTATACAGAACTTAATACCTGCATAAGTCACCTTCAACGTAGCTACCAAACGACCCCTTAGATCATAAGACTTTGCCTTCACTTTTAAGTTTAAGTATACTTTTTGATTTTTGCACATTTCAATTAATTTTACGTGGTATATGTTATCTTTCATTCAGGATAAATATAGGATAACTTTATCCACTTAGATTAAATAAATAAATAAAATCATCTAATATTTTTTACCTTCACTAAAAATTTAAACTTAAGAGCTTATAATTCTCAATCAATTACGTTAAACAGTAAACCACACCCTAAAGTAAATGTAAGTATACATTGTTACGTAACATGTGAATGGTCAACTAGCTTCTCCCAATGACAAAACTTAATAATACTAGTAATCTTTTCTAAAATTTTGATAATAAAATAATGAATTGTAAATTTTGAAGTTATCAACTTCTTAATTTTACATTTATGTACTGAGTTACTCCCTCCGTCCCGTATTAGTTGGTCATTATACTAAAAATAATTGTTCATAATAGTTGATCACTTTACTAAATCAAGAAAACATTAATTATTATTTTTCCATATTACTTTTGCAAATAATTCTTTTTGAAAGTGTTCACACTTGTTTGAAAAGTTTTAAAGAAATTTTTTAAATGGTGAATTCATAAAATTACCTTCTTATTTATGATTTTTAAAAGTGACCCACTAATATTGGACGGAAGGAATACTAGTTATGACAAACTACTTATTAGCGTCACTTGTTGCTCTCAAGAGCCAAATTATAAATTGACCCTCAATAAAATTTTGTAGTTATTTTGGTATGACTTATGAGAAATATGGAGTATACCATAAATACTTTTTAATGTATTTTCTGAATAAAGAATAAATTAAAACTAGTCTAATAAATGTAATTCTAAAATTTAATTAAATGGACCCTCAATAATCTAAAAGTTTCAAACAATTTAGGACAATGATATTTTATTTTTAACGTGTATATATGATATGGAGTAGTCCAATCAAAAAAATGGGCATCCCTGGTTCACCTTATGGACAAACTGTGACCACATCCCTTTTCTATTATCCAAAAAAAAAAAGGAATTTTGTTTTCAATTTTTGGTCTCGAAACCTCTCACATGCCCATGTCCCAAACTCCAATTGCTCCTCTTCTTCCAATGTCACCTAAAATCAAATTACTTGCATAATATTTTTCTGACATGCCATATTCTTTGCTTTGTACACTTTCCTATGATAATGCTCCATTGCTAAATTTAAATTCTAACATCGTGTAAGGAATCTCATTGCCCAACACATTCTTTTACTGCTCCCTTAGTTCATGTTTACTTGTTCATATTTAATTTAACATATTTTTTAAAAAAAGTAAAAAAATATTAATTTTATTATATTACTCTTAATTATTATAAATAATCTCACTCATTAATAAATAAATAATACTTAACAATGAAGGTAAAATAAATATAAAATAATAAATCTTTTCTTGATTTTTTAAATTGAACAAGTAAAAATAATCATTTATTTATAGTATAATGAACAAGTAAACATGAACAGAAAGAAAAAGATTATAATACGGTAAAAATGAGAATAGTATTAAATTAAAATTAAAGAATAAATAAAAATAATTAAATTAAATTACTATTTTAATTAATATTTTTTAAAAAAGTATAAAATAACATGACAAATAAAATGGATGAGAAGAAGGAGTATTGTGTAAATCTTCTTTGGTCTTCTACCTATATTTATTTGTTTGTTTATTTATTATTCAATAGTTATTATACAGTGTTGCATGAATAAGATGCGATTGAGAATTGGGTTAAGGTGACAGAGATTTTCAGAGGCAATCTTGAGAAAGATAGTATCCACCACATTTGGTCGGATCCATCCATGATTTCCTTTTGTTTTCTTGCAATAATATTACGACAATATTAACAAACTTCATCACACGAGTGCGCTTTAATTTCCTTCACATTTCATAGGGAAATACATAACTTTATTTCTTAAGTTTTGGATTTTATGAATACTTGCTACTTACTCCATTTTATATTACTTGATCCATATTGATTTGACACATCTCTTAAAAAATTTTTATTATATTTTACTCAACTAATTTTATTAATGATGCTTTGAAACTTTAATTTTGGCTGCTACTCCTATTTTATGTAGTTATTTAATACTCCATTAAGGATAATATGATAAAAAAGTAATAGAACTCTGTTAAAATGGACAAGTAAAATTAAACATCTAGTTTTAATATAAGGCCAAGTAAAATGAAATGGAGGGAGTGCTATTTTCTACCAATAATAGTATCACTATAAAAAAACAATAATTATTATATTCTCACGATTCTCAAAATTCAAGGCTATTTTCCTTGACAAATTCAATTATTTTCCTAGCTTGAATCTCATTCAATTTTAATTGCTCGTATTTCATCCATTCCATTAGTATGATCGAACATAAATTACTCTTGATTATTCAATTATTTGATAACCAGAATCATCTCGAATAGAAGGAATCAGAGTAAATTAACTTCAGGTCCTTCTTAAAATGGAATGTGGTTATTCGTTTTTGTTTGTACCCAGTGCATCTTGTCTCGTACCTCAATTGAATCGCTCGTTTGTTTTAGTTCGTGAAACTAGTGAACCATGCGAGCTGGTTAGATTTATGAGACAAAAAACTTATTATACCACAGTGTAACATATGGATTTACATCAAGTTTCTAGTAGTTTTTACCCAAACATTATATATGCTAAAAAAAAATTGTCAGATAATAATACCATCCATTAAGCAATGATGAAGGCTAGTGAGTTCAAAAGTCAGATTGAACTTCAGCAGATGAATAAGAAAATCTTGTAGCTCACATGCATCCTAATTATGCTCTTTAATCTTTGTCATTATCAATTACACATCATTACGATTTGCTATAATACTTGTAAATTACTATTTATTATTAGGAGAAAACGAGATTGGTTCAATGAATATGCTAGAATTAGGCAGCCTTCTTCATCAACTTTTTTAAGGCTAAGCAGCAAAGCACAGATTAACGGGGCATTTATCAATAAACTGAAAAAAAGTGCTTTTGGAAAAAGTCAAACAATGTTCTTATGAACAAATTAATTAACAAATCCAAAGCTGCTGGTGATGAGTCACTAAGTACGTAGGTGTTTGGTTATAGATTTAAAAAATAAATAGCTTTATTTGAAATTTAGAGTTGAAGATGGAATTGTGTTTGGTTATACTTTTTGCTAAGGAAAGAAGATAGCATTTTTTTTGAAATTTATGAAGATGGAGTTGAAAAATAAGTTTGAAATTTGGAAATTTTATAACCAAAACACTCATTTTGAAATAAAGTGATAATTTTTATTTTTTTTAAAGTGAATAATTTTCATAGCCAAAAAAAGTGAAAACTTTCTTCTTCTTTTTTTGGTAAAGAGTGCATGAGTTTTACGGGATGCAAATTTCAATTAGCCAGGTCTAAATAGAAGTATCAAACATCGAGCGAAAAAATAAAATAAAAATTTTATTTGGGGGTTTGGTTCTATTCACACGAAAACTTATAATTCTAACAGGACATGATATTTATTTTAGTCCACAACGACAAGTATGATATTCAAAAAGCAGAGTTCAATCAAATGTACATATCATTATATGAAGAAGATTCTCAGTACTCCATGAAATCTTTAGTTCCTTTTTGTTGAAGGATTCCTCCAACAATTAAAGAAGGCTAAAGAAAGAATGCATTGCTGGGAAAACCTTCGACAGACTGTCTTTACATTTTATTTGTTTTGTTTTTAATTTGTGCAATATATTGGTACTTTATAATAAGGAAAGAATAAGAAATTAAATTAAGAATGTATTGCTGGGAAAACATTTGACAAATCTTCTTTTGCTTTTTTGTGAGATATATTGGTACCCTATAACAACAAGCAGGTCTTAGTTAGGTGATTGTGTTGGGTTTGGATTGGTATGAATGAGAAATGAAAGAGTTCACCAATGTACTTATATCTAGAAACACTTTTCTAACTTTTAAAGAGTTGAGCCGAGAGTCTCTCCTTGTGCCGGTATTGCCCAGCCGGCTGGGCTTTGGCTTCGACTTCAAATTTAATCAAGTGATCTGATTGATTGATATTGTTCCGGGCATAGCCGCCCAATAATTTTCCGGATATAGCTGGTTTACGTATACGGCCATTTTTCACGAAAATCCACCAAGAAGAGTTGCGTATCTTCGTTTTGACCTAGTCTCTGACTATAAATATTTGTCCCTTCTTCGGTTTTTCCTTACGAAAATTCTGAATCACTCTTATTTCTGCAATGTGAAGTACCGCAACATCAATGTGGTTTATCCATTCTATCGTGGAAGAAAATAATCCTATACCTCGATTGCTATGAGGAAATAATACAGTATTTTTTATTGATAGTAGATTGTTTAGAAAGGATGCGTCGATACTCGCTAGACATTAGTATATGGTAGGAAAGAATAAGTGAAGATGGTCTGCACTAATTGTCAAAGCAAAGAATCTGATGAATGATGTAGGAGCACATGTAATCACTCACTTTATGCTCTGCACTAGTTGTCATATATTCTTTGAACTTGCAAAAAAAATGGTTCAATCAAAACCAAACTACCCACATAAACTTATGCTAGTATCTAATATGTAAAAGAATTTTCATGGATACTATGTAACTCAATAAGTTTTGGTATAGTCTTTTTAGTAGTATTCATCATTTTAGGTCAAGATTTATAACTTGTATCATTATATGTCGTGAGTAGTCTTTTTTTTTCCTCCTATTCAAACGGCTTTTGTAGTTGCTACAAATAAATAACAAGCACTTTGTTTGATTTATATATGTACAGCTTGAATGATTCAGAAGAATAAACATTTACTCGCATCAAGTATTTATATTTGACAAGTTAATGCAACACATGTGTGTCATGGTTTAAATTTTAAAAAGATGTGCATGACTGCCTCCGGTTTTCTTGAGCTGAAATTTGCATTATGTCAAGTGAAATTCATGGCATAGTCAATTATTTACCATAAAAAAATAATCTCAGGTTTAACTTAACTCCAAAAGCTAATTCACAAATGAAAAATTGTGCAAGACCATATAATTAAGGAGATCATCATCCTTTTTCATTCGATGTGGACTCTTCAACAATTGCTTTCCCTATCTACGACAATGGAGTTTGGCAGTTGTGCACTCATTTGATATAGAAATATGGCTTTTGGGGGCTACTTGAAGGCCTATACTCCATAGGTAATTAGGTATGGACCGCCCTATAACTACTTAACTAGTAGGACTATATCTCTTTCCCTTAATGCCTCTGTGGTCCTAAATAACATACTACTAGTATATATATACTGCTACTACACTAATCGAAACTTTTGGATTTTAGTTGAGGTAGCTAAATCCACAAACTAGGTTAAAACATTCTGTAGAGGAATATGGCACAATTCAAGATAAAATATGGCACATTCATTGTGTGTATGAGCATCTGGCGCTAAACTTTAAGGGGTCGTTTGGTACACCGGATAGGATAAGTAGGGATATTTCATGGGACTATTTTATCGCACCCTCCACATGGGATAGTAATTGCATCATTTTAGTACAAGTGGTGGGATAAAATAATCCCGAGATTAGTTAATACCTCATACCAAACAAGGGATAAAGTTAATCTCAAACACTATCCCGGAATAACTTACATAAAGCACACATCTTTGGAGCTAATTACTCTTTTTTCCACCTCCTTTACCACTCGGATACATCCCTTTACTCGGATACATCGCCTCACCTCGGGATACATCACCTCACCTCTGGATACATCGGAATCCCATTGGATACATCCCAAAACCACTCGGATACGTCGGCATTCTTTTGGTTTTACCTTTGATACATCGGGTGGGATGTATCCGAGGTGAGGCGATTCATCACGAGTTGAGGCAATGTATCATGACCTGGGGCGATGTATCCGAGCGTTTTATATGGTATATTAAGTAATTAAAATAAAATAGTGGGAGAGTAGTTCATCCATTATTTTTCTTATCCAGTGTACTAAACGACCCCTAACAGCTCAATTTGAGGCCATTGGTGCAGCGGTTTCATCGTCTTACTGTAAAGCCAAGGCCCAAAACAAAACAAACACACTGCAGCCCAATAGATTTGTGCACAGGAATGACACTCTCAGGAAAAAGAGCCTGACATAGAATGGAGTTGATTTGTCATAAGACAAAAAACAAGAAGAAAGAAGTCGCGGTAGACGTGCAAAAAATTACTCCCACCGTTTCAATTTGTTTGGCCTACTTTCCTTTTTAATTCGTTTAAAAAAGAATGTCTCTTTCCTTTTTTAGAAACTTTTTAATTCCAATTTTTCACATGGCATATTCTAGACCACAAGATTAAAAAATATTTTAATATATTTGACATATCTTTAATTTAAGACCACAAGTTTCAAAAGTCTTCTTTACTTTCTTAAACTTCGTGCCAAGTCAAAATAAGCCAAGGAAATTAAAACGGAGGGAGTATAAATGTAAGGCACAACTTAAACAGGGGCGCACCACAATCTAGTATTTATGCACTTCCTGTCATTGAAAATTAGTCATTGTCTTGGAATTTCAACTTTTACAAGCGAAACTTCATGACAATACTATGAAATTTCACTCGTAAAAGTTGAACTCCAAGATAGTAATTATTTTTTAATTATAAATGTTGAAAAGTGACTACTCTCTATATTTTTCCCCTTAAGCCTCCCATATAAGAGCCCAATCATTGTTACCGACGATATAACAAATTGCTACTGGACATATATTCTTAGGCCCATTGATACAACAGAATAATAATGCGGTCCAGCGCGCCCATTGTCTATGGAGTAGTAATTTAACTTGTGATAGCAGATTAGTTATTATTATTTTTATCATATGATCAATACGTACTTGTCTTTACCTGAAAAGCAACTTGATGTGTAAATATTTTATACACCATCAATAAATATAATTTACGCTGGTTAAGAGTGTGTGAGTCCATATTAAGCAGACCACTCATCCCTATTTCATGGACTCTTCGACATTATGTTATATATATTCCCTCGCGTACAATTTATTCCCCTTACTTTCCGTATAGCCAGGTACCATCTAATGCAAAGAATCTTGACCACCAAATACCATATAATCCATTAGTGATAGTACTAATATTCAATAAAAACATTTGAAAGTAAATAGAGAAGATGCCTTGTTTCCTGTTTTAATTTGTCCTAGTGTTTATCATTGGGCCCAGGACTGCTATATGTCAAAGGACAAAGAAGTGGCTGTCCAAAAATCAAGTGGAGTATCAAATGGTGTAAAGCCAACAAAAGCAAAAAAATAATAATTCAAAGGTGTTTAAATTCAAATCGTTATTCCCAAATTGTACTGAATGTTTTTGCAGCCCCACCATATAGACTTCATCAGCTACCATTCATTTAACTTGTGTGTCACGATCGGGCAAAATCACTCCATTTACCTACCAAATTGGTGTATGTTCCTCAATGGTTTTACTATCGCAATTTAACAATGACAAAGTCAGAAAATTCATTAAGGAAAATCAAGGTTTAATACATACCACAACAACAACATACCTAGTGTATTCCCATAAAGTGGGGTCTGGAGATGGTAGAATGTACGCAGACTGACCATCAATCACTCTATGTGGATACGTCACTGCAATCTAACATGATATCTTCATTCGTTAAAATTCCAAATGATTCATTCTTTTTTGGCTATTCCAACAGTCTAACATGTTTCATTTACTGCAAATGTAAACTCAGTATTCCAAATGTGGTTTCTTGATTTAAAGAGAGAAATCAGAAAGGCTGATAAACAATCTAACATGTGCCAGTGTCTCTTTCAATCATAATTAATATACCGTCCAGCAAGACCAAATTTATTTAGAAGATTGGTCATCTATCAAGCCATCAATCATAAGTTTCATTTACTGCAAACACTAACTTTTGAATGTACAATTACTCAAAGGAAATTGATTCAATAATTAAGTACTAGTACTATTTTGTTGCAAATAAATTTTTACAGCATGTAATTATAAGACATATATAGACCAGCTTTCGTGTATCCACAACTGTATATTTCTACATGATGCTGAAACTCAAAAGGCAGAAATTTAAATATATGGCCAAGTTTGATATCTCATGCATAGCAATTAGCATTAAAACAAATCTATGAAACGTGTTAATTAATGAGTTAGTCCAAGCTAGTTGCTCTATTGGGCATGGAAATAAAAATCAGTGTGTCATTCACGTCTAATCAAAATAATATAAGTTGAATTATGGCCCTATGAATGATAAATAATTGTATTGTAATTTGTAGCCTAGCTAAGTTGGAAAAAATGGGTAAGCTTTCCTTTTTCTTAATTATGTACTTTTGTTGAACTAAACACCGACAGTTTTTGCGTTTTTGGACTTCCATCCAAATTAATTAAATTAGCGCACTTCAATTTTGTACTGGGCAACTCCCTCCCCCAAATTCTTTTTCTTTAAACAAAATCTGCAAACAAACAAAAAAAATGGGACATTTTACTTAACTACGGATTAATTTGGCAAATTTTGAGGAAGTAGTAAAATTGAGAGGAAAAAGATTAAAGTAAATGTCTATGCTACTGGTTGCATATAACTAAATGGTGGTCAGAACTTATCCACACTGAGCATTTACATCAAATTAATTAATGCATGATATGTATTGAAATATATATATTTATCACTTAATTATAATTAATTATATTACTGTATATTCTTACTTTGTTAAATTAACATTGTTTGATGTAAACACTATGGTATTTATCCTAAATGGGTATGAGGTAGTAATTTTTATTTAAAACAGGTGAAAAGTACTCATTCCCGAACAGGGAAAAACCATGAGCTTGTTATGATTGTGCCCACCATTTGGCGTAATAGAAAAGGGGAAAAAAAGAAGGCAAATTCTTGTGAACGTTATTATGATGAGAGATCCTAATTATAAAATTTTACAAAATGATTCACATGGTTAATTATATCAGATGGTTGAGTAACGTTTAACACTAATTACTATAATTTTTTTATTAAAAAATAAGTACTTTTTTTCCTTTTTCACATAATTAATAGGAAGTATGAAAAGATACATTGGACAGCGGTGATTAATTATGATATAATTTAAATGTTCGTTGGGATATTACAACTGGGGAGGAGCTAGGGTGCAAGGGGTTAAAAGGATTGCATTGTCGTTTGTATATTCGTAGATCTAACCACACACAATAACTATATAATTAAATAACTAAAAGTAAAAGGTATTAAGAAGAAAAAGAAGATTAAAGCATATGCTGGAAGGACGTGTTATTAATCCCATAAAATATTAGTAAGATTAGATGTATAAGTCGTCGGTGGATCTAGCTGTCAGAAAAATGAAAAAAATCTCAAAAAAGGAGAATAACGTTAACAATGCACGTTAACTTTATTTTCTCTCAAATTACTAGCATTGTCCCCTTAATTAATTACATTTAAGTTATGGTAATTGTTGGCTGAAACTGTCCTCTACCATTCTCTTGAAATTACTAAAAAAAATGAGTAACTGATATTATCCCCCATTTTTATTCGTCCACTATATTAAAAATAGATGTTCATTTTTATTTGTTTAATTTTTTTTTAAAAAAAATCAAGAGATAATTTATCATTTTATATCTATTTTATTCTTATTATTAAGTTCTATTTATTTCTAACTATATTTTTCACAACAATAACATACTCAGTGAAATTTCTCAAGTGAAGTCTGGGGAGATTAGAGTGTACTTAGACCATTACCACTATCTCGTAGAGGTAGAACGGTTGTTTTTGAAATTTCACAATGTTTAATTTATTATATACAACTAGTGATAGAGTAAACTTATTATTTTATTAGTTACGAATTCTTAAAGAGTGCCAAAGTAAACCAGACAAGTAAAAATTGACGGAGGGAGTAACTATACTACTATTCCGTTCTTTTTCTTTTTGCTTGCTTTCTCTAAATCTATAATGAAAACAACTTTCACAGCTTTAATAAACAAGGAGAACCATAGAGTTCATATTTCTGAGGTCCTTCTATCAATCAAACCCGTCAAATAAAGTTGCTCATTACCGAGATGACACGTGTAAATACAAATGAAAATGAAATGTATATGATTGCCATTGCAGGCAAAAATATAAATTTCAGTTACCCATTTTTGCCCTTACAATTTTGGAAGCTAAAATTGACACTATTTGACTACGTATTTAACAGCGCAAACAAGAAAGAGTGGAACGTTATTTTGTCCCCCCTTCACTCTGTGACCGAAAAAAGGCAAAGTTTAGGGGGAAAAACAAAATTATAAAAAGTTTTTGTATGGACAAAATAAAAAGCACCATGGAACGTGATCTTTATAGCCCCAGCAGTAATTGTCATATCCCTTCATCATCGTCCTTTAACGTGGAAAAAAGCACCCAATTTTATAAAAGTAGATTCTCACTACTGTGGCATTCTGTTCCTATATGCGTCCCCCAGTTCAGACCTTTATAAAAAAAAAAACAATTGCTTTAATATGTTTTTGTATTCAACTTAAATTAACAATTTATAATTATAGGAAAAAACCCACAAAATATGAAAAGAGAAAGTGCAGGCTAATGCTCACATCACCCACCCCCACACACTACAACAACCAGATCTTGCAGTAACAGAAGCTTCTCTTTACTGTCTTTTTCTCTCTTGAGAATTCTTTGTGGAGCAAATATCGGAGATGAATTTGGGAAAAGAAAATAATTTAAGAGAGAGTTACAAAATAATACCATGAGAGCAGCAGCTCTAAGCATCTTCTTCACACTATCACTGCTTTCATCTTTCACATCTCAATTTCAAGATTTGGTTGCCACCAGGAGGATTCTGCATCAACCACTCTTTCCAGTTAGTTCAACTCCGCGGCCGCCACCGGCTGAGCCGGTCATTTCCAGTCCAGAACAGCCTTTTTTTCCAGAAGTCCCTACTGGTACTACACCAGATCAGACACATCAAACTCCACTAACTCCAGCTAATGGAACTCCAGTGTCAAACTCAGTGGCCACACAACCAGCAAAGCCAGTCAAGAAAGTGGCAATTGCAATATCAGTTGGAATTGTCACCTTGGGAATGCTATCTGCCTTGGCATTCTACCTTTACAAGCACCGTGTCAAGCATCCAGATGAAACTCAAAAGCTTGTAAGGGGCAATTCTGATCAGAGGATCAATGAGGAATCAAGAACGTCACCTTCTACTTTCCTTTACATTGGGACAGTTGAGCCACCTGCTAAGACATCAGCTGTGACTGAGTCCAATGGTGCTAATGGCTCACCTTATCGAAAATTGAGCTCTGTAAAAAGATTGGATACCAGGTATAGACCAAGTCCTGACCTTCAACCCCTTCCACCACTGAGCAAACCCCCACCCCCTCCTAGCATTAATTCACCTACTGCAATGTCATCATCCGATGAGGAGAGTCATGACACTGCATTTCACACCCCACAAGGCTCCTCTGTCAGCAATGAAGAAGGTTTCTACACTCCCAGTTTACGTGAGAGTTACCCAAGCAACAAGAATTATGTCCCTTATTCAAAGAGAACTTCTCCAAGATCACGCCTTTCTGATTCATCCCCTGATGTAAAACATACTATAATACCATCCATTAAGCAAGCTCCAGCTCCTCCACTTCCACCGAGGCAGCCACAAGGGGGTCGGTTGGAACAACTTCCACCTGAGCCTCCCTTGCAGTATACGAAGCCAGAACTGCCATATATTTCAAAAAGGGCTAAGTTTTCATCGCCACCTCCTCCACCAGATATGACAAGGCTTCAATTGATAAGCAACCAAGCCCAACAAATAGTAAAAACACCACCACCACCACCACCACCACCTCCTCCTCCTCCACCTCCACCTCCACTCTCAACACCCCGCAAACCAGAAGGTTGGCAAAGAAATGTTCCTTCAACATCTTACCCTCAAATGGGCAAGACAGAATCAAGGAGTCCCACTCCAAAATCAACACCAGGGAGTGAGAAGACAAGTTCTTCTGAAGAACAAAAGGAAGGTGCCAGTTCGTTAGAAAGACATGATTCTGGCGATTCAGATCCATCCAAGCCTAAGTTGAAGCCTTTGCACTGGGACAAAGTGCGAGCAACCTCTGATCGAGCCACAGTGTGGGACCAATTAAACTCGAGCTCCTTCCAGTAAGTAGATAATCAAATATATTATGGTTGAATTACCAGCAACACTAATATCTTACCAAAGAGTACATTTTGTATTTGCAGATTGAATGAGGACATGATGGAGTCACTTTTTGGATGTAATTCAGCAAATTCTGTACCAAAGGAAGTAACAAGGAAATCAGTCCTTCCTCAAGTTGAGCAGGAGAATAAGGTACTTGACCCCAAGAAGTCACAGAATATTGCCATAATGTTACGAGCATTGAATGTAACTAAGGACGAGGTTTCTGAAGCTCTTCTAAATGGTATGTAATCTTTCATGTCGGTATTCAGTATTTTTTACATAGTTCAGGATATGCCCAAACAAGTGAAACTGCAATCTTTTTTGCATAATTGTAGAAATGGATAAATGTTGGTAGATAACAAGCATAGACATTAGCTTCTGAAATTGCCTTGGACCTTTAGATTAGAGAACATTTAGAAAGGTTGAATTAAGTCCATTACTAGAAATAGCCAGCGAGAACTTGCACTTTTCATATGGTACTTTTCCTTCCTACTTTCATTCTCCGTGTAATGAGAAAGCCATTTCAAATGCATATCTTTCTAGTTCTCCAACTGTAAGTTCCCAATGGCAATTTCACCATAAGTTCAAGCATCCAATCCGTAGTAGTTTCAAGAGATTCCTAAAACTATTAGGTGCCTTGGAGAATAATCAAATTATCTCAGCAGAAATAAAGATCCTACTCCAAAGGTAAAAGCTTATTGGTTCCGCTTCTTATGAAGCAATAACTCCAACCTCTTCAGAAGAGCAAGAAAACAGAAAACGGATATCCGAATACACATGAGGTCCTGTTGAATTCAATAAACACTATGAAGCATTTAGACAGATCATCCCTTCATCTTTTATAATGTTTTTGGTATTCCTGATAACTTATGTGTGCTTCGTCTTGCCATAAAATATGTATCCAACATAACAAACAATTTTATCTAGAAACAGCATATTGTTCTCGTTCTTACTTAATGACTTTGTAAATCTCCCTGGAAACTCTTAACAGCATTTTGCTGGACCAAACTTTTAAGACATGCATACAAGATCAACTTAAATTACATTTACTGTCTGTATATTGTCTCAAGTTGTGCCATCTTTTGAACAAAGAGAGTTAAAAACGGCAAGTGCATCAGAGGACTTCATATGCCATTACAAAGCTAATTGTCTAATAGTTGGGAGTAATTAATTGCATATTTTCTGTTCATCATACAACAACAACAACATACCCAGTGTAATCCCACAAGTGGGGTCTGGGTAGGGTGGTGTGTATGCAGACCTTACCCCTACCTTGTGAAGGCAGAGAGCCTGCTTCCGGAAGAGCTTTTCTGTTCTTCATATACCAGTAAATTAGGCATGTTTTATGCACAGCATATCAGATTGGATCTTCATTACACCATATGATGCTGCCTATCTATCCTGACTATCACTTAGGAAGTCCCTTTTTTACAGCTTCATTATACTTGGAATGACTTTTGGTGTTGCAGGAAATCCTGAAGGACTAGGGCCAGAGCTTCTGGAGACTTTGGTCAAGATGGCTCCGACAAAAGAAGAAGAGATAAAACTAAGAGTGTACAGTGAGGACACCTCAAAGTTAGGGTCTGCAGAACGATTCCTCAAGACAGTGCTTGATATACCATTTGCCTTCAAAAGAGTAGAAGTCATGCTTTACAGAGCAAATTTTGATGGTGAAGTAAAAGATTTAAGGAAATCCTTCCAAACCCTTGAGGTACTATCAGCTATCTATTTAACTTTGTGTACTCTCTCCGAAGAGCTTAAAATTTGTATTCACGTGTTAATAATACATCAATGTTAGGACAAAATTCTGATGCTTGTTCCCAAAACTAGGACATTCCATATGCGACCCAGATAACCATTATAGTGGCGAATTCTTCCACCAATATACACTAAGATTGATTCAGTTAGACTATGATACCTTCTTAAACACCCTTACCCTTTTATTATCTCGTTTAAACTCCTTGTTTACACAATTATTAGTATGTCTAATGACTGTGATTTCTCAGAATGGTGTGACATAAAAATGTTATATATTGACGTTCCCCGGGATCTTAACTGCACTAAAACTTTTACATTGGTGTTCTTTGTGCCTGAATTTAGGGTTAAATTTAACACTTCCAGTGAGATTATTAACATGGATTACCTTTCTAAGAATCTTGACTACAACAAATTATTCCACTGGTATACTTGAGCCAAGCTCAGAGAAATATTGTACTAATTACCTAAAATGCATTAGCTAGGCTAAATTTCTTTCTGCGTCTATACCTGGATTTAGACTTCTCTTACAATAATTTAAAAGAATAGTAATTAATTCTCAAAAAAAATAAATTAAAAGAATAGTAATTCATTCTCAATTTTTTTGAAAAAGGAATACTAATAACTCTGGTGCATTGCATATGAACAGGTAGCCAGTGAAGAATTGAAGAATAGTAGACTATTCCTCAAACTCCTTGAAGCTGTTCTCAGGACAGGAAACCGCATGAATGTTGGAACTAATCGTGGTGATGCCAGAGCTTTCAAACTTGACACTCTTTTGAAATTAGTAGATATAAAAGGAACAGACGGGAAGACGACTTTGCTTCACTTTGTGGTCCAGGAGATTATCAGGTCAGAAGAGCTGGATTCTGAACCCCCAGGCGATGGTCTTTCTAATAATGCAAACATCAAATTCAAAGAGGATGATTTCAAGAAGCAAGGTTTGCAGGTTGTTTCTGGACTGAGCAGAGAACTTGGTAATGTCAAAAAAGCAGCAGCAATGGACTCAGATGTCCTGGGAAGCTATGTTTTGAAGCTTGAAGTGGGACTTGATAAAGCAAGATCGGTTTTGCAATATGAAAAGAAAGGTATGCAAGGTAACTTTATTGAATCGATGAAAGTATTTCTTAAGGAGGCAGAAGATGGAATAGTGAGGATAAGGGAAGAAGAAAGAAAGGCCTTATCCATGGTCAAACAGGTAACAGAATATTTTCATGGTGATGCTGCAAAAGAGGAAGCCCATCCCCTCAGAATATTCGTGATCGTGCGAGACTTCCTTTCCATATTGGATAATGTGTGCAAAGATGTTAGGCGGATGCAGGATCAAACAGTGGTAGGTGGTGCAAGGTCATTTAGAATAGCTGCAACTGCATCACTACCAATCTTAAACAGATATAATGTGAAACAAGAAGGGAGTCGGGATAATGATAGCTTATCACCATGAGATTTATGTGCAAATAATTCAATCTCATTAATGGACAAGTACATCTGGAGCACGAAGATGGGGAAAGCAACACCAGATTGAAGCAGTCTCACAACTTCAAGGAGACATTAACATTTTGGTGCTAGCAGGTAAAGATAACACTCAGCTCCATTGATCAAGAAGCAATAAGTGAAGGAACAGTACAAAGAGTAGGCAGTCTATACACCAAACCTTCACAAAGATGCAAAATATTAGACAGCAACATTCTAGGATTCCATCAAACGAGACTAGTTATTCATAATCAACCTTCATTGCAAATGAACCGATATGAGGTAAAGGGATGATTCCCCTTTTTTTTTTGAGACAGATTAGACCTAGACATGTCCTGTTCATTTATATACATAGTGAAGAGACATAAAAGTTCAATGCCGAACAACATGACAGTCTGATCTCAATTTTGATAGTACCATGCTGTAATCCAAAGAAAATCTTCCTCTTTATAGAATAAACATTCTTTACACCTTTGTCTAACTTAAGTCCCATACAGCTGTTTAACCAGCAGATTAAGTGGATATTATGGAAAGCATGTCGGGGTTTAGGCCCCGCAACCACAACTAATGCAAAAAGATAGTAAAAACTAAATAAAGCAAAGCATTTTCTGCAACCTAATCAACTCTTTGGATATACAAAGCCCTCCCTGATGTTGACAGGTGGATCCAACATATATGCAGTGGATGTAAGTGCATATCCTGTTTTAGACCTAAGTAAGACTTTTATATATGTACGTAGAAAATTTAAAGACAAATTTCAAAGATATGTATCCAATGCCTTCAAATTCTAAATTCTCCGCCTGTATGTAATGGTAGCTACATCAATGATGAATACCAGTAGTAAACACACCAAATGACTGTAAAAATGCCTGTGTTTGCCGCCGCAGACCTGATTAAGAATTGTACTAGCTCCTTATAGTAATATGCAAAAGATATATAAAGGGATCGGAATTTGCATGTATCCGACATACCCAGAGGCGCGCAGGTTCCTCAATGGCTACAGTTCCCCTTCGTCACAGCTCGCAATTATGCGTTTTAGGTCTTTGAGTAAATGGCCACTACACTGATTTTGTGAAGCCAATTTCCCTCCACAAGAGGCACCATTTCTTTCTTCTGGCGAAACATTCGAAGCTTGACAGGTACGATTCCCCCTTCTAACTGGATAATTTTTTTTCTTTTCTTTATAGGTGGCACTCTATAATTTTTAATTTGTTCTAAAAAAAAATTACTGACATAAATAAATTTTAAAATGTCATTACATTTTAGTATTAGTTTAGTACTTACTTAGTTATATATAAGCGACAGTTTGAGGAGCTTCCAGTCGTTCTGCTTGTCGACCGGAAAAGTCCATCCCTTTACATTAATTTCGTTGCTTGCTACATAAATAGTTGTTCTATAAAATTTAACTTGACTTCACTATTTTATTTTTTTACATTGAAATTAATTATAGGGATCAAAAAGGTTAAATGGACACGTGCTATCCATTTGTCAGTAAGCTTTGTCACGTAAAAGTAAAATTTGATATTTTATATTAAAATTTATATATTCAAAAACTATATGAAATGTAATTACATTTTTTTTTCATTTCAATATGATAAAAAATAATAACATTTTAAATGTAGTCAAAGTTATATCGTTTGACTCTTAAAAGAAAACTATGACAACTAAAAAAGGATGGAGGGAGTAATATATTTTGATTATTGAGATATAAATAATTAAAATTCAAACCTAACTTAAAAAGAAAACTATGACAACTGAAAAAGAACAGAGGGAATAATATATTTTGAATATTGAGATATAAACAATTAAAATTCAAACCAATTTTTTTTTATTGAATATAAAAAATGAGACATAAACATAAAAAAAGAATTTGTTCAACTTTCAAATATAATTTATAAATTTATTCTTATTATTTAAATATTTGGCCCGTGCTTAGCACGGGCTATCCCTTACTAGTATTTAATATAAAAAATTCTAGAAGTCTTATTTCTTTCTTTGTTAAATTTTGTATCCAGTTAAATAGGAGTATTACGTAAAATAAAACAGGAGTAGTATTTTATTGCTACTATTATTACTCTCTCCCTCCCTAATTTTATTGGACTGGACATAACATTAAGATTTTAATTAACTTATGTATTTAGTTATTGTGAGAGGAAAATATTAAAGTTATCCTTGAAAAGGTAATCTGATTGAAAAATATGCATTTGAAAATTGTTAAATGTTTTATAAAAATGAAATGACATTAGACCTAAATGACTCAAATGAATAGGATGCAAGGAGTTCGTACTTCGTACTACAATCTACAAACTATTTCCTCCATTTGAAAATAAATGAAAAAATGTGACATGTAGACAGTCTATGCTTCTACCGCTCGAAGACTTGACCTATAGGTTACATGGAGACAACTTTACCGTTAACTCCCAGGCTCCCCTTCAATAATACAACAGCAACAGGAACATAAATTAGATTAATATAACTCAATATTTTAAGAATTGAGTCATTGACAAGTAAGCAGCAACTAACGATAGTTTGAAGGCAGCTAAGGTACAGCTGAGAGCAAAGCAGCTCAGCAGTATGATAACCCTTGGCAGTTACATGATTGTTAGTTACTGTAGCGAGTGAGTTGTATTATATACATTGTAGAAAGAGTAGTCGGTTATCGAGCTCAAGTTAGCTGAGTAATTTAATTGTCCTTTAATCTTAATAAATAGTTACAATGAGTTGTATAGATACATTGTAGAAACTGTATCTTGACACAAAATTCCAAATTAATAGTAGTAGAAGATACAATGAATTATATCTATTTAAAGAATGACTTCAATAAGGTGCAACAATGATTGATTGTATTGCACATTATGTGGATTCAAATGAGAAGAATGGAGCTCCAGAAATGCTCTTGGATCTCACTATCTTTCTCACCAATATTCTCCATTTCATTTCATCCTTCTTGTTCTGTTTTCTGCGCTTCTGCTTAAAACTCCTGCGTAAACATCAAAAGAAAAATTAGTCAACCTATAAACATGATGACTTCTGATCGATATAAAATAACAAGTGGCTGATCTTCAGTGTTTATTTCTTGTAAGAATTAGAAAAAAAGAAAATTTTGAACATAACAAACCTGCACAAAGGAACCCTACAAACATCCCGATTGGCACAAAGGCGAGAATGCAGTTCCAAAACTTGCCACATCCTCTTGCAGTGGATGCAGCCACCTGGGACTCTCAACTTGCATCCAGCAAGGTGACGAATGAGCAATTCTAGCCCTTTGCACGCTGCATAATGGCATGGTTCTTGATCCTCTTTCAAAACCTTATCATGTGGACCAATTGTACGACAACCATCTTTGCATATGTGAACCAGAGCTTCCATTGCCTCATATAGCTGCATATAGATTTTCCTCTCATTGTTCTTTCTCACCCTTTCCTTTTCCCTCTGCAAACAAATCGTCGTATTAGGATGAAACCGAAAAGGGAAAAAAAACACTTAATTTGGATAAGATCCATTTTGTACAACTGAGGGATACTTTACTTACAATATCCTCATCAATTATGGATTTCAACATCTGTTTTTCAAGCACAGGATGGCTTTGTTTCATGGCTTTCCATCCCTCTGTGGCAGAAACAGGCTTAAGATTTTTCAGCATAAATCGGTGACAAACAAGGCTAAGCCGAGAGGCATCACACAATAGTGCCAACTGGAAGATGTCAACCACATTTTCCGTGTTTAATCTTTGCTCCAGCTGCCACTCACATTCTCGCTTTAGGTGGGTGACTGCATATGCATGCGATAGCACCAACAGGCTCAGACCATGCTCGTTCATTTTTTCTTCCTCATACCTGCAAAGTGAATAATGAAAATACAGATGATCAACCTAGTTATTGTAATTCAGATTACAAATATAGTTTCATTAGGATATTATACTGCTATCTCAATATTGATTTGGCTTTTGATCACTTCGTAAAGATTAAAGGAGAATGATTGTACCTGGAAGAATACAAGAATCTGATGAAAACTTGAACAGCCTCAGGTGGAACCCCACTTATGGAGATGGATCGCTGATGACCACATCGACCACGTGCTCTTGATTGTTTTAAACTCAACATGCTTTTAAATACTGGAGAATTCACACCCTGTTCACATAAATGAGATCAAATCTTAGTGTCTGTTTGGTATGGTGAAAAATCTTTTCTTTCGTCATATATTACAGTGTTTGATTACTCTTTACCTAATGAATAATTACACATCGTTGTCTTTAATACACAAAATTATAAATGTCAATCTTTAATTCTCAAATGTATAACCAGAACACCATTGTTACACAATATATCTTCTACCTTACGCGATCATCATATGTCAGATAAAAATATTATTCAATAGACGGGCACAATAGTGTAAAGAACATACCAAAATACTAGCATGCGCATAGAGGATGCCACCGTTATCTGTGTTAATTGTGACGTCGGCTCTGTAACCTTCATCAAAGAGGCAATCCCACGTATTCTTCGTAGCTGTCGGTGTGCAGCAGTATTTTCTCACTGCTGATTTCCCCGCTACAAATGCGTTCTTCTGCCGGCTACTTGTGAAAGCCACTCGCAATGGAGGCGGGTTTGGCAAGGCTTTCACCCGCTGAGATTCCTCATTTCTCTTGTTCATTCGCTTAACGATCCTTCTGCAGAATTTTAAAATTTGAACCACCATAAGTATTCAACCTATAATTTCTAGGAAAAAATTTAAGATCGAATGATCCGTTGCAATTTTAGGTGGCATCAATTCAACAAGATTCCAAATATTTACGACACCTATCATAATGTAGAAAGCTGAATATCACAAAATGTATTGTTCTACCCTCCGTGGACAGAGTTAACCGATACCTGGTAGGATGTCCAGAGACCACGGTTATCAAAAAAATCACAAAATGTATTGGGAATATTATGACTCCTCTAATGGTCCAACCCTGCCTCCTTCCCCAATCACACCCCACCCCATTCATCGAGAATGTGAACATTTGTTATGTTTTCGAATTGATGAAGAAAGTTTGGCGATTGGTAGAAACAAAATGAAATTATATTGAATGAAATCAATCAATTTTGCATGGGCAGTACCTCGTTATTCACAGACCAGAGAAACAATATGAAGAAATTACGGAAAGCAGCTTCAATGTTCTAACAAAAATCCCCTTTGATCTCTCTGTTCTTCAAAAGTTTCAAACAAAGAAAATTTTATCTATCAATCATTCGTGCCTCTATTCCAAACTTAAATGGCATAGGCGATTAAAACAAAATTTCTATCTAAATATCTAGAAATTATGTACCAAATTTTTCACCTTTGAAACCAATCCAATAAAACCCAATTGTTACAGAACAAAACGTTACGGCACGAAGCCCCAGAAAATATATTATCAAATATTGCCGCTACAGTCACCGGCGAAAATGCCAGCTGGTTCTGGCAACAATTGGGAGATTGGATCAAAAGGAAATTCAGAGAGAGAGAGAGAGAGAGAGAGACGGAGAGTAATGATGAAGGTGGAGGCTGATTATTTAAAGGGGAAGAAAGAATTGGGTTTAAATTAGGAACGGGTATTAATTAATTAATTAACGAATAGATAAATATGTGATGATGTGTATATGTGTCAGCTCCTATGCGATGCCTTTTTTATTAGCCAATAGGATTAGCCAAAGACCGAGTGAATCTTATTTAAGTCAAATCTAATCCAATCGAGTGGGTAAAAAGGGCAGCTCGGTGCACTAAAGCTCCCGCTATGCGCGGAGTCCGAAAATCCAATCGAGTGGGTGCTTTTTGGAAATCATTTTACTTGGCTGATTTGATTTTGTTAAAAAAAAAAAAAGATTAAGCTTGGACCAATTAAATCTTCTTCTTTTTCCTCTTAAGTTTTCCTTTTGAATAGTCACTCTCATATTAAAAGTAGAGAAATAACTTTCTTTTACCATTAATAAATGGAATTGAACCGAACTTAAAATGCAAACAGAACTTGTGGGTTTTTGTTATTCCAGGTTCTGATTTAATGTGGTACAAAATAGTTTTGTAATTATTGTTACAGTAGGTAAAATTTAATTATTTCAGTCTGATAAAAAATAACTTTTTGACTTTACTGTATAAAAATTAATAACCACATGTGAAATTAACTCCATAATTTCGGGGTCTCATTATATGTACTCCCCTCATTTATTTTACTTGATTTTTATATTAAAAATTTATTTATTTTAATAAATGAAGAGATTTTTTCACATATTATATGATTATTAAATAATTATATAAAATAATATTTTTAGATTTCGACAATATAATTAATAAAAATGATTTAATAAAATAAATCTCTAGAAGATATAGTGGGAGTGTCAAGTCAACAAATAACGACGGCGAGTAAAAAGAGAGTAATTATTGCACACAATAAGTACTCTCTTCGTTCTTTTTCAATTGTCATGTTTCACTTTTTAAGATTCAATTTGATTAATTTTTAAAGTTAAATTAAATTAGATTAATTTATTATTTTAAAATTATATTTTAGTTATTCAAAAACTTGCGAAAAATACTATAAATTGTATTTTTTTCTCATATCAATATGATAAAAATTACATTACAAAATGCTGATCAAAATTTATATCATTTGACTCTTAAAAAAGAAAATTATGACAATTAAAAATGAACGGATTGGGTACAAGTTAATATCTAAACGTGCACACCTTTGACGAGTTTCAGGTCATTATATGTAACTATTGCATACAACTAAAAGTTATTACGTAATCAAACCATTCGTCCCTTCACTTCACGAGACGTTAACATCTTTATATTGCAAAAGTTATTTGAGTACAAAGAACTTGTAGCTGGGAAGCTGTCAACATAAATAAAATAATAAGTTGCTATTTGCCATTAAATAGAGGAAAACGTAACTTCACTTGACTCAGCTGAAAGCAACACAAATATTAAAAAAGAAAGAATGGGGGGAGAACATGCTTCCACTTCCACGACTTAACAAATTGATCTTTCCGTCTTGTGTCGGTGAAGCACACCTATTTAATATTTGAAAAACATTACTCAATATGACAAATACTCGTATTTAATTACGTTTTATAATAATAGTTTATTTTAATTATATTTCACAGCAGAGGGTTTAAAATTATTGTTATATACAATACAATACAAATTCGTATATAGCAGTAGTTTGTATTTGTATGTCGAGATTCCACAAAATATATAATACGAATGTATTTGTATGTCGAAATTCGAACTCAATTTTATTTGTATGCTTCTATTTGTATTTGTATGTCTAGATTATACAATTGTTATTGAAAATATTATTATGAATTATAATTAGGCAAAATGTAACTACGAAAATCTGATTAAGTTCCTACCTATTGTTATTTATAAAAGTTCATTTTATTTTTCGTGATTTTGGAATGTAATCTCTTGGGCCCTTTGCACTTTTTCCTCTATTTTAACTTAATGGGCTCTTTCTCAAAATTTGAATACCTTGATTCTGCAATCCAGTTTTTTATTTGTAAAATACTTACTTCAAAATAGTAAGACGACGGATACAGAATTCTAAATAGTACAGATGAGATAAGCGTATTATTTTATCATATAGTAGATGCACCGCACCACATGCAAACATTGTAAAGCTGTCAATGTGAATCATTGATCTAATATTGATTTTACACGTACCTAGTAGTAGTAGCACAAATATTAATAGCACACATGCTTAAAATGCCAGCAATGTCAAATTTGTTTGATTTTTTTTGTCTGGTAACTCAACATTTTGAATTCATACCAGGAGAATTTGTTGAATACTGGAATTACAAGTAAAATATCTTTAATGAAAGTATTTTTGACACCTTAAACTTTCAAGAATTTCCTAGTATTTTCGTGATCAAGTATTTTGTCTAAACTTTACAACTCATTCTTCTTTGCATTTTCTTTTTCCAGATTCTTAATTCCCTTTTCAAAAGAAAATCAAGGTTATTGGCGGCAAGAGTTTATTAATCCAGAATTTACTTAAATTGATGAAAGTAAATTATTTTTTTAGAAATACGAAAAAAAATAACATGTAAAAAACATTTTTTATCTTCTTTTATTGTGTTCTTTTATCACTACCAGTTGGTTGGTGTGTGAGCATTTTAATATTAAATATATTATATTAAAGTGCATCATATATATATTCATGAATTATATTTGTGCTATTTACTTTGGTAGAATTTGATGTCTCATTACTAACATTAGTTGGAGAAAGAAATGAGTCATTATTTTTTTTGTGTTAGTGGGTATAAATTAACAAGAATGTGATTAATTATTCTTGGTGTAACTCTTGTAACCACCAACTCTTTACTACCCACATTCTACCTTATTTATGTCTTGTAACTCTTGTAATATTCAAGCCATAATCCTCTCATAAGTCACCCACTTTACTATCCACATTCTTCCTACTCATTGCAAGGAAGAATTTTACACCTATAAATACTGGTAGTCTTACATTATATTGGGATGTAGAAAAACAAGAGTGAGAAAAACATACAAGAAAATATAGTGAAAAAAGATGAGAATTATGTGAAGTTGTGGAAAAATGTTGTAGTATATAGTGAGGTGAAAATAGTGAAAGAGAGAGTTGAGACAAAAAATATATTCTAAGTCTTGATCAACTATATTCGTTGTACAAAAGAGTGTAATTATATGTTGAAGGAAGGTGTTCTTTTAGTGGAGCTTTGTACTTTTAAACTAATCCGGAGTTGTTTGAGTTGTACGACGTTATTGGACTATTGTATCCTGGAGGGGACAAGTCAAGAGTGATACTGCTGGATCGATGTAGATTATGTCACAATGAACTTGAATCTCATTAAAGAGAGCGAGATATTTGCGCCTCAGCCTGAAGATATTTTTTATTCATTTTATTTTTCAACTGTAATTTAATTATTATGATATATTACACCAACACTACCTCATATAAAGTTTAACATTATATTGAATGAATATAATGGCAACTGATCTTTTGACTATCAACATATGATTAATCAGAATGAGGATCTCACTTCTAATAGCTTAATTTTATATATTCTGACTTATTCATGATTTCATTCAATAGGCTGCATTAATACTAGGTTAGATATGTTGAATATATGAAATGAATGAGCAAAATATGTCTATGTTATTGAGTGTGAAATACTATGAATTTTATGTAAGATATTAACTAACTAAATACACATTAACGAGATACAGTCGAAATATTGAAGACACCTTCTCGAAGGCACACTTGAGATTCTTGTGTTGGATTTTTTATTTTTTATTTTGGCTTGCATATTATGAGTGGAGATATTGATACGGATATAATTTTTAACTAGAAGAAAGTTAGGAGATATTCTGGTCTGAACAAATATTGCGAAAAAAGTAATCCATCTTTTATTTCGTGAGGGAGTTTCTTATACTTTTAGTGACTTAACAGCTTACAATTATCATTCATCTTTACTTTGCTTTTCTTTTCCCTCTCCAAGATTTTAATATCTTATGAACTTTGACGTATCTTAATCATGACTACAATAATATGATAAGAAAATGAATCTCAGATTTAACTAAATTCAAAGTTAGCTCAAAAGTTAAGAATTGTACAAAGCTATATAAAGAAATAAATTTTTATTCCGCACACCGATATGAAACTACTAACAAAGCTCAACTATCTCAGAAAATATAGAATGTTTTGTTTTCTTATATAGTAAGTATGTTGTTTTGTCCTTTATTTTCAAAAATAAAACAGAACAATTTTTGAAACACGAGACAAACTTCTTCATACATAATAATCAACTAATCCAAGATCAAACATTTTTTTTCTAGTACTCTTTCTTATTGGAGTAGTAGTAAATTTCTGATAACAGCTCTGGCAACATCAGAAAGCTCACGTACGATTGTGTTTAGAGCAGTAAGAGGTGACTTACTACCACTAAAATTTTTCTCACAATCTTCAGCATCACCAGAAGACCCAACTACTGCATCTTCTGCAAACTTTGGATCCCCTTTAGTCAATGCTTCAATTGCTAATGGCACACTCACCGTTACAATTACCTGTTATTAAAAAAATGGAGTACTAACATTTAATCTTTTAATTTGATGCTTGAATATGTTATTGTCCTTAATTAGACAAATATATGTGTATGCATGCTCTTTAACGTAACATAAATTAAATAATTTTATACAAATTTAAATTGACTTTTTTAAAAAAAAATTATGAAGGACGATTAAATGCTATTCCGTACAAACATCGATCTCTCTTCTTCAACACTTCAATATAAATAAATTGATTTTCTCTTAAAGAAATAAATCACAAATTGTCATAACTATCAATCATTTTACCATTTAATTATTCAAATATTATGTTAAACTTGTATTATTTATTTGCATTTGAAGATAATACATTTTTTTAAAATAGTTTAAATATACATAAAAAGACAAAACAAGAACCAAAATTAAAATTAATCAATAAGTGAGAAATTAAAAGTGTTATTCTCCCAAAAACATTACTTCCTCCTATCCATTGTACTTGTCATGGTTGCCTTTATTTACACCCCTTAAAATAACTAAATTCTCTTTACTTAATATATTTCTATTATATTAATCTCTTTTCATATTTATAAAATAAAGATAAAGATTAAAAAAATAATTAATCATATCTTCATTTTCTAATATTATATATATTTATTTTGATTTTTGGATTAACCTTTTTAGTAATCTTGACAAGTAAAATAGACAGTAGGAAGTAATTAATTGATTAAGAATATTGGTAGATCGACTTTTATATTTCGAAATTACCTTGTAGTTGAATGCACAATTTTTTAAAGGGACAATCCATGCTGCCGAAGGAGTTGAATGTCGTAATTTGGAAATGGAGACCCTTGCCTGCATTGCATTAACTTTGATAGCATCCACCATTATCAACGCCAACGTTGTGACATCGCCATTGATACTACGTGGGTCAGCCAATAATGTTTTGAGGCATAGTTTGATATTTGGTGTGTTTTTGCAAGTTTTTTCTACTAGATTCTTATCAGCACTTGATTGAAGTACTAAGGTCATAAACAACGTAAGACAAAATAAATTCCTCATCATCTTGAAATGCTAAAACAAAGCTCTTGAGGAATCAAAGAAAATTTATCTGAATAATTGGTTCTAAACATTATGCCAAGGACTTCTTATATAGGTAAGCTACATAATATTATTAGAGATTATTAAGAAATTTGGATTACGCCAAATAAGATGATATATTATGAAAAATTGAGATTTATAATTATTATAAAAATGGAAAAAATATAATGCACTTTACGAAATTGGCTCCTCTTCGGTGATTATCTCCTGTTAATAAAATGAGAACATATCTCAAAAAGGAATTATCATTATGATATGTCCATAAATAATTTTAGGATCTATAATTATTGCAGAAATGGGAATATTATTTTGTCCATAAGAATAGACTGTTGACCAGGATATGTTTAGTAATAACTTTGGTTTATGAAGTCTCTCTCTTCAAAATTCAAAACTCTCATTAAATTTCTATTAGGAAAAATGAGAATATATCTCAAAAGAGAATTATTATTATTGACTAAGAATATATACAGATTCATTTTTGGGATGGGGCACCTCACCATTTCCTTTCTCTCCATTTTCTCCAAGTTCCTACCTAGATGATAGACATGTATCATAATTAATAATTGAAGGTTGAGATCTAATTACCTAAATCAAGATCTTAACCATAGTTAAAATAATAAATTTTTTTTATTTACTCTAAAAAGATTTAATAATCCCACAATTCTAGCTAAAACATTATCTCATTTACAAATTAATTCTAAAGTTTTTTCTCTTTTTTTCCAACTATTTACGATCTCCTGTTTTCAAAAAAAAAAAAAATTATGATTTTTTATTCTTTATAGAAATATTAGTTTTTATTCTTTATAGTTTTTTTAATGTTATATGTTGATTCACTTTGGTCTTACTGTTCCCGCTAAGTATTACTTAGGACCCATTTGGCCATGAAAAAATTTCACTTTTTTCTAAATTTTTTATTTTTAATAAATAACTTCGTTTAAATTATATTTCATATTTAAATCATATTTTATGTTTTCTTAAAAAATACATTTAAATTCTAAATATTTATTACAAAAATTATGGTCAAACATACAACTCCAACTCCAACTGCAATATTGAAAATTTTAAATAAAGTGATTTTTTTTTATTTTCATGTCAAACTCCCATTTAAATTTCTATTTCTTCCATGTTTGATAGGGTAAAAAATTAAGGACTATTATTAAAAAATTGTTCAAGAGACAGAAAAAGTCGTGATAAAATAGGAAAAGAGAGAAAATTTTAGAATTAATTTATAAATGAGGTAATGTTTTAGCTAGAAATATGGGATTGTTAATTATTATTTTTAGAGTAAATGAAGAAAATATTTGTTATTTTAACTATGATTAGGACCTTGAATTAGGTAATCAGATTTCAATCTTTAATTCTTAATTATGACACATATCTTTCATTTAAGTAGGGAATTGGAGAAAATGGAGAGAAGGGAAATTGAGAGGAGTCTCATCCCATTTTATGGATGTTAGTGTAAAGAAAATGTTCAGATTAGTCTATCAATCAAGAGTTAATATGACAAATCAATTGTAATAATGATTACCTTTGCCTAATATTTTGAACCCAAAATCAATTATATAAGGTTACTACTTCCTCCGTCCCATTTTATTTGCACACTTTTCTTTTACACGAATATTAAGAAATAATAAATAAGAAGTTTGTTTTACTAATTTACCCTTTAAAAAACTTCTTTGGAACTTTACAAACAAATGTGAACACTTTCAAAAAGAATTAATTGCAAGAGTAATATGAGAAAATTTTAATTAATGCTTTTTTTATTTAGTAAGATGGTCAATTAATATGGGATAACTATTTATAATATAGTGAGCAACTAATATGGGACAGAGGCAGTATACCAGAAGTAATTTGTCCTTTCCTTCTAGCATTAAAACATATGTTTCCTCAATTTTAGGACTTTGAACGGTAAGTAATCTCCTTGAATTTGGATTCATACTTTTTCTTCCTCTTTTTCTTCCTCTTTTTCTTTATTTGGTAGCTTAATAATTTGGTAGCTTTTGTAATGTTCATTATTCAGTGCCCAAAAAAAGGAAAAGAATAACTAAATTCAATTTAAAAACGATATCATATATTTCAGATATTTCACCAGTCCTCTCTCATAGCAGATTTTAGGCTAATCCAGTTCCTCCTTGCCAACTTTCAATTCTTTTCGTAAAAGGAAAATATATATCTCACGGAAGGATTCTTCTACATTCTGCTATAACATGAATTATCGATGAAAAGTTAAATAATAATTAAAATTTATTGTTAATCTTATTTAGTGATTTAGCAATGATTAACCATGAAATTCGTATTTAAGTTTTAACTTTTTTTCCTATAATGTATGTTGTCAAATGAGGACGTACGCACACTTAACTAATATAATATTATATAAATGAGTCTTTATTTCTGTTTTAACCATTATCAAAGATTACATGTTTCCAAAAGACGGAAAACACATCCTCAATTCCACAAAATCCATGGAAACAAACTTTGTTCGGGATTTGATCTTCTGCTAAGAAGGTCAGGACTCTCAAATCTCTGTTTATTGAGGGACAAACAGCGACTTTGAATATTTGGCTCTGTCCAGATGACGTCTTTTTGGAGAGATGGTGATGTTTTAGAGATCTGAGCCTTCTGCAGTGAAGTACTTTATTCTTGAGATTTTTTCCCTTCTCCTTCATCCAATCATGGCTGGCCCCAATACAATTTCTTGAGTTTTGGCTCCTTTTTAAACTGATTTTTGCACATGCTTGTTTGCATTGATCACTGTTGTGTGTCGATTTTGATAGCAACCAATGGTACTAACTGGAACTCAATGAGTATAGGGAAGGCTACGCGAATTAAATTCTCAAAGGTCAGTAATGCCTTTGTGTTATGTCAAAATTTGAGAGGTTTGACAACATTCCCTTGAAATCTTAGACAACATTAACTGACACACTTCTTGACTCTGTTAAGTAGATAAATTGTGAATAACTTCGTGTATTGAAAATAAGAAATTAAACATGAAATGTGGTGGTAGTTCTCCTCGCATGTTTAGCTTTCGCATATGTTAATCGAGTTGAAATTATTTCTATGCAGTTTTTGTGTAGTCCAGCAACTAAACTTGACAGGTACTTCCCCCAACAGATATTGCCCCTCATAATATTACCCTCTCCCTTTTTAGATGTGGAAGACAAGTCCCTATATGATGAACTCCAGAGCACTCTGTCAACTCACCAAGGAGAAATGACACTTTTTGCTACTGAACTCAGGTTTCAATGTTTACCTTATCTTTGAGAGTAGTTTTGCCTTTTATCTATTTTTATGAAGTTTCTTTCATGTTTTTTTATGACTTACATGATGTTGCAGCATATGGCCAGGTATATATTCATTCTAACAAACATCTGAGGATGTTTATAAGACATTTGTTTGACTGGCTTAACCAGCGATCATTTGATGCACTTTGTGTTAGAGTTTGTCCTGAATTTCCCGCCTTATTTGGATTCTACACAATTGTGTTTTAATTCAAAAAAAAATTCTTGATAGAAAAGATTTTTTGGTAAAAAAGAAATCTACAATATCTATCATTTTTGCAAAAAAAGTCTTGTAATTCTATAAATAGAAGACATGTTCTTCTCAAATAGAACAACAATATCATTCACAATGTAGTCCTTACGATAGTCTTGTTTAGGGAGAGATTTTCTCTCGATAGTTTTATATTTTCTTTTATATTTATTTTTCATATGTAGGCAATTGTGGCCAAACCATATCAAAGTATTATGCCTCTTTTGTATATTTTTCTTTATCGTCTGATTTATTGTTCAAGGTTTGCAATTAGAAGTTTTCGCATGACGCCCTCTTGATTTTGAACCCGATTCTTTTGTGTTATCCTGCTATAGAACTACCAACAAGTTAAATTGTCGGAGAGAACAAAATGTTCTGTTTTCTTATATTTGTTGTGTTTGTCCTGTGTTTTCGAAAGCAAATTAGAACGATTTTTTTGAAACATAAAACAAAGTTCTTCATAGATAATAATCAACTAGTCCAAGATCAAATCCCAAATTACAAAATCAAACATTTTTCTGGTACTATTTCTTATTGGGGTAGTAAATTTTGGATAATAGATCTGGCGTCATCAGAAAGATCACCCGCAGCTGTGTTAATAGCAGTAAGAGGTGACTTATCCTTGAAACTTATCTCACATTCTGTAGCTTCACCAGAAGACCCAATTACTGCATTTTCTGCAACCTTTGGATTCCCTTTAGTCGTCAATATTTCAACTGCTTGTGGCACCCACAACATTAGCGTTGTCTGTTAATTAAAAATATAGAAAGACGGAATTATTAATCACCAGTTATTTGAAAAATATAAGTGGACATTCATTTTTGATACAGTGAACAAGTAAACATGAATAGAGAAAGTATTTCATACCTAAAAAGACAAAACAACGATCAAAATCAAAATTTATCAACAAGCAAAGGACCAAAAGTAATATTCTCCCAAAAACATTAGTACTTTTTTCTTTACCACATTAATTTGACTAAATTATTCTCGCTTAAGATTATTTTTTCTTTTATCATATTAATCACTCTTTATATTTGACAAAATAAAGGGAAAAATTAATAAATTCTATTTTTAATTTTTTAATATAACAAATATTTTGGACAAGTAAAACAAGCAGGAGGAAGTAATTAATTGATTAAGGAAATTTGGTGGCTTCAAAATTACTCCTCCCGTTCATTTTTACTTGTCACTTTTTAACTTGGCACACCCATTAAAAAAATAATTATTAATATGATTATTTTATCATAGTATCCCTATTAATTGATGGTTACTATTGTGTCTTGAAACTAGTTTGGAGAATAAACAATTAATGTTAAGGGTAAAATAGAAAGAAAAAAAAGTTATCCTTCCTTGATATGTTAAAAATGACAAGTAAAAAAGAAAATTCAATAAAAAAATAAGTGAGGAGTAAAAGTGAACGAAGGGAGTACCTCATAGCAGGATGCACAAAGCTTTAAAGGCTCAATCCAGGCTGCGGGAGGATTTGAATGTTGTAATTTGGAAATGGCGGCCGCCGATTGGTTTGCATTAACTTTGACAGCATCCATCATTATCAATGCCAGCGTTGTGACATCGCCAGTGGCACTGCGTGGGTCAGCCAGTAAAGTTTTGAAGCATAATTCGGGATATGGTGCGTTATTGCAAAGTTTTTGTACTAGATTCTTATCGGCACTTGATTGAAGTACTAACGTCATAAACAACGTAAGACAAAATAAATTCCTCATCATCTTGAAATGCTAAAACGAAGCTCTTGAGGAATCAAAGAAAACTTATCTGAAGAATTGGTTCTAAACATTATGCCAAGGACTTCTTATATAGGTAAGCTACATAATGTTACTGGAGATTATAGATTATGCCAAATAAGGTAAAGATATAATGAAAATTGAGATCTAGCTAAATAAGGTAGGGATATAATGAAATATTGAGATTTATAATTATTGCAAAAATGGAAAGAATATTATTTCGTCTAGTAGTTACTTTGACTGTTGACCAGGATATTTTTAGTAATGAAATCTCTCTCTTCAAAATCTAAAACTCTCATCAGAGTCCAGCTAGAAAAAATAACAATATAATATCTCAAAAGAAATGTGTCATCATTGATTTCCTCTCAAGGGAAAATGATTTTCTAATCCATTACAAAAGTTTTTTAGTTTTATTTTTTTAAGAGATCTAAAAAAGACACTTAATTTCAAATTGTAAAGAGATTTTTTACCCCATTTCCTCCTCTTAAAAATATGTCCAGAATTATTCTATGAACATTAATGAGCAAAAAATGTCCACATTCAACTACCAAAAGTTAATGTGTCATAATATCATATAAATGAATCTTTATTTTTATTCTAAACCATAACCACTTTATGACCATTATGCAGTCATGATTTTCTCATTTGATGGATCCTCTTGTCTATAAATCAACACAAGTTCTTACTTGACTTATGTTTACTTGTCACTTTCTTTAAAAAAGTATTTATTAAATATTTATTTTAAAAGCGGACTGTATATCTGTTGAAGTTTTTTTATGTAGGTTCGAATTCTGCCTCTCTCACATGTGTAGACTTCAGAGAATGGTTTAGCGGTGTGTTGTGCTCTGTGATCTTATTCTTCTCCAAGACCCGATGCTTTATCTGTTTCTTTTTCTCCTCCAAAAATGACTTTTTCGGTTGGACATTAGATATTTATCTAAACCAGTAGGTCCTTGAGCGGATCCCACGTTATCCCCAAGGCGTTGGTTTGGCGGGCCCCTCCCCCCCTCGGGGGAACCATCGTACCGGAGCGATCCAAGAAGAGCGAAAAGACGCACGTTCTAAAAGCCCGGCTCGCTAAGCGTCTCTCTCGCATTACTAAATTAACCTTATTAATTATATTTGGAAAATTTAAATATAACTGATGTAAGATACTAACTAAATACACCTCGACGAGATGCTGTCGAGAAATTGAGGAAACCTTTTCGAAGGCACACTTAAGATTCTTGTCTTGGTTTTTTTTTTTTTTTGGGCCTACATATTATGAGTGGAGATATAGATATAGAATAAAGTTTTAACTAGAAGAAAATCTGGAGTCTGGACAATATTGTGTAATAAGTAGTATATTTTATTCCGTGAGGAAGTTTTTTATACTTTTGTGACTTAATAGCTTACAATTACCATTCATCTTTAGTTTCCTTTTCCTTTTCCTCTTCAAGATTTTAGTATCTTATGAACTTTGACGCACTTAATCATGACTATATACTATAATTATTCATCGATTTGCGTCGATCTGAAAAGTAGACAGATATGGATCATCTTTTAACTAATGTTCCTCTATGAAAAAGACTTACCAATACCATCTCAAATAATGTGATCTTCGGATTAAAAAGGGCTATGTGTTGCTCGGTTATCAGTTATTTCATATGAAACGACCAATCAGCTGGAGCACGTTTAACAATCTAGTTCTTGTTTGAAGGAACAGATTGAGAAGCTAAGTAAATTATGAAAATCCAAGAATGCAACTACAATTGCCAAAAGGGGAAAAAAAAAACTAAGAAGAGAGCTTTTTAAGTGAAAAGTTCTGAAGTTTAGCAGTTTCAGCATCAAACATAGTAACTTCTTAGACCCCATAGAAGTTCAGATAGAACAAGAAGAGTCACACTTACATAGAGGGAACTGAAAGTTTTTAAGCAAAAAATTTCTTCATCAGCAGGTAAGGTTATAATTACACGACAAATCCAACAAATCAGAATAATGCTAAAGAACTACTAGTAGCTGTTTGAAAGAGTAGGTACTGTTCTATGTGCTAAAAATTTAGGTAAATCACAAGATGCTTGAAAGCCTACGCTAGACACTCTTCACAAGCTTTGGAATACTGGATCCTCCTGTTCTTTTTTTCTTTTTCCTTTTTCCCCTCGAGCGAAAGAAAAACAGTGAAATATAAGGAATTTTGGGATCTACAATTGTGTTACTGAGGCTGCAAATATTTTTAAAAAAAACATATTTCTATTGAGTTTTTAGGCAATCTGAGGGAGTTAGCTGGGCCGCTTCTTTCGTGAAGGAATTGTACAAAAAGACCCGGTACCTTCAATTCATGTACTTCATACCTCAAACCTCTTTAAGCCAACTGCAACTGGCATGCTCAAGAATCCGAAAAATATACTAACAAACCATTGGCAGAATGAGAGGGGTGTTGTGCTTGCAAATGTCCCCAGATATTCTATAATTATGATTTGGAACACAAATGTTATGCTGATAACTGTAACAAATACGTAATTATCAAAGATTCCTTCCCAAACCTCAACTTTTTCCATCTCTCGAGAGTTTATTTCGTTGAAGAGCTGCAAATAAGCATAAAAGTAATGTAAATCACTGGAGCTTCTCTTACACCATTATCTAACTTACTGGAGAAAATAATTGCTAAAGTTTACCTGGCAGAATACAAATGTGTTGAAGATAATTGTATTGAGGGTTAGTGTAGCATCGGGGCCATTTAGACGAAATAATCCCATTCCGCTTGACTGAAGAAACCATATTACTAGGAACTGATATAAGGATTGTCCCAAGATATTCCGCCACATGACGTTACTTATAAAATTTCCAGTCCTGCCTACTGGGGCTCTGTTCATTAGTTCATCATGAGGAGGCTCTGTCGCAAGGGCAAGGGCTCCCAAAGTATCCATGATCATGTTAACCCACAGGAGTTGAACAGCAGTAAGTGGAGCAGTTCCTGAAGGATAGTTTGAGCAGAAGCAAGACAATTGAGAATAATATTCGGGTGCCTATGAAATAGAAGTAACTGGAAATCAAAATAGCTTTAGAAGCATAGCACAAGAAGAGAAAGGTTTCTGACCGGTGAAACAAACTGACAAGAAGTTGACAACCAATGCAACAATATTAACAGTCAGCTGAAACTGAACGAATTTCTGAATGTTTATATAGACGGAGCGTCCCCATTTGGCTACTGTAACAATTGTGGAGAAATTGTCATCTAATATGATGACATCGGCACTCTCTTTGGCAACCTGAAACCAGAATCAGAGGAAGTATGTCAGAGTAAACTTACAAATTAACCACTCAATGTAGCAAACTTTGCCTTATGTAATCGGTATAGATAGACTCTCGCCATAAGATAGATGCTATCCTTTTTATTTCCATCTAATTTTACATCAAGCTGTTCTGATCAGCTGAGAACAGTCAAACAAATTCCTCAAAACTCTTTTCTCGATACAACTTATTTGATTCGACTTGCAAACAGAATATTTAGACCAGTCATCTCAACTGTCAAGCCTAAGAATGAGTATGTTGTCAACCAAAGAAGAGGCAAACATAAAAGAGTATCAGCAAAAATTGCACATAAAGTGCTGCTTATTTCTATTTGCTATTTGATAGTAGTACTTATCATCCTCCAATTAACTGTGCATGTAAATGCATTATCCAATGAGAATTTGGTACTTAAATAAAATGCAAAACACTGAACTATTGAAACAACTTTGATTGGAACGGACTAACTAGAGATAATGTTTCACCTCAGTTCCAGAAATTCCCATAGCAAGTCCGATATCTGCTTCATGAAGTGCAGGAGCATCATTAGTTCCGTCACCAGTAACTGCTACCACTTCATTGAATGTGGTGCGCAATTGTTTGACCAACGTGTGCTTGTCTAGTGGCGAAGACCTAGCCATCACCTGAAGAAGTAAAGAGGATGTAGTAAAAAAAATTAGATATCACAATGAATGAGCAGGGGATTTTTTATACGAATAACTTGTTATAATCTCTTCATTCTCATTTGTAAACCAAAATGATTGAAGTACCTGAATTTTGGGAATCAGGTTTAGCATTTCCTCTTGACTCTTCTCCCGGAAAACTGGACCTTCAATGGCAATACCCGCATCAGTCAGTATACCACATTCCCTAGCTATGGCTGTTGCAGTATTGATGTTATCTCCAGTAACCATTCGTACATTGACCCCAGCTGAACGACAGAGTGCAACAGACTCCCTGACTCCAGGACGAACAGGATCCTTTATACCTATAATACCTATACAAGTATACCCAGAAACTGGAATATCAGCAGCAGGGGAGAATCCTTTTTCCAGCTCCATATATGCAAGACACAAAGTGCGGAGAGCTTCATTGGCAAACTGATCGATTGTGGTCTTCAGATGGTTAGTTGATGTTTCATCCAAGGGAACAACCTCCCCACTGGAATTAATTACCTTGTCACAGGCAGCTAAAACTATTTCTGAAGCGCCTTTAGTATGAGCCCTTAAACCTCCTTCAGGAAGCTCCAGCACCACACCCATGCGTTTCTTTGTAGAGTTAAATGGCTCAACTTTTATAAGTTTCCCAGCTTGTCGTTCTGCCTGAAAATCGCCACCAAGTGCTAAACCAAACTGCAATAGAGCAGTCTCAGTTGGTGTTCCCAATATGTCAGGTTTCCCGTGCTTGGTAGCTACAACTTCTCCTCCAGTATTGTTAAAAATTGACTGCAGCAAAGTTTTGAGTACAGAAGCCGGGATTTCAGAACAAATGTCTGAAGCATCACTGGGCTTATTCACATCCTTGGCATTCATACAGAAGCATGTTTTCACTACAGTCATACGGTTGGTTGTTAGCGTGCCAGTTTTGTCACTACAAATAGTTGTAGCAGATCCCATTGTCTCACAAGCTGCTAAATGTCGGACAAGTGCCTTATCATTCATCATCTTTTTCATGGCAAACGCAAGGCTTAATGTCACGGCCAGGGGAAGTCCTTCGGGAACTGCAACCACTACAATTGTAACAGCTATTGCAAAGTATTCTAATAATTCCCTAGCCTCTCCTGCAGACCAGCTCCAGTGGGATCCCTCTGTCAGTTTACGGCTATACATTTTCTGCACAAGTACCGCAAAAGTCACAACAGCAAAGAAAAGGCCTATTTTCCCAATAATAGTTGCCACTCCATTCAATTTGACCTGCAATGGAGTTTCGTCATCTCCGCCTTCACTGAGAGTTGCTAACAGTTTTCCCCACTGAGTCCTCATCCCAACTGTTGTTACCAACATCTTACAAGACCCGTCTTGGACCTTGGTTCCAGAAAGAAGAAAGGGATTCTGAGCAGTGACCATCACTGGCTCACTTTCTCCAGTCAAACTGGACTCATCAATTAAAACAGAAAATCCTGAAAGAAAGAGTCCATCTGCAGGGACTTGATCTCCTATTGCAAGATGAACAATATCACCTGGAACTAGATCATATATAGACATCTTTTGTCGGAACCCATTCCTAGTAACTTGGATGGCTATTTTCTTTTTCTCTTTATCCAGGTCTCTGAACTGCAAGGATTGGCGATAATCACTTGTTGCAGTAACAAAGACCACCAACAAAATGCTAGCTACTATACCAAGACCATCATGAGCCCCAACTGGCCATCCCTCCATTGCAATGCCAACAAGTAGAGAAACAAATGCACACACACCAAGGATCATGAGGGTCATGTCTTGAAGGGCTTCCCAAACAAACAACCAAAAGCTCCGAGCTTCACTTTCTTGGAATTTGTTAACTCCAAATATCTCTTGCCTGCGGTTTAGAGAACTATAATCACGCGTAGATAGCCCATCAGTACTTGACGTAGCCAGCTTATTTGCAATACCATCCACTCCACCATGAAATTTCACCTTTTTTAGATCGTGTCCTTCAACTATGGATCCCAGCTCTTCCGCGTCAATTTGAAAACCAGCATTTTTAACTTCATCAGGGAGAGTATAGTCACTTACTTGCACACCTGGAAGTCAGAGAATTAACCTTAAGATTTTCCCATGGCATTACCCTATTAAACCGAATGATAAATTGAAAAATTCACCTGATATGAACTGAAATGCAGCCTTGGAAACCAAAACTGCTACCCTTAATTTCTCCTGTAACACATGAAACATAAAGTTCAAACAACATTTAAGAACCTGCATTTTTTTCATGAATCTGTCGCTTCAGTACACAACATAATACGACAGTAACATCAAACGAGATCAAGTTGTAATACAATTTTGAGATAGCAAGACACTGGTGCTGCAAATTGACATGAACCTCAATGCAATCCGAACAATCAAGATGAAATCAGGCAAAGAAACTTCTCCTTTTGGAAAAAGAAAAACACTACACCAAACTGTTTAAAAAAGATCATCAGCTGTGTTATTGCATTTCATCATTTTTCTTGGTTCCTATATCAATCAAATCAATTATGTATCAATTCCTTTATCCAAGCCATATACCGCGGTAAACAGAGAGTCTTTTGAACAATCAATAAGCATTCTAGTATGCACCACTCAGAACAGATGGAAAATTTGGTGCTTTAGTGGGCATATTTTACAGCAACTCCTTTATTAATGTAACAGTTATATAACACACAAAATTAATCTTTAATAGAGAAAACACAGAACTGATGGTAGAAGTAATTAAAAGGGAGTAAGTACATGATTTGTACGGCGCATGGCAGCAGCCTCATATCTCTTAGAGAGATTTGCAGTGAAACGAAATCGACGTTTTGGATTCTTAACTACACCACAAAGGCTTCTCCATCGCCGTAGCATCTCCTCCTCGGAGTGCTTCGCTTTCACTCCTCCAAAATTCTCATTCAAATAGTTCTCCATATTTTATTTAATTTGTTCTTATTCTCTGTTTTACTTGCTACAAATACAAATCAATATATAGATGAACCGTTACTTTCATAAAAAGGCAACGCATTTGGTAAAAACAGTAACGTTGTATTGTTATGATGGGGGGAAGAATATATTTTGCAGAAACAAAAGTAGAATAACGTGGTGTGCCTGGGAGCTTTATGGAGACAAGGAGAATAATAATAAAAGAATTAAGGAGTAGTGAAGAAGATGGATCCGAGTTTTGCTATGAATACTTGGTTTAACATTAATGGAGCTTCCTTAATTCATTTCTTCTTTTGCATTAAAACGGTCCTTCTTTTCGTTACCTTGTTTTATGGCTTAGTTGACCGAAATGGACGGGGGTCATATTTCCGTTATGTTTCGTCGATTGGGTATGTTAAAAAGTCTATTAGGAGTAGTAATTACATGAAAGAAAAACTTAAACTTAATTAGTGGCTATGGGTGTTTATTTTTGACTCTCTTAATTAAGACAAATTAATTGGGGTAAAGTCAGTTAAAATTGTGGTGCTTTTCTTACGCGTTTGGCAGACGCAGGACCCATATATTCTTTTCTCTTTTTTTTTCTCCCTCTTTCATAGTACTCTCTTCTTCCCATTTTATTTGCACGCAAGCATATTAAAAAATAATAAATAAGAAACTTATTTTACTAATTTACTCTTTAAAAAACTTCTTTGAAACTTTAGAAACAAATGTAAACACTTTCAAAAAAATTAATTGCAAGGCTAATATGAGAAAATTTTAATTAATGTTTTCTTTGTTTAGTAAGGTGGTCAATTAATATGGACAACTATTTTTAGTATAGTGAGCAACTAATATGGGACAGAGGGAGTACTAGATACAAAATCTCGTGTGAGCCCAATGTTAATACTCGAAAATTGTAAAATATGTCTAATTTAGATATGCATATATTATTATTTTATTTAGATCAATTAATTTTTTAGATATCCATATATTATTTTATTTAGATCAATAAAATTCATATAAGAATCTTTCAAGTTATTAATTATTGTGATTTATATTACTTTTAATATAATTTTTAAATATATAATAAGTTGTTAATTATTATGATTTATAATATTTTTAATATAAAATAAATAAATTTAAAAAGAAAAGAGTAAAAAAAATTTTGAAGCGAAATCCGCTGAAGCAGGCAGTCCATGTCTTGCTTCAGCTGCCACAAGTGTGGCTTCTTATATATAGGAAGACTACTGCCACCTCTTTTGCAAATGATAAGTCAGTTACTGTCACGTACCTTTACATACTTGTGTCAATTGAATAAGATTTAAAATTAAGTTATTTCTTAAATTCAAATAATAGTATTTTTTTTAAATAGATCATAATAAATCACATTAATTAGGACAAAGAAAGTAATAACTCACCAAGGGTGCTTTTGAGAGGCACCATGGTTTACGAAAACTCTCCATAGTCAATATTCTTTTCAGCTTGGCATCAACATTTTTTTCTGGTTACACACTAACCATTGTACTTACACATCAATCATTTGTTCATAAATTTCGTCTTTTTCGTGTTGGTTTGTTATCTTCTTCAACATGCAAATAGTTGGGTACTTAAGATCAAATGAAATTCATATATAGGAAGAGATCAATATCATAACTACCATTTGGCTTCGAACCTATTAATTTAGGTAAATATCTTATGCGTTTTCCGACTGAAAAAATATTTTTAAAGATAAATAATTATACCTTTTTCAAAAAAGGTCAAAAGTTTTTAAATGGGGATTTTCCTTTAACTCATATCACTTGCCAGTCACTCCATTCTCTTTAAGTTATGGAATAAATCAACATCTGGACTCAAATTTACCTAATTAAAATAAGAAATATATTTAAAATAAAAAGATAACAATTATTTCCCATATTCGAGACATTGTGTTCATTTAGAGCGTTTATCTTCGTTTTCTATCCTTGGAAAGTAAATATATGAAGGGAAAAATGAGTATTCATATTAATAATCGGTATAAATTAGCATTAAGCACATACTATAAATTCATTCAACATATTTGAATTACAATTTTTTTTTAAAAAAGAGAGAGACTTATACTCTAAATCAAGTTCCAAGTTTTATTAGCACCTAAACTAATCTAGTAAAATTTAGATTTGAACTTACTTTGTCAACAAGAAGACTTTTAGTACCTAAAAATGTAATTACCTTTAAAACTAATTTTCGATTTAATAGTTCTTAAAAATTTAAGATTAAAGAAGAAGATTCAAATCAGTTGCCAATTCCAACAGACCTGAACCCAAATACTGGCCGTCTGATTAGAATAGACGGTCTATAATGGATCCTTGCTGGCAACCACAAAGTGTCACGTTGTGTTGATCGGACCTTTCTCTCGTGGTGGCAGCCCCAATATTATTTTTTTTAGCTCCCTTCGCTACGCTACTCTCTCTCTCTCTCTCTCTCTTAGTTGTTACGAAACTTTCACTTCCCTCCGAGAGAAAATGAGCAAGGGACCTGGACTTTTCTCTGATATCGGCAAGAAAGCCAGAGGTAATTTTCCGATTCATCTTCTTCTTTTCATTTTAGTTTCAGTTTTGTTACTCATGAGCGATGATTATTAGTTAAGCTAAGGCAGATGAAATGTATATAATTACACTGACCATTGATATATGATACAGATCTGCTGACTAAGGATTATATCTCTGATCAGAAACTATCTATTTCAACCTACAGTGACACTGGAGTGGTATGATTTTATTGACTTTTTTAGCTCTGATTGATACTTTTTTCTTCTTAGTTTATATCATTTACGTCGAGATTCTGGTTGTTGGTTAGATTTCGGTGCTGAATTTGTGTATTTTAGGGTTTATTCAATCTCGTGATTTCATGATTTGAGTTGTCATTTGGAGTTCGGACAATGACTTGATTCCTGATCGTATTCTTTAGCGGAAGTTTCTGTTTATCAGTGTAGCTTTATTGTATGATGCGGATTTCTCAACTATGAAAAAACAACTATTTGCTCTATGATAAATTATATGATGTTAGGGTCTTTTTCAAGTGCGTTTCGATTTTTTTTTTTATGGTATTTGTTTTCTGTATCAATCATTTTAATAGTAAAAGCACAGTGCATTCGTTTAAACTTAAATTACAAAACAACAAAAGTTGGATAATGTTGTTTAGCTGCCAATAAAATCAATCTAAATGGATTTAGTTATAGTTTCTTAGTTTCTTGAAGGATATTGCTGATTCTATAGCAGAAATATTAGTCCTTACTATTTGGATGTGCTATACCTTTTATGCTATTCCGCAGGCCACAACTAAAGTTCAATGCTTCTCTTCCATTTACCTCATAAAATGATTAAGCATCACCTTTAAGTTAGCTCGGTCCTTGAATTCCTGTGATTCCTTATTGGAGTTGACATAGATGTCTTTGAGGGGATACTTTAATCATTTGTGTAAGGAGGATATCTTTTCATCATTTGTGGTGTATCTTAGTATTTAGAAACCTCAAACTTGGCAATGGATTTCTGTCATTTGGTATGGTAGATGCACTAATACTCTAACAATTGAATTTTCCCCTTATATTTTTAAGTTGGAACAAAATGCTGTAGAATTTTGATGTATATACTAGGTGTTTAAGTAAATAATGATTTGACCTGACCTAGAAAGTTATACCTCTTCTTTTCATTGTTTATTTGTCGTCTGGTGAAGTACATTTTGGCTAAAGATTGTTCTAGTTGGAGTCCTTTCTTGAAGTTGAAAATTCTTTAGAAAGTCCAACTTAGCCCTCTCTTTTCGTCCCAAGCACCAGCTTCGTATAACCCTCTCCTCTCTCCCCACAAGAACACTTGTCCTTCCGCAACACTGGCCACCCTTTCCCAATGCAAGCTGCACCTTGCCATGCTTCTATTCGTCTCGATGCCTATGGACCCACCACCCCGTACCACCTGCTCACAAGGAAAAAGAACATGACACCATTTGGAACAATGGAAAAAGTACAAGAAAATCAGGAAGCATGAAATTAGCTGCAAATGGAAATCTTACTTGGAATCTCAAACGCGTAGAGAAGAAAAAGAGAGATTGGTAGATAAAAAGATCACCATTTAACAGGGAAACTAACTTGGGAAAACAAATCTAGTTCTTTACTTCTTTTATTTCATATGAGTGTTCTAGTCAAATTATCACCAATTTAACGTCATGTGTCTTCAACGTTTTTTATTTTGGGTTTCGGGGGAGTGGGCGGGGGGGCAAGGTTTTAAATATTTCTCATACTATAAGTTAGAGGAGAGGTTCATAAAGTTGGCCCTATTTAAACCAGAAAAACTCCAGTAGCACAGAAACTTTTACTTCTATATTACTACCTCCATCCCATTTTATGTGACACTGTTGTTATTTGACCAGAAAACAGCTTTTTCTTCGACTATAGTTTTCTCAAACTCGTTTTAATTATTCTGAATTATAAACTATGTTGACATAGTAGTTTTAATGTAGTTTTCAAATATGTTTTTCTCAAACAATTTGAAGAATCTATGCCCGAGTTCACACGGAAAATTAGGTGATTTGAACCTCGTACTCTGAACCCCTTCATATTAATTGAGATTGGGGGAGTAATAATTTGGTTGTGTCATGGTTATGCCAAAGTTAAATCGTATTTATTTTACTTGTATCTTTTCACAACCAAAAATGGAGTTACATGTTTTTTTTTGGCTAGTTCCTTAAGGATTTCTACTTGGAGTTAGCTTGGAATGTTGCATTGTTCTATTTGTTTTTCTTTCAACACAAAGCTTTTGTGCCAGCATATTAAGAGATTATTGTATCAACTTCCTTTCGAATAAAATTTTGAATGACCTTTCAATACTGACATCTTTCCGCAAAAGGTTACATAATTCCACACTAGGGTATATCTTTTCATCTGCCTAAGCTTTGCCGAGCAGATTTACTTGGTGCTTCTGCTGGTTGGAGGTAGAAAATACCCGGTGGAATAGTCGAGTGTGCAAGCTAGTCCAGACACCACCATCATTAAACATAAGAATTCTTTCCCAGGGCAATAATTACAAAAAAATCATTTAGCTTTTTGATGAAGTAAAAGTTAAACCTCATTTAGCTTCTGAAAGTACATTGACCTTTTGATTCATTTATTAAGCTAATGAATAATCATGTTAATTAGCTATTTTCTGCAGCCTTCCATTGGATATGCTCATGTAAGATTGATAGGATGCTCAAATGACGAACTAATCATCCTTTAGTTGATATGTTGAAGATATATAAGTCATCACAAACCTAGATTTGATGTTTTTCAGAATCGTGGAAATAATTGCATTGATCAAATTAAGAATTGAATAGTTAAGCCAAGTGTAAGGCTATAATATATGTACTTTGTATGTATGAGTTGATTATTGAGATGTCTTAAATAACTATTGAAGGAGAATTATTTGGATATCCCTATTGATGTTTATTGCATAACACTGTTGAATCTTTAAATTTTACGTCTGTAGAAGTCTGTGTAAGATAGGTTGAAGTTTTTAAGAGTTAAATGGGGATCTCAATGATTAATGAATAAAATATTTTGAATCCAGCATCTGTTTCTCATAGTTGGTTAACTCTTATGAATATATTGATTCTAGCTAATATCTAATTCTACTCCCACCAACTAGATGTACCAGACTTTTGAAGATTGAAATATTTAAGGTGGGCCTCTCTATATACAGTTTCAAATGAAGATTGTTTGAGAGCATCAGTAACTGACATCTAGAGCCCTTGCTGAACTTTATATTTTGTATCACAATATGTTGAAAGGGCAATTAAACTTTAACTTTGGTGTTTCCATGTTCATATCTCGATAGGAATTTGAATGCGACAGACTTCTTATGTTTTTGGTCCAAACAAGAGTAGTATACATGGTACTGAGGAGCTTGTGCAGTTTATGGCCTCATTGGATTCATTATGTTTTTTTTTTTTTTACTTTCTTAGTATATTGACGAAGATCCTTGTACAATCTTCTAACCATGTTGGTTCTGTACTTTTCAGAAATAAAATAATCTCTTTTATTTGCTGCTCAAAAAAGGAAATGATACAAAAAATAAGATATTGAGCAAGTTCCCATATGGCCACTTTCCAAAATACAGGATGATTTTTAAAGCGTTCAGTCTTTTCGCCTTAAGGTGACACACCTCTGCTTGGCTGACTTGAATCTTTTCCCAAAAGTAAATGGTCTTATTCGCTCCAGTAGATAGTTTTAGATTTTTTTGTGCAAAAGTTTTCTTCTCTATTTGGATTAGTGACAATAATAGATATCAATTTGGATTCCTAATTTCGTTGTCTTTAATGTTGATTTCTCGATATAGGCCCTTACATCAACTGCAGTAAAGAAGGGAGGGCTTTCAACTGGAGATGTTGGAGCACAATACAAATATAAGAACACTTTGATTGATGTCAAAGTTGATACAGCATCAAACGTGAGTTGATCACGCCTTGGTCTTCTTTGCAAAACCATGCCTCTCTTTGTATTTTGTTTTATAATGTCTTCATGTTTCACCCTTTTGCTTGCAGATCTCAACTACTCTTACTCTAAATGACATTGCCCCCTCGACGAAAACCATTGCCTCTCTGAAATTCCCTGACTACAGTTCTGGGAAGGTGAAAATTAATCCTATATTATGACAAATGACTATTGATCAATTGCTGGAAGTCAGAGAATTTTCCCTTCTGAAACATGAATTTGGTTGTTCTTGCAGCTAGAGGTTCTGTACTATCACCATCATGCTGCATTTAGTACAGCTGTTGGTCTGAAACAAAGCCCTATAGTTGATCTCTCTGTGACGCTTGGTACTCCCACTTTCGCCATCGGTGCAGAGGCAAGTTATGAGACGGCAGCAGGTAAACTTGCAAAATATACTGCTGGCATTAGTGTGACAAAACCAGATTCTTGTGCTGCTATAATACTGTAAGTTATCAGTCTGAGCATTTGTATCTATGAAATGAAACTAAAGCATAAATGATAAGAAGATTAAAAGTTTGACATTTGTCTGTTGCTCTTAAAAAACAAATCCACCAGGGGCGACAAAGGGGACACAATAAAGGCATCATATATACATCATCTAGATGAATTGAAGAAGAGTGCAGCCGTGGGCGAGATCACTAGACGATTCTCCACAAATGAGAACACCTTCACAGTTGGAGGGTCATATGCTGTTGATAACCTGACAATTGTGAAGCTCAAGCTCAATAATCATGGCAATCTGGGGGCTCTATTGCAGCATGAACTGATTCCGAAGTCATTGTTGACTATTTCTAGCGAGTTTGACACCAAAGCCTTGGAAAAGACTCCCAGATTTGGTGTGGCCCTTGCTCTTAAGCCTTGAACTGCATTTTTGGATGTGAACAGCATTTTTTGGGGGTAGTGCCTGGAGGAAAGGTGTTCAATAAATAGTTCAACAGACTTGTTTTTTTTTTTAAACACAAATTAGATGGTTTCTAGATGAGTTGCTCTGATTTTAGGGCCTGTTTATGGTCTTTTCCCGTCTTCTCCACTTTTCCCTTCGGAGAAAGACAGTTTAATGTGTTCCCTCTGGAAGAGCTTTTTCGTTTGGTATGATGCACTAGCTAACTTCACCAATTGCGTTATTCATTTTAACTGTTTCAAAATTGTCCTTCTCAAATGGTACATTCTGTTCTTTGGAATTTGTTTGTTGTGACTGGATAATTTTTCGCCCTTTAAAGTGAATAAGTTCTTGTTCAAGTAGGCTGCAAATAAGTTGGAGCCTGCTTAGCATTCTCTCTGAAGTTCTTTCGACAAGTTTCATCTTGTAGCAGTTTCAGCCACAGAGCTCGCGGAAATGCAATTTATCACTAGGTTATGTAGTGAATGAAATCATACAATCCCTACTACGTTACCTATGTCTCTTTAGACCGATACTCCTCCCCTTAACATTGTATGTGCTAATTATGACATGATTCTTCTTTTTTTTCTGTCAAAAATTATTTTCTAATCATTATTTGGTCATACATTACGATGATTTTTTAGCAAGTTTTTGCAGATAGATTTCGAAAACTTTCGCACTCACAAAACTAAAAAACTCTTTTCAAGTAAATACATGTTCAAATACATTTTAACATTTAAGGTCAAAAACTCAATTTTTTTGTGCTACAACTAAGTTTATGAGCAAACGCCTACTGAATCTTTCTATCTAATTAAAAATACATCTGCTTATTAGATGCCTTTGATCTGGTTGCTTTTTGGTATTATGCTTTCAGATTACTCGTACAGAGTGAGTTTTCCGAAAGTAAAAGCTTTGCCTTTGAGCATTTCCACAAGCTCTACAGCTCAGAACGAAATAGTGTTTGCTGACATAATCTGTTATCTTGGCTATTCATTCATATACTGCAACTGGGAGGGCATAAATCAAGGAGGAGGGAGGGAGGGAGGGGGGGTGTTGAATATAAAGTGATTCACCTAGACAATATATGCAGGGTATTGGATAATTCTTCCAAGTAGATCCATACGAACCAAGAACTAAAGAGAGGAATCAAAATTAAACAAGACCACAAAAATATATTGAAAAAATAATACAGCTATAGGACGATACACAAGAACCAAACAGAAAGACCTACCAGTGGCACACAAGAAAACAAGCTTGAAGGCACAACATGTTTGTCTCAGCAATAAATTGGACTGTGAAAGTGTGATTAAAAGCTAACCTAAGAAAAGGACAAACTCTTGAGCAAAATTGGAAAAGCCTATGTTGTCAACTAATAGAAGTGACCAAATCAAGATGCTTGATTATACAATTTCAGTCTAGAAGAAAGGAGAGTACTATCCTTCCAAGTTCCAAGTATAGGAAGTAAGAGAAGATATAAGACTAGAGCAATACATTTCACAGCTTTTCATGTGTTGAATTCCTCCGAAGCAATCAGAACAGGGCACTAAGCTTATTCGCCATACAACACATTCTTTAGATTCAAACAACTTTAAAATAATTGATACTTAAAAAATAACACTTGTACCAAGGCCAAATTCAAGCTATACTAGCAGCTGAACTAGGACCCTATTCTGTAGATGCTGGTTAAAAGCAGAGAACATAGCTAAAAGATCACACATTCATCAATCAAGCTCTTCCTAAATTTTGATTCACCTCCAGCCCAATATTCTAGTAAAACGGAGGTTCGGGCTCCAAACTTAGAGATTTAGTTAACAAAGACCCTAAAATCATCACAGCCAGTTCTCAGCAGAACTTCAATCACATATTCTAAAAGTCAGTAATCCATCCAATCACTTCACAGCCAAAAACAAGGATATAGCTATATTAATATAGGGCTTAATGTAGTTTTCAACTTCTAACACACTTCAAACCAAACAGCAACAACATACCCAGTGTCTACTACACTTCAAACGAATTAGAATAACTCAAATTTAGGTGCATTTCAAATACCTATGCTCTATTAGGTAAGCTGATTCAAAAATCAAGTGATTAAGCATTAAACACCAAGAATTTGATACTCAAAATGTTACTACATTGAGTGTGCCAATGCAAGAGCAATCATACTAGCAGAAGAAGCAAACATTTTTCCACAAATAACAGGGCAAATAGACATAGGGCAACATATATAATTATAGCTAAGACAGAAAAAAAAAAACTAACAAGCATGACAATTGATTATACCAAAACTTGCATACTATTAAAATACTGAAACAAAATTCAGAGTCTCGGAAAAATACTCTTTAGCTGTCACAACAAGCTTCAAAGTAGCAAGAGCAATAAGATATAACAAAACAGAAACACAATAGATAGGAGAAGAACAACTAATCAACTGTCTGCATGATATCCTCGGCGGTGAACTTAGTACCCTTATCCTTATCAGCAGCAGCACGACCCTTAGCCTTACGGTCAAGAAGAGACTTACGGTCCTTATCCAGCCTGAGTTTGGAGATGACAACCTTGGATGGGTGAATACCAACGTTAACAGTGGATCCATTAACCTTCTCTCTGGTAATGCGCTCAATGTGGATCACCCACTTCTTACGGTAAACTTGGACAACTTTGCCCTCACGGCCCTTGTAGGTCCCACGAACAACCAGAACTTCGTCGTCTTTCCTTACCGGCATGGATCTGACGCTGTACTTGGTTCGCAACTCGGAGGACAAAGGAGCGCTCATCAACACCCGACGAAGGCTGGAAGGCGCCGTGAAATGGGCCTTCCTGCTCTTGCGGCGGGAGGAGGAGACTCTTGGATTGTACTTCATCTTCGCCGATTTCTCTCTCTCTCTCTGAAAATGTGGCCGGTGGTGAAGACTGATGCTAGGGTTTTTTGAGATCTTATATGACATAGCTGGATTTTCTAGGGTATCTATTGGAGGCTGGTAATTTGGGCCTTAATTTCCCGGCCCAATTGAAATATATTGGACTTGATGTGATGTACTCGAGCCTTTTTTGGACAGATCCCTTTGAAAAAATTGTAAGTTTATCAACTTTAGAAGAAAATTTAGATGTGCGCAATCGAAATTGAAAATTTGTGTCTAATTTCAGACCATTTTATCTAAAATGTGGCTTTGTGAAAATCAAACATCAGACATTTTTGTCTAAAGTTTAGTATGACTTGTCAAGACTAACCGCAATTTTTATCTGAACTGTTGACTAGTTACTAGACAAGGCCAAACTCTAAATATTTTTTTATTAAGGTGTGATCTTGGAAGAGCTTTTACTGTTTAGCACGTTTTGCATTTGCCTTGGACATGAAATGTTTGACTTGTGCATTGTTTGATCTTTCACTTGAGCATTGTTGGTTTTCTGAATTGTTGATCTTTGTATGATGCTTCTAATGGGATGCAAATGGTGCATCATCCAATTTCTGAGCAGCCTATGAAGAAGGGCCCTGATTAAGTGGTTGCCGTTTATTACAAGTCACGATAGACATTTAAGGTTAAGTTCAGATAAACATGTCTGACATTATAATTTTTGACAAGGTTTAACTTGAGATGTTTTTTTTATTGAAGTTATGACTTTGATAAGATCAAACTTCAAACATTTTCATATGATGAGGTCATGGTAATTATTTAGCTAACTTCATGTATTTTTGCATGAAGTTCAGATGAACAAATTTGTGCCTAAAATCAATAACTTACTTTTTGAATTGCAATAATCAGACATACGATGTAACATCAAACTTTGTTGTGAACCAAACTGACTATATAAGGGTCTATGGGCCAGAGGGGGTAAATAACACTGATCCATTTGATATTGTTGGGCTGACTAAAATGTTGGAGAGTTTTATTTGAGATCTAGGCCCAATTATCAATTGGTTAAATAGACATTGGAGTTAGACATAAGAGGTTATGCATATTGTTGTTATACTTAGGTAAACTCTGTATCGTTCATCCCCATTCTCTGAGTTTTGCTCTCATCTCTTCTTCCATATTACTGTTCTTCTATAATTCTGTAATTTCTCTTTAGTATTTCTGTTGTTAATTCAATTATCGGTCTTCTTCTACTATTGTTGTGAGTGTTTGTACTTGGAGGTTGTTTCAAACTCCATCTCAAATAAACTCAAATTTGACACACAACTTTCATATATCTAAAAGAACAAACTCCAATCATCAATTTATCAAAACAATCGCAAATGTAACAAACACATTTGACAACAATGATGGGTTGCCATTGTTTTCAAGCTTTTTCAATAACACTCATTTATTTACAAGTATTTCAACTATCATAAACGTATTGATTCATGTAAAGCGAAACAAAACCAATTCATATCCGAGAATAATTGATAGAAAAAAATTGATAATCTCAAATTATAGATAAGAGGAGGAGGAGTAGCGGGAGAAGAAAGAGAAAAAGAGAAGCATGAGGTGGAGGAGAAAAAGAAACTTTTATCCGAAGTTATTTAATATTAGGTAGCAATTAAATATTTTTTTCAAAAAAATGAGGGTGATCAAATAAGATATCTCGTGAAACTTTTATGAATTCTTTACACATTTTGTTTGGTTCATATGAAAGGTGGTCCTCTCAGTGAATACAAGTTTACTTCTTTATTTATGAGATGTTCATGAAAATAATAGCCAGCAAATGATATTTTTTATATATATTAATTGTAATATACAAAAATTATATATACATTATATATAAATAATATATTTTTTTATATCTTGACTAGCAATTATACTTTTTTTTGTCCAAGTGAGTAAATATGTTAAAATCCCTTGTTCTTTTCCTCTTAATTTTGTATGGACATAAATGTCAAAAACCATATCTTTGGGTGGTTTCAGTATAAATAAACTTTTTGACACATTTTTGCTTGGGGTTGTTTCAATTTTCTCAAATAGCTCCCACAGGATGACCTAATTTTGGGATGAGCATTTAATAGCTTATTTCACTAAAATACAGCTTTTTCTTTGAGTTTTTCTATTAATTAGATGACTTTTACAATGACCGTTTCGACAAATTACATACGTTTACAGGACCATTCAGTCTCATGCCCATGACTAAAAATTTGGTCCTCAACAAAAAAAAGAGTTATTAATATATTAAAACTTGTATAATTTTATACATTATTTGGTCACAAAAATAAGAAAAAATAATGTATATATATAGAGTCTGGCATAAGTTATAGAAACAAAAAATACCACAAGTATTTTGAGATACAAAAAATAATTGCATTCACCTAGAATCTGAAAAAAGACCACAACCTAGGATATAATATGTATAATCTATGCACACTCATAAGTTCGCCTAAGTAATATGTAGATATTTTACTTTATTCCAAGACTTTTATTCCTTGACCGATAAAGGAAATAACGAATAAAATTTTTAATCATTTAATTTCTTCAGTTATATATTTGACCGTGTTCTAAATATTGATCATTAATAATTCTTATTACTCTATACTTCTCCAATAAAATCCCTACTTAAGACTATTTAAATTTTTCTTTGACCATCAAACAAAGAGAAAAATATTCATTGCTATATTTATATTTTCTTTAATTTCGTGAATGCATTACAAGTTGTCAACAAACGTAACCACCATGAATATTTAATTTAATGCAAATATAAACAAAAACAATTATGATAATAATTCCATAACAATAATAATTACTCAATTAACACACACACACACCCCACCCCACCCCACCCCTTTGAATGAGTCTCTTATTTAGTTCAATTTGGCACAACTACATGCACCGCTCCTGAAAGCGATGGCTTTTACCCTCCAATAGCTCTACTGGTACTTGCCATTGTCATTTGATAGACAAGCTTAGACTTCTTCTTTTTCCCTTTGTTTCTTACTAATTCAGATTCACGTCGAGTAACTGACCACTCTTCTTTGGCTGCCATTTGGTACACAGGCTTAATACATCTCTTTTCAACAGAAAAACAACTTATCGTCATTACATTCTATTTTTAGTAAAATATTTGTTCGTCTTCTGTCTAATGAAGCTTTCCAGTCCATGGTCTGCACTTTGATGGGTTTTTAAGGTAAGTTGAGATTACAAGAGAAAGCAAATCAGATTGCAAAATCTGGTTTAGGAAGAGAATCACCATTCACCAATCACAAAAGGAAGCAAGTATTTTTGAATTTCCAAACCAAAAGATTGTTAAGGCATAGGCATTTATTACCTTACCTGCAAATAATTAATGCCTTCCCAACTACATTATTATAATTACCAGAGGGGGAATAATTCTCTTTTTCACCTCCTCCTTTCTCCTTGGTTTCTCCACTAGTAGTAACCCAGCCCCTAAAATTATAAACAAAAAACGTAACGTTTTCAGCAGAAGCAGCAGCACTGGTAACTACTGGTAAGGTGAAAAATAAAGGCTTTTGGCCATGAAAGCCATCAGAAATTGGGCAGATTTAGGGATTGTGGATACTATCTATGAAGACGATGTCGAAGATTCCTCCAGTACTACTTCTCTTTCTGTTTCCCCAGGAATATTCCCATCTCCTTCACCTCCCCGTTCCAGGGTCGTCTCCTGGTAAGAATTTTACTTAATACACAATCGGTAACACTTGTTGTAACTAATTGGAGGTTTATATATGCGATTTAGTACAATGAACATGATTAACTCTTGATTTTTGATTTGTATCTTTTTTCTTTTAAAATTGTTATGTAAGGTCCCAAGTTACAGGGAATGAGACTGATGTAGTCATACATGTTGAGAGCTCACGTTTTCGCCTACACAAGGTACTTTCGTACTCCAAATATATTCACTGTTCACCTGTTTTTTTCTTCTTCTTCCTTTCTGCCATGGGTAAAATAGAATCAAAAGGAGCTTGTTCCTTTATTTTATTTTTTTATTTTAATTCGTCTTTTGTTTCTTCGACAAATTTTTCTTTAGTTTATATGTGGATTGATATGTGCTTCTTTGTCTATATGTGTAGCTGCAAATTATATAATCCAATTTTCCAATCTTAACATGAAGAGCTGGATATAAAATTATTGACTTATTGATGTGTTGTTGCTACATCTCCATCAATTTGAACAGGCCTAGAGTTGACTCAATAATGTGTTTATTTGTTCGTATCTTAGCGTAATATTAAGTTAAATTGTTTCAACACAAATCTCTATCATCTACACATAAATAATTAAAACATTTCACACAATAATACAAGAATTAACATGATAAGACGTCTAAGTTCTAACAGTAATAATCCAAAAAGTAGAATCCAAATGCCGATTAAAGGACAGTAGGACACCATAATAAAATGTTAATATGAGATGTAATTGTGTAGTCTTCAAGGCTCATTCCTAATTAGTAGCATATTTCCAGAATTGCCCCCATTTTTATTTCATTTTTAGAATATCTGATTGCAAAATTATAAGTACTCCCTCCATTCGAAATTACCTGTCACTTATTTCTATTTTTGATTTCCATTTTTACTTGTCATTTTGACATATCAAGAAAAGACAATTATTTTTTTATCCTTACATTAATTACTTATTTCTCAAATTATTTTTCAAAACTTAATACTAAACATTAATTAGTAGGGGTAATATGGTAAAATCACTATGTCAATCATTGTTTTCTTAATGGGTGTGTCAAGTCAAAAAATGACAAGTAAAAATGAACGAAGGGAGTAATAATTAACATGGAAATTCGATAAATTGAGGGACGATAATAGTACCACTTTTGATTTTTATTTTGAACTAGAGTCGACTACTCATTTCACCATTAGCAACATTTCTTTTTTCTTTTTGATGTTGTCATAAGATTTGGTTATTTCAAGATAAATGGAATTAACAGTAATGGACATATTATAATTTGCATTTCTTCTAATTCAAGTTGATACCTTTTTGGAAAAATCCATTACATATTTAAAGACCATAAATTGCTTTTATTATTTTTTGCTGTGTACTTGATAGCTGTGCATACAAACTGAAGTGTACATTTCACAATTAATGCAAAAGCTGGGGGCATTTACTGAGTATTTCTTAAATTTACCTTAGGATCCATTGGCAGCAAGGAGTGGATTTCTGAAAAGGAAGCTGAAGGGTCTGTCCGAATTAACCCTCTCTCCGCCGTTAAATATAACGGCCGAAACATTTTCCTTGATCGCCGAGTTTTGTTATGACTCTCACATCGTCATAACGCCGTTTAATGTCGCCGCTCTTCGTACGGCGGCGGAATTGCTAGAGATGGCGGAGGCTAATAACATTGCAGGTGGAGAGAGCTTGGCTCAGAAAACGGAAGCATATTTCCGCCGTGTAATTGCCGTCAATCGAGAGTATGCATCGATCGTGCTGCGTTCTTGCTTTTCCCTGCTCCCGGAGTGTGAAACGACGTCGTCACTGTTGAGCAGATGTATTGAAGCGTTAAGTTTGGTTGACGACGGCGACGGCATTATGAAGTGCCTCAATGACGTTAAAGAGTTGCGGCCCGTGGAATTTCAGTTAATCGTCAAGTCAATGAATCGGTGGTTGAGCGGAAGCCATGACCAGCTCTATAGAGTTGTTGATTTTTATCTTAAGGTAAGATACTCATATCCCAATCTATATGATATAATTCAAATTTTGAGACTCAAATAAAAAAAAATTGATGTACTATTTATGTAGTTTCTTAATATGTACATTATTTTTCAAAACTTTAAAGATTTTATGTTAGAATGTACAAATTATGATCAAAATAAAAAAGTTTTGACTCTCAAAATTCGAACGATGTCATACAAATTGGGACGGGAGAGTGTTTAATTTTGGATCTAGTTCATAGTTTCCCACTACCAATGATGCACTTCATTGGTTTTGTCCTTTAATTTGTTAGTAACTCTGTTCTTTCAACAGGAATACAAGGGGAAGATATCAGATGAAGAAAAAATCATCATGTGCAATTACATCGACTGTACAATCCTCTCGCCTCAACTTCTCATGCACGCGGTGCAAAACGCCAGAATGCCATTAAGGTTTGTCGTCCAAGCCATGTTCATTGAGCAATTGAACACTCGCCGCTCTATCCTCACCGCGACCGCTGCTGACAACCACCACCACCACCACCAGGATCATCACATTAATCATCTCCAAAACAAGAACGAAGTCAGTTTGGGTACAATTCTCGAACGAGACGCAGCACTTCGTCAAGTGTCACAGCTCAAGACAGCAATGAATGTCACGAGCTCGCGAATTCAGAGTTTAGAGCAAGAGTTGAGTGGCATGAAGAAGCTTCTTAAAGAATCAGATCAAAACGCGAAGAATAATTTGTCTCATAACTCCGCTCGCTCTGCTAGTTTTCGATTGAGTTCCGAGAATAAGATTGATAGAGGGCAAATTGGATCAGTTTCCTCAGCAAGCTTTCGGATACTTACAGCTAGAGATAGAGCGGTTATGGGGTCGTCTAATTCATCAGAAGTATCTTACGAAGAAAGTACGAAAGTGGAGAAAAGTAATTTTAGTCGAAGGTTTATGAACGGCTTAAAGAGCGCATTCAGAGTATCGAAGAAGAAAACAGAGACAAAGGTGGAAAATGTAAAAGAGGCCGAAGATGGCAAAGAACAACATGGGGATGTTGTGGTAATAAAGAAGGACGTTCCTTTTCGCAGGCAGCCTCGTTCTCTAGAGTAAAAAATAAAGTTCTGTTAAGTTTTCACAATTTTTTTAGATTTATGTGTTACTTGAGCTTCTATTGAATTTGTCTTCTCTTATTAGTTTATCAGATTACCTTCGTGACAAGATTCTATGTTTCTCTAAATTGATTTGGGGACTGGGATAGGATTTAAATTGTGTTACTAGTTGCTTGATTTGTGTAGCCTTCCATTTTTTTCTCAACCAATGATGTGAGATTTGTAAGCACACCCTACCATAATACCATTTATAGTTTGTTTGGCCAAATTTTTGAAAGGTTAAAAGTGATTTTCTTTTTAAGTAGATATTGCTTAATTCAATTATAGAGTTGAGGTGTTTGGACAATTTTTTAGAAAAAAATAGTACAGTTACTGTTTTTGAGTAATAATAGAAGATGAAAAAAAGTAGTTTTCCTGAAAAATAAAAGTAGAAGCTTTTTCTTAATTGTCCTTTTGACAAATTACTGTAAAGATGTAGTAACTTTTACAATGTCAACTGTATACTTGTATCTCGAATTATAAATTGCTCCGACTGCCATGTGCAAACTAAGTTCTCCTTTATGCTACAAGTGTAGTCCAATTAAAAATAACGTGATTTATTAATACGCTCACATGTGACTTATTTAAAGAGGCACAAAAAAATAGGGAACACTATACAAATTGAATTCAATGGTGAAATTATTTACCCAAAATAGACCCAATCCAATTTATTTAGGCTTAATAGACTAGCGACCCAAATTATTTACTGACTTTTTTCTCCTTTTCTTATTTCGCGCATGACATCAGCATGACGTCAGCGTCACTATCATGAATTGATCCTCTGTGATACTCCGTCGGTATATTGATACTCTATCGGTATCATATAGTATTGAGCATAATACTCTGTGATACTCCATCGGTATATTGATACCCTGTCGGTATCATATAGGACTAAGCTTAACCCTCTGTGATACTCTATCGGTATATTGATACCATGTCGGTGTCATATAGGACTGAGTTTTTTTTTAAAAAAAAAAATAAGAAACAACTAAGAGAAAATTATTAAAGTCACAAGCTTATTTATTGAACTCTAAATTAGTAGAAAATATATTTTTATAATTATTTTTTCTCTTTTTGCAATTTTAAAAAAAATTGTATCTAAATTATGACTCTTTTTTTAACTGTTTGTAAATTAAAATAATGAAGAACTGAAACATATCTCAATGATACCATGACAATAAATAGATATACCGTAATGGTATCATGGATGATTGAGTAATTTCATCGAAGAACTGAAGTAAACCTCAATGAAACATTGTTCAGTTACTCTTTGATACCACCAGAGTATATTATACTTTGATGGTATCAAGGAGGAGGAAGCAATCCTTCAATGAGGACACTGTCCAGTTAATCTTTGATACCATTAGAGTATATATATACAGTGATGGTATCAAAGAGGAAAAAAGGGTGGACGCTGACGTCAGCCCGTGTTTTTCTTTTTTAAGATAAACAGTTTTAGAATAAAATAATGGGCGTTTGAGGGAAAATAGTTTGTTTTTTTTGGTATAAGTGTTCTTTTTTCCAAGAAATATGTATGAAGAAAGAAGAGAAAAAGCAAAATTACTTGGGCCGTAATTGCGAGAAAAATTCTAGTTCCCAAATTGTTTAGGAGTTAAAATAGGTAGTAGAAATAGGATTTCCAATATTATAAATCTGAGTATGAGAAATCAAATAAAAGTAGGCTGTTGGTTTAGCGGTAGAAGAGGAAGTAGCTAAAATCCACGGCTCGTAAAAGAGGAACTAGGTAAAAGCCGCCGCCGCCTCATTAACGCAAACTTTTTGCGCTTCTTCAGAAAAATGTCTGTATTGGTAGTTACGAGTTTAGGAGACATCGTAGTCGACTTATTTACAGGTCGATGTCCTTTAGCATGCAAGAATTTTCTAAAGTTGTGCAAGATGAACTATTACAATAACTGTCTCTTCCACACTGTTGAGAAGGATTTCATCGCGCAGACAGGAGATCCCACTGGAACAGGTTCCGGGGGTGATTCAGTGTATAAATTCTTATATGGTGACCAGGCTCGGTTCTTTGGAGATGAGATTCATCCGGATCTGAACCATTCAAAGATGGGAACTGTAGCCATGGCTAGCACAGAGGAGAATCTAAACGCTTCTCAATTCTATGTTACACTGCGTGATGATATTGATTACCTTGATGGAAAGCACACTGTTTTCGGAGAAATTGCAGAAGGTCTTGACATATTGAATCAGATTAATGAATCTTATGTGGATGGGAACAGCAGGCCGTGCAAAAATATCCGAATCAAACATACTTACATATTGTATGATCCTTTCGACGATCCTCCCCAATTAATTAGCAACTTCATTCCAGATGCTTCGGCTAAAGATGATCATACGCGATTAGAAGATGATTGGGTGCCAATGGATGAGCGATTAGGTGCACGAGAACTTGAGGAGGTTGTGCGCGCGAATGAAGCACATTCCCGAGCAGTAGTACTTGAAAGTACAGGGGACATACCTTATGCTGAAATAAAGCCTCCTGACAATGTGCTATTTGTTAGCAAACTGAATGCGGCTACCAACGATGAATCATTGTATATAATCTTCTCACGTTTTGGGACCGTGACATCTGCTGAAATTATCAGGGATTACGAGACTGGGAAAAGCCTCTGCTATGGTTTCATTGAGTTTGAAACTAAAGAAGCCTGTGAACGAGCATATTATAAGATGGATAAAACTAAAATTGATGGTCGAAGGATACATGTTGATTTCAGCCAGAGTGTCGCAAAGTCGTGGCCTCCATACAAACGCACTAAAAGACGTATATGAGAGAGTTTTATGTGCAAACTGGATTCTACTTTATGCGTAGCCCAATTTGCAATGAGGAGATTCGCAACTGGTTCAAGTTATGATCAACAACATATTATCAGCCTGATTTGTTTTTTCTTTTTTTGTAAACTGAAATTTGTTTCCAATCTTTAATTTCTCCAGCAGAATTTGTCTCAACGTTGATTTTTGGGGGTTGTTCTTACGTTTTGCTAATGGATCAATTTACTGTATAATTTGACCAATTATATAACATAGTCGTATAGCAAAACCTAAGTTTTTATTCATAGTATGGTTAGAATTTAACTTATGTACACTTGACATAATAATTATTTCACACATTACTCATTGACTCTAGATTTTCCTCAAGTAGTTCAGATAGGCCAGGGAAGATGTATGCTCTTTTTCTCAGCAGGGGAATGTGATTGAAAGAACTTTATTTTGTATTAGTCGACTTGTGTTCAAGAGGCAAATTGATCAAGTAATAATTAAAAGATTGTTGGTATTCCACGAGATAGAGAAAAAAATTTCATATCACAAGGGAATTACTTGATCAATAACACATAATCATATTACTTGAAGGGTTAAATCATCTCTCTTTTACTTTTGGTGGAATTATACATAATCTGCAGGAAAGATAGAGAAAATGACTATTTTAAATTTAATAAGTATCAAATAGAATCATTCAACCTTAATTAGAGGTTTTTGGTACGCATGAGAGGGGGAAAAATCTTGGTAGAGAGCGTTTCGTGGACTTTACGCGATGTAAACACGGAATAATTGAAGTTCCAAAACGAAATCTGGACGCTTGTTGGGTAAAGAAAGGCTTGCACATAAATAGTTAATAACTACCATTCGTAGTGCCCGGTGAATTCAGTCAAAGAGAAGAAAGATTCTTGGTAACTGCTTATAAAGATGAGAGAGTCCTAAATCACGTGGCCTCTAGTGGATTACTCAACCATAACCTTAAAAGAAGAAGGGATAAGGACGAAAGTGGCCGTCCGGCCGAAATAAATTCCAATCAAATAGCCTCAAAATTTGAATTCCATCTTATAGCCACGCGTTCAGCTAGAGATGGCAACGGGGCAGGGCGGGGCAGGTGCGGGGCGGGTTTTTACTTATGCGGGGTAGGGCGGGTGAAGCTCTTTTGCGGTGCGGGGCGAGGCGGGGCGGGTTACAGTTTTACAATTTCAATGCGGGGCGGGTGCGGGGTGGGTTGCTGAAAAACTTGTTCTTTCCCGTTATCGCTTGGTTGTCCACTTCATTTTAAACAATTAGCAGAATTGTTTCCTCTTTACATTTATCCAAGCACTGGGCAATCAACCAATCACTATTTTATAAGAATTATGAGCTTATGCTTAAAAAAAGAAGGAAAAAGAAAAATCAATCACTATTTTTTATTTTAACTTAAAAGCTATTTTTTTATAAGAATAATTATTACTTCAATTGTCTATAGTAAAAAAGAATTGTCTCACAGTTCACACGACATTGAGTATCTATCTTCAGGTCTTTTTTTTTGTCTAATCCTATTTTATTGCATCATCAATTTTAAATTTTTTAAATTGAAAGAATTTGTTCTTGTTTATTAGTATCACTTTGGACAAAATAATAAGTAATATCATGGAAAATGAGCAATTTCAAACAAATTTGATAACAGAACTCTTATTACATATATTTCATAAGATAGCTCATGATTAGAATTGGTTAAATTCGTGTAAGATATTTAAAACTCATACCAAATAACAAGGTTAGAAAAAGAAAAAAAACTTAAGCGGAGAGGGGCGGGCGGGGCAGGTCGATGCGAAGCAGAGCGGGGCGGGGTGGAAATACATAAAAATGCTAGGCAGGGCGGGGCGGGGCGGGGCGGGTTAAAAAATTTGCAGGTTAAGGCTTAACCCGCCCCGCACCCGCACCCGCACCCGCACCCGCTCCGCCCCGCCCCATTGCCATCCCTACGTTCAACTGCTGTATACGGGAGGCCACATTCTGTGCAAAAAAGGCCCAGGATCCAATTCAAAGTGATGCCCAATCAATAAAACTTTAAAAAAAAACATTGTTGCCTCTTTTCTTTTTTGTTCTTTTCTCGTTGTAGCTTTATTTTATTTTATTTTATTTTTGCTTTTTTTAGTTGCTCTTTTCTTTTAAAAAAAATATATTGTGCTCTTCTATTTAAAAAAAAAATCAAATACAATTTTTTCACAACTTTTTTTTATTTTCTAAATATAATTTGAAAAGAAAAAAGAATTTATTAGTGCATATTTGATACCAAATATATGTATTATTGATATCATATACATGTATTGGATAATTGTATCTTTGTTTCTTCTTTTAATGTATTGATACAACCTCCATATGTATTGACACATATTGATACAATACATATATGAGTATTTTAAAATATTGATACATATATACAATACAGTACATATTGATATAATTTCTATACACATCCTATACGGATATATATTCTACATAACAATGATACAATTTCTATATACATCATATACAAATACATATTATTTACAACAATGATACAATTTTTATACAACAATTATATATTTTAAACACATTTATACAATAATTATACACATTTTTTTACAAACAATGATACAGTTTCTATACACATCTTATACATATACATATTTTATACAATAATTATATAATTTTTATACACATTCTATACATTTTCTATATAAATCTTATACAAATACGTATTCTATACTATAACTATATAATTTTTATACAATTATATTTAATTGTAAAAATATAACTTAATTAAAACTTGACAAGAAAATAAAATAAAAGTATTATATATTAATATATTTATTATACACTTTATATAATAATAATAAAAAAGGAGCAACAAAAAAACAAACAAAAAAAAGAAGCCATAAAAAAAAATAAGAAAAATGAGCAACGAAAAAACAAAACAAAACAAATAATATAATCAGCAAAAAAGAAAAAGAAGAAGAGCAAATGAAAACGTCAACAAAAGTTGTGGGCAAATTGAGTCTAATAGTTCGAATTTGGGCCATCCACATCAATGGCTAAAAGTTGGAAATAAAATGTCCGAAAGGTTCTATTTTGTCCAATAGGTCAAACATGGGCTATTTCTTTTGAAAATGGTCAGCCCATGTCCTTTTCTCAAAGAATAATACATAAGCATGCCCTATAACTTGGTCTCAACTGACAGCTATGTCCTTTAACTTTGGGTGTGCACAAATATATAATACTTGACATACTCGAAATAGAAAATTATTTCAACAAGCAACTGTAAATAGAAAGTTTGTTACTGCATAGATAGAGAAAGAGGTACAAGTAAGAATTGATATGTTTCGTAGTTCAAAGAAGGCTAGGAGATGCCAGCCTTGGATACATAGAATTTGTAACTAGGTATTCTGTTTTTTTGATTTTACTGAGGTCTAGCAGTTTTAAAGCAATCTCCTAGAAGGTGGCTAAGAATGCTGGAGGCTCTTTAGTTTGTAATTGTTTGTTTGGCTGTTCTGGTAATATATTCACATGCTATTACCAAAAAAAAAGTACACACTTAAACTTGTATAAAGTTGAATAAGTAGATACACACATTCTACATGGCAATCTCACGCGAATTGCCACGTAGGACGAGTGTGTCTACCTATTCAACTTTATACACTTTTAAGTGCCTATTTGTGCACACTTAAAGTTGGAGGGCGTCGATGCCAACTGAAACCAAGTTTAAGGGCACATTTATGTATTAAAACGATATAGATTTTGAAGTTGAAAAGTTGAAACTTAAAATTTTTTGAGCTTTTGAAATTTGAAGTTATGTCTGGACATCCATTTACTTGAATTTTTTTTAAAAAAATTGTGAGTGAAAGTCCTAGAAACCGGAGAATCTTAGTAGACGTTGAGAATTTTTCACTATTTTCTGAAAAATTATTTCACTTTTTTCTGGAAATGGTGTTTGGCCATAAAAATTCCAAATACAACTGGAAGTTGTATTTGGAAAAGTGAAAACACGCTATCTCACTTTTTATTTTTATTTTATTTTCTGAAAAAATTCTAATTTTTTTATTTGCATAAAATAATCTCATTTAAATTATATTTCATTTTCAAATCATATTTTATATTTTTTAAAATAATATATTCAAAATCTAGATTATTATTGCAAATGTTATGGCTAAACACAACTCCAACTTTAAAAATTTTTAAAAAGTGATTTTCTTTTTAGTTCTCATGTTCAAACGGGGGTTTGATAACTCAGTTGGTTGCCTACATTAATTTTTACTTGTTGGTGATAGTTTATTTCTCCACGTTGTAATTCCCTCCTCCCATTTCCCCCTTTCCCTGCCCTCAAATTTTCATTTTTTAAAGAAAGTCCCAAAAATTCAATCCGAATAGAACTTGAAAATATTTGAGATCATATTTTCTTCACATGTGTGCACCTTTGATTTCCATTTCGTTGAGATGTCTAACTTCAGCTAACGTTTGACTATATATTTTGAATCAGATTTTAAAAATTTATCTTTAAATATTTATTTGACTATAAAATTTATTCAAATCTAATAAAAAATATTTGTTTGACTATAAAACTTGCTTAAATCTGATCAAAATATTTGTTTGACTATAAAATTTTAATTAGTCAACCAAATATCTAAAGATGAATTGATCTAAAATATATGATCGAAAGCTAATTAAATTTGGCATCTCAATTCTCAAGGAAATGGAAATACAGGTGGAGTGGGATCTTGCTTATTCATTCCACTCATGAACATGCCAAAAAATAATGACTAGGATTCTATTCATCTTTTCTTCTTTTACGAGACGGATAAGGTCGCGCCAGAATTAGAAAAGATAAAACCGAAAAATAAAATTATACTATTTGTATTCTGCAATTTCCATTTTAAATCAAATTATATCCCAATTATTATACTATAATCTTAATTTTAAATTTTAAATAAGGAAACACAAAATAGATTTATAATCTAATGCTTACCGATAATAACAATAATATTGCACCAATCCAAGACACTAAAGCTCAAATTAAGATAAGAATATATATTGATTAAATGTAATTCAAAAATATTGTGCATTTATTATATTAATTTTATATAAACACCCCTATTATCATGGATAAATTAGAATTTTTTTGACCACTTACCAAATAAATAGAAGAAAATAGCTTTTAAATCTCTTACCTACGAAAATAAAAATCTCTCGTAAAAATACCATAAAAAATAAAAAAAGGAGACAAGTAACCTATAAAATCAATTCTCCCCTCCATCAGGTCGAGATATTCTTCTATTGCTTCGAGCAATTCCGTTTTATAGTCATCACAACATATAACTGCTTTGCCATCTCCACCAAAACTCAGCCGGAATCCACCATTTTTACTCTTCCTCTCTAGCTTCGGAGTAAGTTACTACTGTATTACATTTTTTTGCTTCTTTTAATATACACATCGATCATTCTTTTTGCATGATTAATTATACATTGATTCGAGATTGTTCGCAGTTTAGATGCTTGATGATGGCTGCCATCGGAAATTGTTCGTTGATTTGTCGTCCTCAGTCGGAATTTTGCTGTGCCACCACAAAGTTGGGTTTTTTAAAGCTACCGGCATGTAATTGTAAGGCGAAATTATTGGGCTTCAACATTACCGGTACCGAAGTGAAAACCAGCTTCTTAGCGCCTGTAAGGACAATGGAGACTTCTAGAACGGCTTGTATCAATGGAAAAGCCGGAAGTTTTCATCAGCCAGGATACAATTCAAATGATGAAATGACCAGAAATGATTTTCGTGGTTTTTCTGGTATTGACATTTGGCTTTTCTTTTAAAATTTTACTTTCTGGTAATATTTTCCTCTGTTTTCTTGAGGCACATTATGTTTTTAACTGCTAATCTATCATGGAATATGCACGATGTACTGTTTTGGACTCAAAACTATATATAGATAAGAAATTTTAACAATGTATATTTAACTATCTCAACTCTGAATCTATCATCATGAAAAAGTAGTTGCTGAATTAGCAATCACGCCCTCCGGCTTTAAATCTTGAATTTCTCTTTGTATGGAAGCACTGTGAAATTCTGATTCCTGGCTCATATTGCTATTGCCTGTTGTATCCTGTAGAAGTATTATAAGTTGTTTAATTCTGATTTTCCTGGATTGTTTGAAGTTTGGACATATCTTTTCTTGCTTATGTGCAAAACGGGTACTCTCTCCTTGTGGCTTATTATTTGTATTGGAAGTATTAAATGTAAATTAGAGTGTAAAAAAAGTTATAGTTACTGATGTGGCGAATAATCTAACTAGGTAAAAGTACACCTCTGCTCTCTACAAACGGGAATTCAGCAAACATTGTTTGGCACAAATGCTCTGTAGAGAAAAGTGATAGGCAAGAGTTGCTTCAGCAAAGGGGTTGTGTTATATGGCTTACTGGTCTCAGTGGTTCAGGTTTGTTTCACATCCCATAAGTTCATGCCAGCTATCAAATTTTGCTCCACCTCTCTGTCACTTTATATTCTTGCAGATACTTTTTTCCATATGATGTACTGTTCGTTTCTGTATTTTCTTGGTTTTGTTTTGTTTTCTGTACATGCATATGATACTTCAGAACAATGCACAAGTCTGAAATGCTTTTTAATCTTCCATTGTGTTACTAACAAAAGCATTTCTAGTTTCTCCATAAGCTATTTTTCCAACATACCGTGGGTCTAAATGCAAATTCAAGATTTAAACCAAGAAATGTTGCAACCTATTTAATTGATTTTGAAGTACGAATGAGATAGTGTTTTTTCTATTTACTTGCTCGTTTTTCTTTTCAGCCTTGGTTAATGGATTCATCCGAAACTAGCAGAATTTAAAGATGCTTTTGTAGATCATAAGATTAGGCTTATTCACAAAAGAAAGATTAGGCTGTCTTTCGTTGCTGCGTCACATTCAGAGTTTTTGTAATGATCCCTTCATTTGCAGTAGCATGTTATATTTGGTTATCATTTTTTAGTTATTAGATGGTTGATTGTGGAAGTCATGCTAACTGTATTGCTTCTTGAAAATCTTTGATCAGCATTCAGCTATAATATACTCCTGCAGTTTAATGTTCTCCACTTCATGCTTAGCTGATTACAATACAACATTAAGAAATGACAGAATCATTTGAGTATAAGATTTTGGATATTTATCCTACCAGAATTTTGCTTGATGAACACCGATTTTGCTTAAGAAGCCCTTCATCAGTAGACAAGGGAATAATTATGTGAAAATCTGGAGTTGTAGCAAAAATACTGGAAACCAGTGTGTCAAACATGTCAGCATTCAAATGGTTCAACTGATTGCAATTTCAACCTGGTCTCTTTCAGATTGCCTAGTTGAAGTCAAACATTATGTGTAAATATGATGGTTTAAAGTTATTATGAGTGTAGACATAATTGGAAGCACATGGAATGATTGTGGCCAAACATCTTAATACGCGACCAGTTATTTTGTTCTCTTGACATTGCTTAAATTCTTTCTTTTTTTCTATTTATTAGCACAAGCACATTATCCACACACACCCTCCCCCCACCCCCCCAAAAGAAAAATTAGGAGAGAGAGGCATCAAGCAGTACTTTTATCCTTGCTGCCTGGTTTCTGTCTTCAGTCTATGAGCTGTTTGAATTGGCACTTCCTGTTTTTCATTTTTAATAGTAAACATGTTTTCAGGGAAGAGCACTGTGGCATGTGCTCTAAGTAGTGGTTTACATGCTAGAGGAAAACTCACTTACATCCTTGATGGTGATAATGTTCGCCATGGTCTAAATCGTGACCTTAGTTTTGCAGCTGAAGATCGGGCAGAAAATATAAGGCGGATCGGTTGGTTTTTACCTTGTCCACGTTTCAAAGCCATCATTTTGTTCCTTCTGGGATCTAACAATTGCAAATGGTTATTTTACAGGGGAAGTGGCTAAGCTTTTTGCCGACGCTGGAGTTATTTGCATTGCCGGTTTGATATCTCCCTACAGAAAGGAGCGAGATGCCTGCCGTGCTTTACTACCTGAAGGGGATTTCATTGAGGTTTGTACAAGGAATGGTACCCAAAGGATTAGATTCTCAAGTGACCGCTTGCTTGTTTCGTATATCTAAACAGCTAATTGAGTTGGCTAATTTTTAGGTGTTCATGGATGTTCCTCTGCATGTATGTGAGACAAGGGACCCTAAGGGATTGTATAAGCTTGCTCGATCAGGAAAGATAAAAGGTTCTATCTTATCTCGGCATCTCTTCCTTTTGTGAACTAGGAAGTATATTATGTAGTTGTACACTTGTATACACTCTTGCACTAATGAATTCGATTAAATTTGAGAAATCAAGGCCATATCTACTAGGTGGTCTGATAATTGAGTTTGCTTCTCTCTTAGCTATTAAATTACCTACTACTCGAACTTTAAAGTCCCTGCTGCTGTAGGCAGGCGATCCCCCCCTCTCTTCTGCTGATTTCATTTTTGTGGCATTCGGTTGAGTCTTAGCTCTTGAACGTGATTATAATGTGCGATTGTGGCAATTGGCAGGTTTTACTGGTATTGATGATCCATATGAGCCACCCCTGAAATCAGAGGTAAGACAAGTCTCCCTTCTTGCTTAAACTAATTTGACATGCTATATTGATTTGAAGATAGAGTGCTCTCTCATATGTTCACTAATTGTCAGTATTCAGATAATCAGCATTTTCTAACTTTAGGGGCTCGTCTCAATGTTTATGCTATTGAGACTCAACTTTCTTTGGATGTGGGCTCAATTGCATCAAGTTTTAATAAAGAGAATAGAAGTAGAAATCATGGCTTCTTCTCTAAACTCTATATCTGGTCTTGTATCTCTTTGTTGTGCAGATAGTGTTGCGTCAGAACCAAGGGCTATGTGATTCTCCTAATGACTTGGCTGATGTAGTGATCTCATACTTGGACAAAAAAGGATATCTGAAAGCTTAAACTGCTCACAACCTTATCTTCAAGTGAGATTTCGAGAGATCTTAAGGAAGCTGCATGATTCCCTTGTGTATAAATGATGGATAATATTTTATGTAGATTGAGTTAGTTTGTAAACTAGAATGCCTAGCACTGCTATTATACAAGGTTGAGATCTAATCGCAGGAAGAAGCATTGCATTCATGTGTAGAAAAATTATGCGAAACATAACTCATGCAGGCATGCAAGGGTAAAGAATAAAGAGCTGAATGCTGTTAGAGTCCAAGTGTCGTACAGTTTAGTAAGGGAAAATACATATTTTGTCTTCTAAACTTGTCTTTAGAAAACTCGAACGCACCTAAACTCTGGGAATATCCCCTTGCCCCTAATCTTGTTCAAGTGAAGCTAATCTCGATGTTTAGTTTCTAAAAACAAGACCCATAATTGAGATTTGGTTTTCAAATCAAACATGGCTTCTTATTGATATGGTTTCTTCATCTAACCAGTCAAGAGAGAACAAATAGACAAGAGAATAGCAGAATAATGAATAAACAAAAATCAGAACTTAATTTTGGATTTGCATACAGAAGTTGCATTCTGGAAATTGGTGAAAACAGAGATGTCACAGGTGCTAACTACTCTGGCTTTGAGCTTCAAGACTTTCAATGCAGTGACCTTCCCATGTAAAGTGGTTGACGACGTAAAATTCAAGCAACCAGAAAATAGATCTCCTAAGAAATTAGGATTCTTAGTGAAACCATCTGAATCAATCAGCACAGTTGTGTTCAAATCATGATCTGCTCTAGATGGAACGGTGTCTGCTTCAATTGGTGCTTCTGCTGCTGGATCTCCGCGATAAGTCAGATAAGCTCTGCTACTGTCATACTTGAAGCTTCCATAATTCCTGTTATGGATAGTAAGGATTAGGCCAACTGTTATATTGAGGTGAAATGCTGGAAATGGCTCCAATCTTACTGACTCTAATGTGACAGACTGAGTTGTCACTTGAGGATTTTTTGGCTTAAGGACAGTGAAATATAGGACAATGGCAACGATAAGAAGAAGAATTAAGAGAATTGCTGTGATGCCACAACCTATTTTGAAGGCTTTTTTGGTCCTTGAGTTGCAGCATCCCATGGTGCAGTTTCTGCTGAGAAGAACAAAGGGAGATTTAGAGGGTATTTACACCATGAGTGTTTCATGATTACTCATGTATCTATATTATATTAAAAGTGTGACGAACCTTTCTAATATGATTTGAACTTTTTATACTTCATTAAAAAAATCTGCTTTAGACAAAATCATCTTTTAATATTTTTTCAAATTATTAATTAATTTCATTAGATTAAAGATTTCATATTGAATTAAATTGTCATTTACTTATATTTTATATCTTTCGTTATTAAAATTGGTAGAAAGTAATTTTAAATTAATTAAAAAAATTCTTATATAAGTTGTTACTTTAGGTATGATTCAACTATAATTGTATCCTTTTCAATATTTAGGGAAAATTATAAATCGACGTTTTAAAGTTAAGTAAATCAACATTTTGAAATTTCTTGGCTTATAAGTTGTTGCTTTAATTATGATACTAAATTAATTTTAAAAATTCCTTATATATGTTATTACGTTAAGTATGATTCAACTATAATTGTATCCTTTTTCATATTTAGGGGAAATTAGGTGACATTTTAAAGTTAAGTAAATCAACATTTTGAAATTTCTTGCTTTATAAGTTGTTATTTTAATTATGATACATCTAATACTAAATAATTTATGGAAGAAAAATAAAAATCTTTTCATATCTATGCAACTCTTTTCTTGGAGAAAAAGATTTTGGACTTCTATAAATTGAGAATTCTTCCTTTCTACAACCATACAATTACATCCATAATGTAGTTCTCAAACAAAGTGTAGTTTAGAGTGAGATTATTTTTCCAATAATTTATTTTAATTTATGTTTTTACTAGACATATTTATGTCAATTGACCAAATCAATTTAATTTATTATGAGTCTTTTTATAATTACTTTTTGTTATCGTGCTCAAGGTCTCTTTGTTAGCTTTCACATGACGCTCTATTATAACTCAAATATATTGCTCAGTAATATTTACGTAATTTTTCAAAGTTGTATACTCAATGATATAAGTCATATACGTAATAATTTATTCATTTTATATGTATAATTTTATTATTAAAATAACACACGTGCAATGCACGTACACTAAACTAGTTGAAGAAACAGCAGATGGAGATTATTCCTAGGTGACTTTGTAGTAACCAACGATTAGGAGGTTCAATTTCTTATGTTCAAGTTTTCTGAGATTCTTTTGGCTGTTTCTGATTTGTCACTGTAATGGAGATGATAACAATAGAAGAAGAGTTGTTTAGTTGAGGTTGTACACTTAAAATTTACACGTATTTTTTAGCTTCTTGTTTGTATCTACTACTACATTGAGATCTGCACAACTAGTTCTTTCAACAAAAAAAACATGGAAGAATGAATTTTCATTTCTTTTACCCTGTAATATGGTCTTCTCATCAAAGCTTGAGATACTGATTAATATTCTCTGGTACTCGAAACTTCTATCGATGCTTCGTTTATTCCAGAAACTCAAGTATTGTTGTTGGACCAAACATCTTGCCTAAAGCTCAATTAGGACTGAAATTCTGATGTAATAATAAGCACGCTAGACACATTATACAGAACAAATAATCACTGGCTGGCATTCACTAACCACGGGCGATCTTCAGTTGCAAATGAATGCAGAAATGCTTTGACCAATTGTTTGCCAATGGCAGCTCAATAACCGGACTTTTTAACTTCAATACAGAAATGTCAAAACAATTTAATCAGAAGAAACTTTTTTTTTTGGCAATACAAAAACTGTGTCGACGTCTTTTTCTGGAACTGACAAGGACGGCTCAGGTAGCCTAACATAAAATACAGGCTGAAATGAGCAATAGAAACTAGAAAGATGAGTGCTGAATAATGGAAGCCTAGTCCATCTACAGGTGTCAACGTCGTTGAAGCCTTAACTGCATGTCTCTGGCCACAGAAGGGAGCCATCTCTCCCCCCTAATTTTTTTTAGTGCTGCAACTCTTTCTTCCTCTCTTTTAGCAGCTGCTTTAGCTGCTGCTTCTCTTGCTTCTAGTCTAGCCAATGATTTCTGGCAAGCATTTCTAGATGCAGCTAAAATATCCATCCCATCCACAGCAATGGACTTGATTTGGTATTTAAACTGTGGCAACCATAATGGGGCGAGTGAGAAGGTGAAATAACAAAACAGTGGAGGTGGGAAGAGAGTTAAAAATAAAAGTTTTCATCAACTATGAATCAAAATGAGAAGTAGAAAAGACAAACCTCTTTTGAGTTCTCCTCAAATTCCTTCCCAGGACGAATTCTTGGTTTCTTTCTGGGTTCCTGGAGTTCATCTAGCAACAAAGCAGGGACAATAATGTTTTAGTTTTAGACTCTAGTCTTACTACTGCCATCCTGAGTGTGCACCCACTTAACAATATGCAGCTATATTTGCTCTCATAGCAATGTGTTAAGAGGGCAAGTGGTTAAAACCCACCCCATTCACCTAGTTCTCCCTCCTGTAAGTCATTGGGCGATGAATCCATTCCACTGTGGATTCTGTCTGAGTACAGTTAGTTCAGGACAACCATCCTCTTTCCCTGCTCCCTTAGTAAAAAAGAATCAGAAAAAGGAGAAGTTCAAGTTTATGTCCGCTTATCCAGTGTTCACCCCACTGTATGCCTAATATTTTTGTGCGCTTACTCCATATGTTTTATATCCAATTTTCATCATTCCTTTCAATCACATCCTTGACTTTCTCCATCTAAGTATCGACCATCAAAACAAATTAATTCCAATCATATTAGTCTATTTAGTAGAGCGAAACGTACTAAACACACCCCCCACCTCCAAAACTTCTGTAGTTTGGTCAAGTGGCTCCGCAAAACTATTTTCTGATGGCAATTGCATTAACATTTAAGGGTAGTAATTCAGCAGATTAAATCTTTTGTTAGTTTCTGTTAAGTGTTAACATCTCTACTAAAGTGACAAAAGAGTAGGTGAAACAACAAATTCAACATCTAAAAGATAGCCTGAAAATTTAGGATGAAGCAACGGCAGTTGCTGTTAGAAATTAGACTGGCTCTTCCTGCCAGCAGCTCTGATCAGCATTTTATATCTATTGTCAGCCTGTTCAGTTGACCTTACCGGATTCTAGCACGACATGTTTATTCTTGTGGCTAATACAGTTTACCAGGCTACTCCCGAAGATCAACTAGACTACTTCTTCCCTTTCAGATGCTTCCTCAAATTCTGGATCCCCCTCTCAGATATTCTTTTGTTACAGTTTGAGGGGCCAGGAGGCTTGAAATAGAACTTAGTATGGAAGATACCTTCCTACATGTGGCACTCTAATGCCAGCAATGAATCAAACAAAAAAGCCACGGGCATAGAGGAGGAGCATCCAGGAATGGCCAAAGAATCTCTGTATAGTTGTAATATTGAAGTCCTTTGTTCTCCATGAAACCAGCCAGTACACCTGACTGAAATTATTGTCTACTTTCACCATCTTAATAAAGGAACTGAACAGCACTAGTAGATTGCTAGATTTCAGAGTTGAAATTTTTTATCCGAATTGCCACACAAGATAGTTAAAAAGGCAAAGTCTCTACAATCAAAAGTTTAACAGAGTGTGGCACGTTTGGCATAATCCTTAGAGAACTGGCCTTGATATGAAATTCATATCAATTACGGATTATGAATTGTCCCAAAACAAAAAGCCTAAAACTATTAAACTTGTTTTCTGTAGTAATTTCGTCAAGCAGGTTGTACCACTGCTAAGACCCCAAGGAGGACGCTACATCAATAATTTTGTCAAACAGGTCCAACCTCCTTTCTTGGTGTTGGTAAGAAATTTGCCTGACAGCCACATTGTATATACTTTTGACACTGATTTGGTATTCATTAGTAACATTATTTTGATTTATTAAGAATAAATAAGTATGGGAACACTGTAGAATGGGTTCTTCATCATGCATCTAATAACTTTTTATCCCATGAGTGGAAGCAACAAGTTAATGCAGTATCAAGCTTAGCCTTCTATTCTATTAAACAAGGTTGGTCAATGTTCTTTTTTTACAATCCAGTCAAATTTGGAATTTGAGAATGTTAAGCGAACAACAAACAAATATTAGCAGATGTAACAATCATCAAATTACTTGCTTGAGATTTTCTTTTCTTTTACCTGTGTGATCAAACACAATCCCAGTTGGAGCACGCTTAAATAGCCGGATTCCACCTCCATTCTCTGAGGGTGTATCTTCCAGCGAAGCATGATCAGCTTCTCTTACTATTTCTATAGTCTTGTCTAAAATGTCTTCCAAAGTCTTCAGGGCCTGTTAGTATCCATTCATGAAGTTGATTCATCAAGCAATGACCGCAGTAGCAAAAATATGTTAGACCAAAATGTGGTTGAAGGCCCTTACAGAAAATTACTACAATCTTGCACGGAGCACCATCATATATTTTTCAAAAAATTATTAGTTACAATTGTCCATGTTATTAGTGCAAGCATTATAAGGCATGCTATAATCCCGCAATGAGAATAGAGATAAAAAGAGGGCGTTTGGCCATGATTTTTTTTTACTTTTTCCCGGAGTTCACACGTTTGGCCATAAAATTCCGGATTTTCAGGAATTTGAAAAACACCAAAAAGGCGATTTAACTTTTTCCCCTCCAAATTACTCGTGAAAATTCAAAAACAACTCCAATTTGTATTCACGGCCAAACACACCAATTTTCAAATATCATTTGTCACTTTGAAAACGAACACTACTTTTTTCAAATACTCACAATTTTCATGGACAAATTCCCCCAAATACTCCATAAAATCAAGCTATCAAAATGAAGGAATTTCTAGAGTAGTAGGAAAACATCCCTGGAGCACTTGATGGTTCAGTTAACAATAGTATAATTTTCAAGTTAGCAAGTAAGAATGAGAAAATGGAAAAGTACCTTTATTTGATAATGTTTGAGCTTCCGAGGTTGAGTAGTATCTATTTCATCTTCTTGGAATGGATGGGCGACGGATTCTCCGTTAGTAGAAGTGGCTGAGGAATGAGCTTTGCTAAATGTAGTTGTAGCAGCAACAGAATCTATGGCGGCTCTCCAATCAGCATCTCCATCCTCTTCACTGCTGCTGCTACTGCTACTGCTACTCCGATCACCACCCATCGTCGCTGATAATTTTTCAGGGGTTTCCGACGGCGTCACTGTTTGCCCAAACAGTTTTGAGATGACGGCGAAGTAGTACTGGGCCTAACTTTCTCATTAAAGGATAGGAAAATTTACAGAAATAGCACAGTTTGAAGTCTAATAATTACATGTATATGCAATATATACGCATATCTACTGTCAAAAATATTTTCAAAAAAAATAGTTCCATATATATACCAAATGATCATTTTGAGTAAGAACTTTGGCCAAATGACCATTTTAGATAGTAAATGATAAAAAGCTATTTTTTGTATAAGAAATTTAACAAAATGATCATTTTATCTAATTTTAGAAGATGAAAATTTTGGATATGAGGATGCTGAAATGAATGTGCGGGGCATATTATGAGAGATGAGATTAAAAATGAAGATATTCGAGACAAGGTAAGAATAGCCTCGATAGATGACAAGATGCGAGAAGCGAAGTTAAAATGGTTCGGACATGTGCAGAGGAGATGTACAGAGGCTCCAATGCGGAGGTGTGAGAGATTGTTTATGGAAAGTTTCAAGAGAGGTTGAGGTAGGCCAAAGAAGTATTGGGGGTGAAGTGATTAGATAGGACATGACACAATTTTAGCTTATTGATGACATAACCTTAGATAGAAGATTGTGGAAAACACGTATGATGGGCAAAATGTTAGTTAGATAGTTGAGCGTGTCTTGCTTATTCTTCTTTACTATTGGTTGTACTATTAGTTGTATTTCTCTTGTAGTTTCTTGTCCTTTGAGTTTGGTTATTATTTGTGTTTTTTTTATACTTCGATTAGCATTGTATCTTGTTATGCTTACTGTTTAGAATGATTCATCAGGTTGTCTATAGTATTTTATTATGACTATCTTCATTTTCGTTATTTCTTTCTTTATACTGCTTTGATTTTTTTTTATTGCTTGAGCTAAAAGTATATCAGAAACATCCTACTTATCTCTAAGGTAGTGGTGAGGTCTGTGTATACTCTATCCTCCTTGACCTTATTCGTGGGACTAGAATAGATATATTATTATTGTTGTTTTCTATGAAATTATTACATGTTTAATTTTTATAGAGTCTACAAATAATACGAGATATCTAATTAAGCATAATTAATTATTAATTAATTTAAAATGAAAATTTTAACAAATTATAATTATAAATCATTTAATTATTCACGTGTTGTGGTAATATAGTTCTAAAAAATAATCTAAATATAACATATTCTCGGCATAAACGATCAAAATGCACAATTTCAAATAATACGAGATATCTAATTAAGCATAATTAATTATTAATTAATTTAAAATGAAAATTTTAACAAATTATAATTATAAATCATTTAATTATTCACGTGTTGTGGTAATATAGTTCTAAAAAATAATCTAAATATAACATATTCTCGGCATAAACGATCAAAATGCACAATTTAATTAATTTAAGATTAGATCTGCTTAGAAGGACCAAAATAAGAATTTATCAATACTAAGGGGTTAAATGTACAATTGCTCGTATTTCAAAAGACCTTTCAAAAATAACAACAGTAATCCGACAGCTAGATTAAATACGGGTCGGGTTCAATTTAGGTCCCGATTTCGGGTAACTGACCCGGAAAAAAAAAGATACAGGCACCGGAGAAGAAGGTCCAAAGCGGCCACCGAGCAGATATTCATATGATACTATAGAGCGGTATCCTCCTATCGACAAGAAGAAATTTCAACAACACAGTCAACAAGCTTTCTGGTTTTATTGCAAAAGAAAAAGCCCTTCTAAAACCCTAATTCAGTGAGATTATAGTTCCGCGAAGGAAGTAGCAATTACACCATGGGGAAGAAACAACACAGTAAAGATCGAATGTTCATAACCAAGACAGAATGGGCCACTGAGTGGGGTGGAGCTAAATCGAAAGAACTCAAAACCCCTTTTAAACGACTTCCCTTCTATTGCTGCGCGTAAGCTCCTTTCTCTATTGTTTTTTTTTGCTCATTATCGTCTTTTTAAGTTGTTTTTTTGTTAATTTTGGCGTGTAATTGTATGTATGCAGTCTTACGTTTACACCGTTCGAGGATCCAGTATGCACAAAAGATGGCAGTGTCTTTGAAATAATGTCAGTATTTCTTGCCTCAGTGTTTCTATTTCAAGCTGGATTTTCATCTAGACATGTAGAGTATCAATGTCTTTTTTTTTTCTTTTCTTTCTGCAGGCATATAGTTCCATACATCAGGAAATATGGGAGGAATCCAGTGACTGGAGCACCTATGAAGCAAGAGGACTTGATTCCTCTTACTTTCCACAGGAATGCTGAAGGTAATACCTTGTTTTGAAGATATCCAATCTGTAATTAGCTTTGGAATTTGACTGGAAGTTCAATTGCACATGAATGAAAAAAAAAAAGGTTTACTTAAAGTTGCACAGACATTGTACATGTCTTGTCTGATGTTGAATGTGGGATGAGGGATAACACTTATGCCTATTTTGTTCATAGTAATCAGTTCAAACTTCCATCGCGATTTTAAAGATGAAAAACTTGGGTGTTTAGCCTTTGTTAATTAGGGATAGCTATACCTTGAATTCTACTAGCTTTTGGGAGGGTAGGCATATAGTAGTTGTTGTCATTTCCCAGGAATGGGTTGAAAACTGGTGTCTTGTTGTTTCAGGAGAGTATCATTGTCCTGTCTTGAACAAGGTTTTTACAGAGTTTACACATATAGTTGCTGTAAGAACTACGGGAAATGTTTTCTGTTATGAGGTATGTGATATTTTTCTCCTGACCACTATTCATTCATGTCCTTCAAAGAAAAGAGCATCCTATATTCCTTGCATGGAGAGGAGTTTGATCCAGGCTTTCTTGCGTAGGCAGTTAAAGAACTGAATATCAAAACAAAGAACTGGAAGGAGCTTCTCACTGATGAACCATTCACTAGAGAAGACCTTATAACAATTCAAGTAAGCTTCTTAACTACTCTCCTTCCCCGAAACTGTTATATATGCTTAATGAGAATGCTGAGTATAGTGACATGTTCTTTATATTGATATATTTGAACACCCAACTGCAGAATCCTAATGCACTGGTCACCAAGGTGCTTCTAGATTTTGATCATGTTAAGAAAAGCTTAAAGGTTGATGATGAAGGTGAGTGATTCTTTATTCGTACAGGTTTTGCTGCAATTATGCTCCACTGCTAATAAGTGTTTGGTACTTCATCAGAAATACAGAAAATGCAATCTGACCCAGCATACAACATAAATATTACCGGGGACATCAAGCAAATGCTCAAGGAACTTGGAAGTGAGAAAGCGAAAGAGATCGCACTGCATGGTGGAGGTGGCAACAAGGCACAGAATGAACGAGCTGCGGCTCTTGAGGCTATTTTAGCTGCAAGATCACGTATCAAAGATGACGCAAAAACAAATGAAAATGGTGAAGTAACAGCAAAGCAGACTTTCAGCATTGTGGATGCTGCATCTGCATCAGTTCATGGAAGAAGTGCTGCTGCTGCAAAATCTGGTTCAACTGATAAAACAGCTGCGCGGATAGCTTTGCACATGGCGGGTGAAAGGACACCAGTAAATGCTAAGCTGGTTAGTTTTTAGAAGTCAACCATCTCATTCCTTTTTCTTTGGATCAATTCACCGAGAGTAAATATTAAACCTGTATGCATAGTTTACACTTTTCATTTGGGAACCCTTATGTTCATGCTAAATTTCTAGCATGCTTGGTGTGCTTTTCAGAATTGCCCTTGTTACTTTGTGGTCTATTTCTAGACTTTTTTCTATAACTAATGGTACATCCTGGGTAACGTCGTAATTTTGTCACTTTGACCTCGTAGATAAAACGGAGAAGGGCCAAGAATACCCTAACCTATCGAAAATGGTTCACAAATACCCTCCATCCACCTATTGGTCTAAAAATACCCCCAACTTATTTTTTTGGCTCAAGAATACCCCTCAAACTAACACCTCAAATCTGATGGGTTTTTTTCATTTTTAAAAAGCCTTATGGCTTATTATGATTGGCCACATATATTATTTAATTTAAAAATTAAACCTACCCACTTTTAAACTCAACCCCGCTGACCCGTTTAATCTGTACTTTTTGACTTAGTTTTTGCACTTTCGGCACAGCTGTTTTTACACTTCTCAAATTAATTAATGCGCTTTTTTACGCAATATCTGCACTTTTAACATTTTCTTTTTGCAGTTTTCAACAAAGTATCTCTACACCTTTTTTAATATGGTGCAGATACAGTGTGTTTAATAACATTTTTCCTGTAACTAGCATATTCATAGAGGGGACAACCTGATTTAAACCAGACTAACAAAAATTATGTTTCCAAGCTGCTGTAGAAATTAATTCGCAAAAAAAATTCTTGCTTTGAGATAATAAACCATGCATGTTAACTCTCCAATATACGGAAAACAGGTCAGATTGAACGGATTAATGGGTTTGGGTTTAAACATGGGTGGTTTTAATTTTAAGTTAAATAATATATATGTGGTCAATCATAATGAGCCATGTGGCTAATTAAATTGAAAAAAAGCCATCAGATTTTTGGTGTTAGTTTGAGGGGTATTCTTGAGCCAAAAAATAGGTTGGAGGCTATTTTTAGACAAATAGGTGGATGAAGCGTAGAACCATTTTCCATACGTTAGGGGTATTCTTTGGCCCTTTTCCATTGAACACAATGGAAGAAAAAGATCTATATAGGCAATACCTGTTAATTGGAAGTATGTTTTAGCCACATCAGTACGTTTACTAGGTCTTACTTTTTCTAGGAGTTCCTTGGCGCTATTTGAGATTTATATGCAGATGAGAATATTGAGAACTAATAATTATTATTGTTATTATTATTAATATTATTGTTGTTGTTGTTGTTGTTGTATTGTATTATTCCAGTCTAAGATGAGTTTAAATAGAGCAACATGGTTAATGAGGATTCATGTGGCTGACCCTAACTCGCTTGGGATTGAGGATTAGTTGTTTTTAACCTTCTTGTGGCTTGTCAATATGGTTTCTTCATCTGGATATAATTTACATCCATGTCGCACAAGTGTAAACATAGTATAGATGTATGTTTATAAGAATTTTCTGCTGGTGTAATATTCCTTCTTCACACGTGAATCAAGAAACATATAGTTCTTTGTTATATGACTTAGACAAGATGGTTTTTACACCTTGCTTCGCACCTGGCTAGCTACCAGTTGTGTCCTTTTTTTATCGTTTAAAACAATTGACTTTGTGGAACTTCTTCATATTCAGTCTGTTATTCTCTTCCCGTAGTTTTTATTAACATTTTCTTGCTTGGGTGGTTAGTCTTAACTTCTATAATGTTGAGGGTTTATTAGATGCTAAGGTGCAACAATTTTTTACATATCAAAAAGAGAAAAGAGGAGATGCTAGGTGCAATAAGAAAATAACACATATAACCATGATAGAAATCTGTTGTTTTATTTAAAGTGATTTATAAGGCTATTCAACTCTGTCAGGTTAAGAGTCGTTTTACCACTGGTGCTGCTTCTCGATCCTTCACTTCCACTTCCTATGATCCAGTAACAAAGAATGAATATGAATATGTTAAAGTTGAGAAAAATCCCAAGAAGAAAGGTTATGTCCAGTTGCATACAACACATGGTGATTTGAACATTGAGCTTCATTGTGACATAGCTCCGAGGGCATGTGAAAACTTCATTACTCTGTGTGAACGAGGATATTATAATGGAGTAGTTTTTCACAGAAACATCCGGTAACTTGATACCTTTTTACTTGAAAATAGTTGTGAAATCTTTGTTTATCAATTGGAACTTTTGAATGTCAAGGAACTTATTTGTCCACATTTGCAGGAATTTCATGATTCAAGGTGGCGACCCAACTGGCACAGGGAAAGGAGGTGAGTCTATCTGGGGAAAACCCTTCAAGGATGAAGTACACTCCAAGTTGCTGCATTCTGGTAGAGGTGTTGTTAGCATGGCTAACTCTGGTCCTCACACAAATGGCTCACAGTTCTTCATCCTGTACAAGTCTGCCACTCACTTAAATTTCAAACATACCGTCTTTGGTATGGTTGTTGGAGGCTTGACGGCACTTTCTACTATGGAGAAAGTCCCTGTTGATGACGATGACCGACCTCTGGTTAGTAGGAAGAGTAACTCTATATTTAACTTCCATTCAACAACTTAGCATCTTCGAGTCATGCCTTGGAAACAAAGAATATGCTTTGATTGAGAGTTTAATCAACTTAGGGAGAAGTACTACTAGAAAAGACTAGTTGTACCAGCACTGTTGCCCGAGTGGCTATTCCGTTTACATATATGAAAGCTTACGTTGTTAGTTTCCATTATTGAAACCAGTAAGTATTACGTGATTACATGTTGATATGGAGAATACTGATATTTCTCTAATATAAATTGCTTATTTAAATGATTAGAAACAGTTTTTTAATCCAAACTGATCATGTCAAGAATCTCTGCTGACCAGCACAGCTTTTGGGGTAATTTTTAGTTTTTCATTTGAATTACTAGAAACACTTCCACAATTGATACCATACAATACAAGTCAAGAATCTGTTTTAACCTGTTCAGCTTTGGGATAAGGATGAGATTTGAAGATCTTCTCAATGTAGACCTATACTGCATGTGTGTGTTAATTTATCTTCCCCCCATTCTTGCAGTCATCATGCAAGCCTTTTCCCACCTGTGGTCGTCAAAATGGCATCTTTTTTATAAATGAATTACTATAAAGAGAAAGAAGGGGAAAATTCTTCCATTCCCAAAGTTTGACTTGATTTTCAGGTTTCAGCAGAAAGTGGAGTGATAGGATCGTATCAGGATCTCAATATATTTGTAAAGAGCCGAACAAAGTAGAATTATAGTCGTGCTATTTCTGCCAATTATGAACTCTTGGGTTGTTTTATACCTTTATATATAATGCTTTCTTTTTCCAAAGAAGACTTTATGTTCTTCCAGATATCATTTTGTTGTCAAGTGACTTTCATTTGTCGGGGTATTTTCATTCAGTCTTCCTTTATCTTTCATGTCCTTCCCCTGGACAGAGCCCAGACTTGAAAATCTTGCTGCTTTTTCTCTGCACATTGAGTGTTTTCATTTCTTTTCTAGATATTGTTTAAATCGACTGTTCTTTGTTCTGATGCCTGAGTCCTTACTTCAACTCCTTTTGCTTATGCTCTCTGTGCAGGAAGAAATCAAGATAATAAGCGTAGAAGTTTATGTCAACCCCTATGCAGAGCTTGATGAAGAAGAAGATAAAACAAATGATGACAACAAAACTGAAGATGAAGATAATGTTAGTATTGTTCTTTTTCGTTAGCCTTTTAATGACAGCCATTTTGTTTGTTTGGTTGGATTTATTAATACTCTGTGTCCATCTCTTTTCTCTTCCTTACTGTGTTCCAGGAGAAGGTTGGATCATGGTATAGCAACCCTGGAACCGGCACCTCAGAGATTCAAGCTGTTGGCAGTGGTGTTGGGAAGTATTTGAAAGCAAAGGCTGCACAGGCCGATTCCAAAACTTCTTCTGATAGCACTCTACCACCTATTTCTGCAGCAAAGAAGAGAAAAGCCGGCACATCAACAGCAGAACTTAAAGATTTTTCAGCATGGTAGAATTGCAATTATCTGTTAATACCGTGACATTGTATCGCATTCAGCAGACAAGTGTAAGACGGAAACCAAATGGTTAGGATCTAAACTCTCAATGCGAGCTTTCTTTTTAAAGATTATCAGGATGATTCAGTTTGATACTTAATAAAAGCACACGAAGAGATGCTTTGGGTGGAGTTCTACTGTTATTTAATCGACGACAGGAACTGTTATCATCTGTAACATATTCAATCCCGATATTCTGAACTGTAGGTATGTTGTTATATCATCAGGTTATAATAGATCTGTTTGTACTATGAACATTTGATGATTCTAGGGTTAGAGTTTCTCCCAAATGATTTTTACTTCGGTGGAATTTACTTGAGTCATTTAAGTATTGTCAAAGACTCTTCTATGTTCAGGTCGATTAAGGGACTATATGGAAAAGATCGGAGAAACAAAAAAAAAATGAACAGAAGAAAATGCAGAGTTGGAAACACTCTGTTACACTTGTTTTAGACATTTGGTGACATTTAACTATGGTAATACTATTATTAACATTTATATAGGTTTTTACTGCTTCTCCCTCTTGTTCAGAATGGTGATTCGAGATTGAGGTTTTGATGTTTCGCTTGCATGCTAGTCTCCAACTGATGTTCCTTGTCAATGGGAACTAAGATTGATGGGATACTCGACATGCTTGCTGGGATTATGACAAGTTAGGTTGCTAGAGTGACAATTGAACTTCGGTGGGGAGTTAAAACGTGGATTTGAAGGGGATTCTAATTGTGAGGTTTAAACCCAGGAAGGAAAATATTCTTCCTTTAAGAGGTGCTCTGTGAATATTAAATGAGTTGAATTGTTGACGTGATTATTTTTTCATGACAGCTTTATACATATAACACAACCCATCTCTTGAGATGAAAATTTCCTTTTTTGTGGCCTTTTATTTATGTGATACATATGATAGTTGAATTATTTATTTGTTACAGGATGTACTTTCATTACAATGAATTTCAATTGGGTCATGAAATTAACCTATAATTTGAGCATTAAGTTTAGTTGTGGCTCCAAAAGCCTCATACTTAGAAGGTGATATAGTGTGTCACGTTGTTTGTGGTTTGGTTGAGACTTGAAAGGCATGGATGTTTCTGGTTTGAGCATTTTTGTGACACATTTGGTGCATAAGAATCTGGTGAATATATTAGTACTGTACTAAATTCCTATCTAGGCGTTTCAGTATCTCCCTGGGGTACAAAGCATGGGTGGGTTGATTGTTCCTTTAATTATGTAACAAAGCTACAGGCAATTGATAGTAGAAAGGAAAATAAGGTGGAGGATACGCAGTAGTAGTATGTACTATCTATCACCTATTCACATGCTCTGCAACAGCAATAGCATAGAGAGGGGACTTAATAATGAGGGATCCTTCTTTTAAGAATCTGCAGCAATGGGTGCTGACTACTGAGTGCTGCTGATGCATACAAAGCATTTCTTAATGGGAGTCAGTGGTGGGACTCCAACTTAAACAAAACAAAAGCTGATCCTCTTGTCCCTTGAAAAGAAAATTTGGCTCCTACTCACTCCATTCTCCTCTTTGACCACTTCATTATGAAAAAAGGTAACTCCCCACTTCAACATTATATCTACCACCCCTCCTTCCTTGAAAATATTTTAGTAATCAAAATTTTGAAATATTCTAACTTTGTTGTTGTTCGATTCTCATCTTGTAATTTCATGGTGTAAGAATTCTTTTATACAATTAATTATCTCCGGGGCTTATGCAAGGTAAAAGTGCATTACGTACTATATGGGTTAGGTGTATGTTACGACTTTGAATTCTGTTTCAGGCTAAAACCTGGTACTATTAAATAAACTAAAGTACCAAATTCATTATCCACAGAATTTTGAACGATCCACTAGCTAGTTCTTGAAGATATTTTGATTATATATATAAAAAGAATTACTACCTCCGTATCAATTTATGTGAAAGTATTTGACTGAACAATTTTTAAACATGTGGTCTAAAATAAATTATAGATATTTGTGAAGTTATAAATCATCTATACGCATTTTAAAGTTGAATTGCTAGTAAATATAGGAAAGTCGGGGGATTAATTAAGAAGAAAAGAGTCGCATAAATCGGGACGGAAAAGTATATCCTTGCAATGTGTTCAAATTGATTGGTATGTATACACTGACTGCTTTTATGATATATACATGGGGGCCTAGTAGACCGTTTACACTTGCTAGGGTAGTTGGTGAAGGTAAATTTGGATTTACATGTTGAGCGTTATTCATGATTTAATGTTAACTCCAAGACTTGACGAGAATGTTTCAATTTGACGACTTGTGATTTTGATTAGTACATGAAAACAAAAAAGTCTTTCTTCTCAACTAGTGGTGGGGTTATAATATTCACTACATTACAAATTACTCCTTCGTTTTCTGACTTGGGTCAATGTGGAAAACAAGAACTAAATGAAAAAAAAAATTGGCAATTTAATTTCTAAAAACTTCACTAAGAGCCAGTTTGGATAAGTTTATTTTAAGCTGTTTTTTTTTAAGTTGGAAATTTCAGCTTTTAGCTTTTTTTGCTATTTTGGCTTAAAATTAAGTGTCCAGAAGCACTTTTTTGCCTTACCCAAACACTATAAACAGCTTAAAAGTTATTTTAACTTAAAAAACACTTAAAATAAGCCAATACAAACGGCCTCTAAGATAATAATTTCCGGTGAGGGGTGGAAGCTAGGGGTTCATCAGATTTTTTTTCACGGGAGTACAAAGCCAAAAGTAATTTTATTGAATCTTTTAACTTTTTGGTAAAAGCAACATTTTCTTTAGGCATAATATATAAACGTGCCTTTTAACTTGGTCTCAATTGATATTTATGCTTTTTAATTTTGAGTGTACACAAGTAGGCACTTAAACTTATATAGAGTTTAAAAAGTAGACACAAACGTCCTATGTGGCGTCTCATGTGAATTGCCATGCAGGACGTCATGTAGGACGTGTGTGTCTACTTGTTCAACTTTATACAAGTATAAGTGTCTACCTGTACACACTCAAAGTTGGAGGGCATAGATGTCGGCTGAGGCCAAGTTAAAGGGCACATTTATGTATTATGTTTTTTCTTTACATTTTTTGTTTATAATCCTTTTGTCTCGTATATTTCTAGAAGTGTGGCTTGTTAATCAGTCACTTTCCGTTAGTACTTTGTATGTCATCTTGAAACATACATTACAAAGGAGATTAATTAAGTATTACATAGTATGGGTATATAAATTGTTAGACAAATGATGATGTAGAGAAACTGAGTATATACACTGTTGAAAAGTTGACCTATTAAACACGCAAACACGTTAAATATATATACTGTGTTGATTATTAAATCATAAATCAAGGAACTAAATTGCAATTATCCTCCAAAGTGGAGTTAATTAGTTGTTTAATGATCTTTCTTAGTCACCTTTTAAACTAATCCAACAGCAATCTAAATTATACACAAGACATTTGTCATATCATATCCAGTTTTATTAATTATTAAAAAAAATCCTGTGGGGATTATGTTGCTGATGTTTCCTTTTATTTTATTTTATATTACATAACTGTATTAATTAATTAAGCGTCGACGTGTAAGACCAATATTCTAACAGAAAGAAAAGATTTTTTTAAAAAAGAAAAAAGAAAAAGAAGATGAGTATATATTAGGAACAACTTGAATTTTATAATTTTCCAACGCCAAAGCTGAAGAATAATTCTTGGGGAGAGTTTCCCAAGAGAATATATCACAGAAAATTGTGTTGGAATAAGACCCGCTGGTTGTGTAAAATGACCACTTTACCCTTACTCAAATCATATAAATGGACTAGAAATCTAGAATCATGAAGGCCAATACATACAAATATTCTTTTTTCCCTATAAATGTACGTAGAGCAAACCAACTACCCATTCTCTGAAAGAAAAAGAGTCCAAAGTAGGAAATTTTTCCAATGATGGTAGGAATTTAGCCAAGAATATAAATTGACGATTTTTGAATAGCTAGATACTCCTTCCATCCCAATTTATGTGAATTAATTTAATTTGGTATGAAATTTAAGAAAAAAAAAGATTTTTAAAATTTGTGATCTAAAACAAGTCATAGATGTTTGTGTGACTATAAATTATTTCATTAATGGTAAATAAGAATTTTAAAATTAAATTGTTACTAAATATAAAAATGTATCATTCTTTTGGGGACTAACAAAAAGAAAAGTGAGTCATATAAACTGGGAGAAAGAGAGTATATACTAATGCAATTATATAACACGTACACAATGTGACAAGAAAAGGCAAAACACGACTTTTTTTTTTTACTTCGAGCATAGAGAAAGGAGAAATGAGAAAATGGATTACGAAGTAGGAGAATCAAACCTCAAATAGTTAATCAATTGAACTATTAATTTAATTATTAATTACTTTCTTTTTTACAACTTGCTTTTGATAATTAAACTTAGTACTATATATGTCCTTTAATTTGAACGGGCGCAAGCCCCAAGTTCTCTTTTGAAAAAAGCACTACTCATGTAATCATGTTAATTGAGTTTACGAGCTTAATGTCTTCTCTTCAAGGGTACGGCGTGTTTGGTACGAGAATAAATATTTTTCATGAAGAATGTTTTTACTAGAAAGTCATTTTACTGATTTTTTTAATAAGTTAAAATGCTTAGAAAGAATATTCTGGAAATGTTTTCCTTCGTACCAGACACACGCGCACTCTTTTATGAAAACTTAATAGGATTATTTCTCATTCGAACATAATACTTAATCAATTACTACATTCGTTTCTAAGTAAGTGATATCTTAAGCTTGGCACACCCTTAAAAAATTACTCATTTTAAGAAAATAAAGAGTGTTTTTTATTAACTCATACCCTTAATAAATACTCCCTCCGTCCATCTTTACTTGTCCATTTTTCTATTTTGGGATATCCAACAATACTTGTCCAGTTTATAAAATCAATGGATAATTTACTTATTTCTACCAATTTTATCTTTAGTATTAAATACAATTCATTATCTAATGCATTTTTCAAAACATTAAATTTATTATATTCAAAGGGTAATATGGTAAAATTACACCTAGCATTTACTACTTCTTAATCCTTGTGCCAATAGGAAAATGGACAAGTAAAGATGGACGGAGGGAGTACTTTGAAAACGATGTAACTCTTTAGTAGTTTCTTGGTTACGTAAAATTCTCTTTATTTAAAAGATAAAATTGGAAGAATACTATTAATCTTTTTTTAATATTATCTAAAACACCACTTATTTAGAAACAAAATAAAAAAGCTAAAACACCACTTATTCGTAACCGTGGGAGTAACACTCTACCAACGAAACAGTAAGAGTATTTTTTTTAAAAAAAGAAGACAAATATTGACTCTTTGCTTTTCTAAAACGTTAACTAATTTGCAAACGATTAACTTTTGGGATGATCATATATAGTCTAATAATTTTATTTAAATATACTTGTGCAATGGATTAAAAGAGGTAGACTGTCATCTTATTCAAGACAATATTATTGACCATGGATTAAGCAGCGCGGCAGAAGTAGTAAAATGCATGGCCTAGTAAGTAACTAGATATATATAGTGGTGATGATGGAATGTTATGGGGTTGGGAGAAAAGTGAAGGAGCATGCCCTTGATTTATGTTAATTGTCCAATATTAATGATGTCCCATATTGTATGGATTGTTCCGTACATGGATAAGGTGAGATATCTCAAAATTAAATTTGAAATCAAATTTATATTGTATTTGATTAATTCTGATAAATTTATACCGTCAATATAAATCTAATTTCTAACCTAATCATGGATATCCCATCAAACTTGGGATTATTTTATTCCACGTCTCCCTAGTATGATTATAACTCAAGACTATAATTCTGGAATAATTTAGTCTGCGTATCAAACGATAAGAAAAAAAGAGAAAAAGGGTACTCCCTTCGTTCCATATTAGTTGTCCACCTTACTGAAAATAGTTGTCCCATATTAGTTGTCCACTTTACTAAATCAAAGAGAGAATTCATTAATTTAATTTGTTTTCATATTACTCTTGCAATTAATTTTTTTTCAAAGTGTGAACACTTGTTCGTAAAGTTTCAAAAAGATTTTTCTTTAAGAGTGAATTAGTAAAACTATTTTTTATTTATGATTTCTTAATATATGTGTAAAAGTAAGAGCGAACAACTAATATGAGATCGAGCTGAGTATCGAATTTTCATATTTTTTTATTGTTGGTTGTTCTTTTGGCAGGCTTTGAAGATGGATTAGGAGGCAAAAGAATGTGAAATAATAATGTTTTGGGTGAGTGGTGGTGGTGGGTTTGATAATGATAATGAATTGTTGAATCATGACGATGATGCACGCCGGCAGCTTTAATTTTCTTTCTATGCATGTCTCTTTCTTTTTTCCTCTTTCCCCTCAAAACCCCCCATTTTTTATTTAATTTGTCACGCCTGCATCTGCATGCTCCCACTCACTTGAACTCAAGCTCTTTTCTATCAAAGCTAACCTCGACTTTTTGTACTACCTTTTTTTTCTATTTCTTTATTATACATATAACACTATCTATATCCTTTTGTCAGACAATTTTCTTTTCTATATCTCCAAATATATGTCTTAAACGGCAAAAAATGAAAAACTATTTTCAGTCCCTTTGAATGACTCCCCTAAAAGAATGACTAGCAACCAAATCCCAAGTCCATTCTTATGTGCCTCGATAAAAATAAAAAATAAAAGCAAAGTGAATTTTTTTTTTACTCGTCTCTTTTTATTCTATCCCCACTACATACTTCTTTAATTATGTAATAGGGCTACAATCCAAGGTGTGTTGGAGAGAGATATATGCTTTTAATTCCTCCCACTCTTTCCTCCAACAACTCCACTTGAATTGATCCTTTTGCTTTGAACCATCCAACAGAATCACTAAAGGTACTCCTAGTCTTGTACATTTTTATTCTTTTTAACTTTGATGTGGCCGGGAGGAAAGAGCTTGCCTTTTGGTTAAATGGATACTTTGTTTAGATTAGTTACCCTTCAACAACAACAACAACAACAACAAATCCAACAACAACAATCTGATCAGTACTCCTTTAACTCCAGCAGAACTTCAAGCAGCTCTAGATCTTCTAACAAACAAAACACATACAATACTAGTTACAATTACCACCCTCATCATCATCAAGACGAAGAATGCTTCAACTTTTTCATGGATGAAGATGACTTCTCTTCTTCCTCTTCTAAACACAACAACTACCCTCATCCTCATTACAATCACTACCAACAACAACAACAACAACAAATTTCCAACACTCCCACACCTACAACCACTAGCAGCACCCCAACACAACAATCTCATCATCATCAGTATGATCATCAGTTCTCCCCAGCACGTGACTTAAATCTCGAATTCTCTTCCTCATTTTCCGGAAAATGGGCAACGGACATCCTTCTAGAAACTTCCAGAGCTATAGCCGATAAGAACAGCACACGTGTCCAACAGCTTATGTGGATGTTGAATGAGCTGAGTTCACCCTATGGAGACACTGAACAAAAATTAGCTTCCTATTTTCTTCAAGCATTGTTCAGCCGCATGACGGATTCTGGCGAACGTTGTTATCGTACGTTGTTGTCCGCTTCGGATAAAACATGTTCATTCGAGTCAACGAGGAAATTGGTTTTGAAATTCCAGGAAGTTAGCCCTTGGACGACTTTTGGTCACGTTGCATCCAATGGTGCAATTATGGAAGCGTTAGAAGGTGAGTCCAAGCTGCATATAATTGATATTAGCAACACTTATTGTACTCAATGGCCTACTCTGCTAGAAGCACTAGCTACTCGCACCGACGAAACACCTCATCTCAGGCTCACCACGGTGGTTGCAGCCAGCAGTGCAACCGAAGGGGCGGTGTCGGTGCAAAAAGTGATGAAGGAGATCGGTAGTAGAATGGAAAAATTCGCTAGGCTTATGGGTGTGCCTTTTAAATTTAATGTCATTCACCATATGGGAAATTTATCTGAATTGGATATTGGTGCGTTAGATATTAAAGAAGATGAAGCGCTAGCAATTAATTGTATTGGTGCGTTACATTCCGTTACGCCAGATGGCAATCGAAGGGATTATTTGATATCATTGTTTAGGAGATTGCAACCTAGGATTGTTACTATTGTTGAAGAAGAAGCTGATCTTGATGTTGGCGTTGATGGTTTCGATTTTGTCAAAGGTTTTCAAGAATGTTTGAAATGGATTAGGGTTTATTTTGAGTCATTAGACGAAAGTTTTTCGAAAACGAGTAACGAACGTTTGATGCTAGAGAGACAAGCAGGACGGTCGATTGTTGATTTACTAGCATGTCCACCTTCAGAGTCAATGGAGAGGCGGGAAACGGGGGCAAGATGGTCAAATCGTATGCATGCAGGAGGGTTCAGTCCGGTTTTATATAGTGATGAAGTTTGTGATGATGTGAGGGCTTTGTTGAGAAGGTATAAAGAAGGGTGGTCAATGGCACAATGCGGCGGAGATTCCGCCGGAATATTCTTGTCGTGGAAGGAACAGCCGGTGGTGTGGGCCAGTGCATGGAGGCCTTGATTAAAAATTAGGACCAATTGGTGGTGTGGGTGGTGAGTCACCATCAAGATCTCCCTATTTGCTCTCTCTCACTTTAGTTAGTGGATTTGTTTGGAGTGGATATGGAATCAAGAAAGGTACCTTTGGTTTTTTTTTGTTTTTTTTTTTTGAATTTCAAATGATGAATAGAAATTTTGAGTTTTAATTAGTAGTAACATACTAATTCCTATCGGATGGTTTATTAACCTTTTGTTAACATTGGTGATTGATTTCGGCATTCAAGAAAAGAAAATTTGGGTTTTCAGTTGAGTTTAAGTTATGTGCATTGGGTTTTAGCTGTGATACCAATTAGTAACTATTTTTAGCACGTAAAATGAATCTGTTGTCATAACAAGTTAAGTTACATCGATCCTTTATACGTTATATATAATTTGAATTTTGCTTAAATTGCACTGGTAGTTTATACATGTATATAATTTAAATTCTTTTGAATGTTGTTGATTAATTACGTACAATGATATTTATACGGCAGTAATCAGTAATTAAGTGGTAATCCCTACTGCGAGGAGTTGGTTGGTATAATCCAAACCAAATTATGTCTTTCTTGCTAATACATCCAATAGTTAACCAAATTATGTCTTGCTTGCTAATACATCCATTAGTCATAATAATGTCATAGATAGATGATTGACAAAATGCCAATATTGTTAAAGAGTAAGCGCACAAAAGTACTCCATCTGGATTCTATTGTCTTTATGGTTAAGTAGGAGAACAACAGGACAAAATAGCTAGTTAATGTATCAAGTACACGTACATGATCTTCATGAAACTCAGCAGCTTCTTAAAAGTACTTGAAATTTTGTCAAGTGTGTTTGGTCTCAATTTGTGTCTTGATGGAGTAGGTATTATGTTCCAACGGATATATATAAGCATAGATGTTTGATGGTCTTAATTTATTAAAGTAAGAAATAATTTAGACTATGGATGTGACATATATAGTAGTCGATGAAGTGGGAGGAGAATACTAGATATTGTCTTCTCATTTACCTAAGTTGTATAGGGATGGTGGGATTACTTAACGAAATAGTCGAGGTATTCACAAACTAGTCAGGATATTACCATTACAAAACAAGAAAATGATCATAGGGGTACTTGAAGGAATCAAAGGAGGAGAAGTAGGGTGGAGTTTTAGTGAATAAAGTGGGCAAAAAAGGGGTCGTTATCTTTGTTTGGGACCATAGAATCTTAGGACGGCCATTAAAGTTTGGGAATCTAACAAAAGGTGTTTAGTCTTTAGTGATATAATAGAATGTACAAATATATATAATGAAATTATACATAAGTGGCCTGCACGCTGTATAGATATGGTCTCTTTCATATTCTATTTCTCCTATTCATGTTTCCTTTTTTTTCTTCTCCATACTAAGTTGCTTTTAAGGCCACTTGATGGCCCCCTTCCACATCATTTTGGCCTATGAAGTGGATGACTACTTTTGGGTTTAGGCCCACTAAACGAAAGAAAGCAAACAACAAACAAACATTCATTCAGTAATAGTAGTGGGAAGTGGAGGGGAACTTCTTTTGATGAGACCTGCCCCCCCTGCACCTTAACACATTCTCACTAACCTTTTCTCCTTTTTATTTCTTTCTTTTCATTAATAACGTAAGATCTTCATCTTCTTCATTTAGGTGGGCCTTTTCTTTATATATGATATGATTTACCAAAAGCATGGCCTCATTTGCTACTGTTTTGTCTATGATTTGTTTACTTGATTCTCTTTATTGCTAAAGGAGCCCTGGTTTTATATATTATTATGGTGTTGGAAAATTGACCAAGACTTTGTCGTGATGACCATAATACTGCAAGCTGGCTTAATAAATTAAAAATCTTATGAAAAAAATACGGAATCACTGTCTAGAATTTTGTAAGTATAAGCAAACATAGACGAGAAATATTTGTAAATAAAATTGAGCAATATATAAGCAAATATTAAATCGGAGTCTAATGTTATCCAGAAATGAATATAAAATCAGCCAAGTTGACCACCGCCCAAAGAAGGTTGATCGATCCTTGTCACCAGTATAAAAGAAAAGGACTTTAATTAGCTTATATGCATTGTGAAAAAGAAAAAAAAGTGTGAAAAATGTTGCGTCTATTAGGCATCTAATGGAAGAAACTCTATATTATCCTCTTATTTATTGTATGATTTATTATTATGTAATTGCAGTGATGCACAATGTGAAAGTGATTTATTACCCAAAAATACATGTTTAATAATTAATTCAACAGAGAGCGACTGCACAACTACTCATGGATACAAATCGATTCAGGGAATTAAAATTCAAAGGATTTTTTTTTCTCCGATATGGAGAGCACCATTTTCCTGGAGACAAATACAAAGGGGAATGATAAATAATTAAAAAAAAAAAAAAACTTCTAATTAGTTAGGATTATGTTCTCTCTCTTCTTTTATTATACGTTGTTTTTGTTAAAAGGCAATCACTTGGCGTCTTAAACTGTTTCAGCATAATGAAAACTAAATGATGAAATAAAAAATGAGTCGTTGAGATTGTTCACTCAGTTTCATTAGAGAGCAGCAAGAATGTTATTACTTGAGATTGTTTACTTTTTCTCTTCTCTACTTTTGGATAATCTTTTTACTGAAAACAAAATAGTGCAGTAAAGTTGTCTTGTCTAATACAGTCAAGAAAGTCATACTAACTGAAATACTTATTACATTATTATTACGGTACATGTAGCCTAAGATGAGAATTGGAGATCTAAAAAATTTACACCTATTGTTATGCTGCATGGAACTGGTTACTCTTTATGGTGAAAAGAAGGAAAAAAATTACTAATACAACACAACTATGGAAAAATTATTAGAAAACCAAAAAATTGGAAAACATATTGTACAACTGATTCTCTATTCCTCTACTCATTTTATTTCCTGCCACCTATAAGGAAGTCTCCATCTTTTATGCCAATAAACAGACACTCTGGACCATAAGGGGAAACCAAAATTGTACTCAAGAGGCTGGTCTACTGGCCCTGCCACTCTTAAAGGTAACCACACATACCTTGAATCCCTCAAGTCAGCTGGATTCCACCTATCTGCCATAAAAATAAAGGAACCATGCAGCTCAGGCAAAGGAAGCACAAATGTGCTCTGAGCAAAGAAAGTTGTTTGTCTATAAACTTTGTTCCCACCGATGCACGGATTTCCAATTGTCTCCCATGGCCCCATAATTGATTCAGCTGCATGAGCCAGGGCCTCGTTCGGAGCCCAACCAGTGCAACCTGATGTGATCATGTAATAGGTTCCTTCATGCTTGAACAAAGCAGGGGCTTCCCTGTGTTGTCCGACAAGAACCCTTCTCATGGCTTGGGTCACGTCTATGTATTCTTCGTTAAGTGGACCAATATGAAGCTCACTGTTGTCCTCCGAGGAGTAGACGAGATACGCTACACCATCCTCATCTTTGAAGAGTGTCATGTCCCTGCTTTCATATCCGTGGGGCCGCTTACTGTACAGATAATCAAATGGACCAGTGGGAAAGTCGCTAATGGCGACGCCAGCTGAAGCTTTCGTGTAGTTTGTATCATCAATGTGCATCCACATTACGTATTTACCTGTCTTCTCATTGTAAATTACTTTTGGCCTCTCCAGCACATTTAATTTGTACAAATCATGTGTCTCATTATTTTCTTCTGCTGCCAAAACAATGCCTTCATTTTTCCACGTCCACAAATCTTTAGATGAATAGCAACCAACACCGATAACATCAACCTGAAAGGAAGAAAGAATAGGGATGAAAAGCTGAAAGGTTAAAGCTAAAGGCCTAAAGCTAATTCCCAAACGAAGAATTAACCTCACCCCTTCGCCAAAAAAGCAAAACCAATCTAGATAATGGACAAGTAATCATCAATCTAGGAATCAAGGAAAAGACTCATAACCTATACATAAAATATAAGGAACAGCTCATTTATCGCTATGCATATGGTACAGACATACAGTGCCAATGTTTGACTCAAGCCTGATATCTGAAGGATCACCCCATTAGGTAAGAGGCACTCATGCTCAAATGATTTCCAATTCTCGGTGAGATCCAATCACCTAAGTCTTCACAAACAAGGGTGGCAATAAGACAGGATACTTCTTCACATGGTTTGTGCGGATGCAATTCATACTGTAAAACAACCTTAGAAAGAGGAAATTGATTATTGGTAGTTGGTGTTGTATGTATGAGTGCTGATCATTTAACTTTACAATGTAGAGTAGCCTCACAGCTTTGGAAATAGTATCTTCTTTATTAGACTTTGATTGGGTACCATGAAGATAATGTTAGAGATAGTGAAGTTGAAGGATAAGGATTAAGAAAGCTAGGGACCAGCAGAAAGTAGCTTAGAAGACTAGCCTACCATGCCATTTTTGCACTAATATCAAATGAAAGGAATATGAGGTTATTTCCAGCAGCGAGAAAAGTTAACAGCATTTAAAGATAAGTTTTTGGTATCATTTACCTTTGGTCCAAAGAGCTCAGAACCCAGTGTTAAGAGAGGACAGAAAGGAGGCTTGCAGGTTGGCAAATGAGATACTTATCCAAAAGAGGAAAGGAGGTGTTGATTAAGAGTACACCATGAGCATCTGCACATATTTCAATCATGTCTTTGTTACGCGTTCCAGTCAGTATTACAGAGAAGTTGGAAAAATTTCAAAGGAATTTTCCATGGGATTCATCAAGTGGGGAAGTATCACTTGATAAATTGGGAGATTGTCAAGCAACATAAGTGTTGCGATAGGCTTCGGATCAAAGATTTAAAGGTTTTTAACAAGGCTTTGGTTGGAAGGTGGTTATGGAGATTTGGGATTGAGGAGAATGCTTTTCGGAGAGAGATGATCACAGAGAAATATGGGATCTTGGAAGGGCAATGGAGGACTAAAAATGTTATACTTCCCTACAGGTGCGGTCTATGTAGGAATATACTATGAAGAAGTTGAAAGGGTTTGATGGGAATGTTTCTTTTAGGGTGGAGCTCTAGGAGCAAAGTATGGGAACTTCAATCCTCAATTGAACATCAAGAGTTGATTGAAGAAAGAAAATGGTTGAAGGAGAATTAAACCAATTTGATTACAATTCAAACCCAATACATGTAAGAAAACATTGACAAATGTAGGAATTGAATCAAGAGAACCAAAAGTATCAAAGCTTTAATCGAAAACTAGCAAGCACTCAAACCTTAACTAGACTTCAATGGAATCTGAAGAGAGAACTTAGGAAGATAACCTTTCCTCACAAACAATAACTTCAATGTGTTGCTGGAAGGGGGTGCATGGTCGAACATCAACGCAACTCGCAGGTTCTTCCGACTGTCAAACTCCAAGTAGTTGTAAAGTTTGTCTGCGTGTGTATGTGCGCAAAACCCTTGATGTGCAGTCGGACTTAGATCAAAGAGAACTCCAGAGAGTTGAAACGCATGAGCGGAGGCCAGAGCCTCCCATAAGTGGTCGTCCTTCTCTGTGACTTCACAATTCCCCTGAGATAGTCTTGAAGTCTCTCCCAAATTGGCTTGAATCAAGGTGACTAGCCTTTGGGTCTTCCTCGCTCCATGAATGACCATCTTTGTAGCAATTTTTAACTAAATTACTGATTGCTTCCTTGAACTTCTTGGCCTAGGCTCCTGTGATGGGTCCACTAGGCATGGTCCACACATTTGGAGGCATTGGTCTTCCCATTTCACTATCAGGTATTGCCTATGCTAGACGGCTTAATAATCCTACTACTTAGAAGTCCAGATTTGTTTTGTGCTAGGCTTTATGCTATCCCAAATTCTCAATCCATTCAAAAAGAGCTAGAGGGGCAATACTACTAATTCATTTTTATCTTTTAGAGCAGTGGGAGGTCACAGAACTCCATTCTTTATTTCTTGAAGTCATCAGTTCATTCTTGACAAATCCAACCTGGAGTTCATAATCTAGTCTAGAGTAACAGAAAAGAATCATTGCATGCCCGTGCTGAAAACGAATACAATACCACTTGGCTTTCTCAATAGGCTATTTTTGGACGGTAGGACGGGGGACAGGAGGAAAGGAGAAGAAGGGCTCAGAAAAATTAATCCAATTCAAGTAACAATTTAGCACCAAAGTTGTACAAAACATTTAGCAGCAAATCAACTTCCTAACACAGGTAAGCTCCAAAGTTTATTAAAGAGCTGGTATCTAGGAGACAAATATAGTTGTCTGGATCTGTTGAATCTGCCTGTGGACAGGGAACAGAACAATCTTGAACTTAAAGTTTCAGAAGATTAAAACCCGATAACTCATCTTTTCCCATGATGATTCTATCTGGCTGTGGCTCTGAAATTGTATATGATGATATTCTAGATGTGTCAACCTCTTCCTATTCAATCCCTCACTCATTCTTCTTCCTTATTCATTTTTCACCAAGAATCTTGGCTGATCAATGGGATTTCAAAAGATGGTGTTGTTGTTTTAAAAGACACCTCAAAGAGCACTTAAAGCTATCAATCCCCTGTAACTTAGAAGATAAAATCATGTTAGCTACCCTAAAATTCGACAAGCTCTCCTTTGTGCGTAAGACCATCCACAAGTGAAACTAACTAAAATGGTATTGGGAATTGTTTGCGAATTTGATGATACAAAAAGAAAAGATGAAATATTGCCCTAAAAGGTATGCTTCCTTTGTTACAATAGCAGAACGCATGCACAGCTTCTTGTTAACAGCACATCAGTATGCAGTGATATGCTTTATGGAGATTAATTAAAAGAAAAGAGCTGAACCCCAGGAAAGGAATACAGTGATAAAGGGGCAAAAGATGCTTGTTTATGTTCAAAGCATGCCAATCCTGTCATTAACTAATAGGAAGGAGGAGAGTTCCACAGGTCGAGCATAATAAGGTTTCAGATGTAACTGACTATGTTCTCTAGTATGTTAAGAAGACCAAGGGCAACACAAGGCCATGCATCTTTCTATTAAGAAGGATAGTTATAAGAGAGATAGAAGGTTTTGCTTTTTCCTTTACATTTTCAGCATTGTTGATTCAAGCATGATATTTCTATTTACACTTGGGATCTAATCTCCACAATTTGAAATGATTTGCCCTGGATCATATCAGAAGCATTCTTACCCAATAGCTGAGCACAAATATGTAATCACCAATCAACTAATAGGAACAAAAGAATGGAGATAGAAAACCAGATACAGTTTTGAACTTAACACAAAAGGTGTACAAAAGCATTACCTAGTTCAACGTAGATATAAGATGCCTCAACTTGTTCACATGTATATACACTTAGAGAGGAGGGGCACAGAATTTCGTATGTTACAAGACGCAGAACAACAATTTAAATAAAGAGAAAACAATAACATACAAGTAATTCACCTATAAAAATGTATCCAGGACTTACTCGTGCTGCTCCTTTTTTGTGAGCATGATATGTTGGCCCATCTTTATACTCTCCATACCAATAATACATTTTTGTCCTCTGATCGTATAGAATACCTCCCCCATGAGCTTGTATAGGGTTTCCCTCAGTATCCAACCACATTCTTCCAGGGTAATAATAATAGGTATCATTTTCAAGAGTCCTACGAGGATCTATTGCAGTTCTTTGACCAGGAAAAAAGACATGCCTTAGCTGGGAAGACTCGTCAAGAAATTCTTCAATCAAGGTGGTTGGCCTCTTAGGCTTTCGTTTGACAGCACGTGGGGATCGCTTCCTTGGTGGTGGAAGCTGTATATTTTCCTCCTCAACCTCTTCAAGCTCACGAAAGTGTGGGTGCTGGTTTATACGTAAGTGTGCATCCCCATGGGGTGCATCTTTTTGGCAAATAAAGGAGTATAGATTAAATAAAAGAAGGCAACCGACTAGGCTCCATACGAGAACTGAAAATGAGCATCTGCGTCCTGCATTGCAACGTATAGTGGTTGGGTTCCTGGATTTGTTCTTGAACCTCATTTTGTTCCTTTTTTATCTTGAAGGTAATGCTGCAGTAAAGAAAATGAAACCAATGGAGACTCAGAACTGTAGTCACAATCACAAAAAAGAAAATGTATATGCGGAGCATAATAGAGACAATATGTACTTGTGTTTGAATTGTATCCACACATATCTCTCTCAGTAAAGGTGAATATTTCGTAATAAATGAAATTGTGTAACTTGTTATAACAGGCAGAGAAAATGACTAAAATCAAATTTTCTGAAGTTTATTATAACTCTATTAGAGTTGACTGCTGATATTCTACGTGCACAATCAATCGTTTGAGCAGCAATTCAATCTAGCGGATTTCTTGAGCACCAACAAAAGATACAAACAAACGGAACATGTTTATCATTAAGCACACACAACTTGTTAATCGCTAATAATAGAAAATTTTATTAGATTGTCAGAATTTGATTTTACATTGACTATAACCTGAAAGGATGAGGCATGGTCTAAGTTGTAAATAAAACATAAGCCTTAATCCAAACTACATATAGATGAGTTGAGACACAATTCACCTATAATTCTGTGATTGATAGATACTCCGTAAAATACTAAAATAGAGGCCAAAGTTATTGAGATATAAACAACATATACAATGATTGTTTTGAAAGGTTATAGGCTTGCATCTTCTTCTTCTTTTTTTTGGGTGAGAGTGGAAATTGGTCTCAGCTTAAACTCCAACCTCAACCACTGCTGCTACAATGTATTTGAACAGTATGTGCGTCTCAATATCAATACAAAGATTGCAACTTTATCACAAAAAAAAAAAAACAGATTGTATGTTACTGCAGTCCTCTATGATCTTGACTATCATTTGACATAGATGCCTAGAGGAACAATTCACGAGTATGATAACATGAAAGCAAAAGTTCCAGCAAAGACATCAACAGGCTAAGTTGATCAGTTCAAGATCCACAAAAGAATCACATTTGTGAACCTCGATTAGCAAAAAGCCCACAAACAAGAAGAAGAAAAAGGGGAAAGGGGGAACACTATAAGAGTCAAATTCTGCTTACCTGAAAACAACCTAGCTGAAGATTCAACAAAATCTCTCGACATATGTATTCAGTTCCTCAGTTCAGCTGAGCAATTATATACTTGAGCTAATCATCAAGTTTTGTGCAGCTGCTTGAGTAGCTGTTAAAAGGTTAATTTGGGTATTTAATTTCAGTAAAATCTTGCCCCAACATACCCAGATTGAAGGGGAAGATAAGGGTTAATGACTAGGAAAAGGGAAGAAGAAGGTTGATGAGTAAGTAGTTTATTGGATCTTGGAATGTTAATAATAGTAATGATGATAACTTGAGACCAAAGATCATCCCTTGGCCCCCCAAATTCCACCTATCTTTGTTTACTTCTCTTCCCTCTGACGATCTCCGAGTTCTCTACTTGAAGTTTTGAATTATCATTAACTATTTATTAAAACATATTCTTTACTCGGGTGTAAAAATAGAACAATTAATAGTTGAAATAATCTCGTGATATTAAATTGAAGTTATATCAAAATATTCTTTAATCTTATGATAGTAAACATATCACGTGGAAAGTTTGAACTAAAGTATTGCCAAAAAAGGAAAATGATAATTTTTTTTAAAGAGTAATTTAAAATATTTAAAAAATTATTTTCTTGAAGTCCAAATACGTAGTAATTAAGGAGGGATATTAGACTTATTAAAGGCATGCTTGTTGCCGTTTGAGTCTTTGAGATAATCCACGTTGAGTAGATAGCCAATGGAGAACTGATGACTTATGGGCTAAAATATTTAAGATGGCATTAAATTCAGTGAGTAATTAATGTTTTCACGAGATGTTTTTCAACCTTCACTTTCTTTAATTTTCTGTGGGCAAATATTGGCATCACCAGCAGTCAGTCAATGAATAGGTGCCATTACCTAATGTAGTAGGAGTAGTTATTTGTGGTCCTTTTATTTTCAAGACACGTATTATATTACTGCTACATTTATGCATAAACTTGAATCATTGTTCAATAATATCTAGTCAAGTGCTTGTTTTAGCATAAGAAAATGGTACTGCAATGCAAGGTAGCCAACTAACATTAGGTGTCCTAGTTTCCGCAGTCAACGAGGTTTCCCCTTATGCATTGTCATCAATCATCATATACGTTTTAGGAAATAGTTTACCTAATTAATACTCCCCCTTTCAAAATTATTTGTCACTTATTTTTATTTTTTATTTTCATTTTTACTTGTTATTTTTGACATATATATCAAGAAAAAACAACTATTTTTTTTCACGTTTTACCATTAGCATTAATTACTTATTGCTCAAATCATTTTCCAAGACATTAATAGGGGTACTATGGTAAAATCACTATATCAATTATTGTTTTCTTAATAGGTGTGTCAAATCAAAAAGTGACAAATAAAAATGAACGGAGGGAGGATTCATAGATCGTTTAAGTTAGTGGGTCATTTTTATCAATTGTTAATGAGTAGTTTACCTTAATTTTAAGATTTCAAATCTCACTAGAGTTGCACATATATTTTTATGTGACTTGATAGTGCATAATTTGTTCACATTTTCGGTGTATATAAGTTATTTTTTTCTGAGTAATTTTTAGCAATATGGCAACACTGAGAATCCTAGTTATATAATCCAACAAAAATACACAGTTTAAAACCATTAAGAAGTAGCATAGTAAGTTTCACAAATATGTCAATTAAGCAAGTTTACATGGCCAATACTTAGCCTCGAGTACCTATCAATCACTGTTTATGCCAAAATATGTACAGTAAGTACATGACAAGAACCAATAAACCAACTACAAGTTTGGTAGAAATTCCCTATTTCTGTAACTTAACCCCCAATTTTTAGGCGTCTTACGACTTCAGGGGGAATGAGTATACTGTATACTTCAACTATAACTATGAAAAAGAAATAAAATGTGCAAACCATCTACATCTACTCTACATTGCCTGCAGAAATATTACTGCAATTGGGCAAGTTTTTGGGCATTGTTAGGCTGATTTAGGAGTAATGGAACACGTATCGAAGCTTCTTCCTGTTTCTAGATGAGCTTTTACTATCCATGTTAGTACCAGAAGTACCATGATAATGGAGAGTGACAGCATAGATGACCATAGTATTCGTGCTGAACGTCTAAATGGCCTGCACTGGTACTGTAAAATGTTGGCGAACGCTTGTTTTACCTTGGAGCAGCGACTTAGGCTCAACAAATCAGGGAATATTTCTATCAGGTCTTGAATAGATTGAGTGTAAGCAAGTAATATCACGGATGAGGCCTGTGGAATGAATCTTCCTTCACCCGCGCAATTGCCTGTAGAATTTTCTCCATAACATGTGACTCTTGACAGAACCTACAGGCAAAATCTCCAATTTTTCATTTGACATGAGCCATAAAGAATCTTATTCATGTTCTGTAATTTAAAGCTTGTTACTTACATATTTCAGTTCTCCAATTGGAATAGTATCCTTAGGGCAGAGATCATGTGTGAAGCTGTAATTAGGTGCACCGGAGAAGGGGTCGCAAACTCCTCTTGTTCCTACGCTATTTTCTCCGATATCATTTAATCCTAATCCTTGTACCTCTCTCAGCTTATAATTTAGCTGGAAATCGAAAACACAGAGAAAAAAGATAAATTTTTGTCCTAGTAATGCCAACAGAATGCTCCTATACATTATAGATAACAGTACCTGAGTAATGAAATTATGAACTGTGGAGCCAATCTGCAGCAAAATTTTGTCAGAAGCTCCAGATTTTGCACAGGGAAGTATAATTTGCAAGCTATTGTTCTGAGGATTCTGCTGAAAGTCCTCCAAAGCTGAGCAGGTGTCTTCTGCAAAGCTGCATAAACATTTGCTAAAGTTACGGCGCATAAAATGAAAAATAACTATGAGTACTTAAGAGGAAGAGAAGGATTTGTGCTCACCTATGGAAGAAGAAATCAAAGCCAGTCAGCACCCAACTCAGAGTTGTCAAATTCCAGCAGCAGAAAATTATTCTAATAAGTAATAAGAGCTGTTTAATTAGGCTTTGAGAATATAAAGATGATTTTGTGTCAAACATAAAAAACAAAATCTTACTTACATTATAAATCCAAGAGGCCAATGCCAAACGAGCAAAGCTGAGCCAAAGCAGCATTCCATTAGTCTAACCATGTCATTGATGATCGATTAACACGTACATTAGAAGGAAAAAAATCAATAGCAAGACGATAGCTAGCAAAAGTAGAAATCGTGTAAGAGCTTATAACTCGCAAACTCTCTAGTTTAATTGACATCCAAAAACATGGAAGTACATATAAGCTTCAATTCTAAAAAAGACTCGAAACTGTATGCATTGTGTGACAGAATCTCACCTAATGCACTAACCAAAAGCACCAAATTGACAGTGACAACAACAATATTTGTGACATACCTGCAACAAAACAGAGCATAGTATTAAGGAAGATATAAATTTGATACTGAGCATAAGAACTGACACAATGGCACAGGACAGTGACTTACAGAGTTCTGATTGCTTCATTGCTTATGTACCGGGTTTTGTCAACAAACTGTTGAATCGTAATAGATCCTCTTCGAAGCCTATGGGTTATCACGTTCAACATCTTGTCTGCCTGTGCATTATAAGGGCTTAAAAGAGTTTGCATACTTAGCAAAACCTTTATTACCCTTCTAATGGTATAGCAAGTATCCCCACCAGCATCAAAAATTGTTTGGCGAAGCCTTTCGACTCTATGTTCAAAACCAGTGTTTGCAGCCAAAACAACACTGCTTGCAACTCTTCCAAACAAAACAAAAAGAAGTAGACACATCAGTCAGTCTTCTTCTTGTAAAACTTATCATGAATGAAATATCAAACATGAATACTTACTCCATTACTTTATTCCCATATAAGATAGGGGACAATAAATGTGTTTGATTCAGAGGCGGAGCCAAGATTTTTAGTTTATGAGTTCTGAACCATAATCCTCTTTGCTTACTTCTGTCAAACCCGTAGCTTTAAGGTTGGCTCCACCTCTACTTTGATACATAGTTTAACTTCTACACACTGACTGTTGTTATAAAGATAATTTTCAAAGTACTGTTTCGTACTCAACGTGTTTTTTACTTATTTATTGATGAATATGACATGAGTATTAAATGTAGTCAGTTAAAAAGTACTACTAGTAGTAACCAAGAATTTAAGCAAGCAAAAGCACTTACATGGCAAGAATGGTAAACAGAACAACCAGCGAGAACATCAAAATGTAGGAAGAATGAGAACGTTCAACAATTGGAGTAGTTGAGTTACCATGAAAATACTTAAAAATCATGTAACTCCCAAAACCCAAACCAAATAACAACCAAATCCCAGCAATTGCATATCCATGTATGCCTGTGAAAGCCGCAGACTGTAAAATTCAGAATAAAAAAAAACATATCAGCAGCTAGTTGATAACAATAAAAACAAACTTTTTTGTCTCATTATAAACAAAAAACTTACAGCCCAATAGTGCTTGTCGCCAAGATTATAAGTTCCATCATATGACTTTAACTGTCTCAAAGGATCAGGTCTTCTTGAAATCTCATCACGAACAATGAATCCAAATACAAGAGATTTCTGGGCAACCATATTAGTCGAAATTAATAAAAGAATGAAAGGAAGAAGAACCCCTCCTCCATGTGATTTCGTCATGATATACTATAATGATCTTGATTTTTGAGAAAAACAAAAGTGGTATAAAAGAAGAGAAAAATTCATTGCTTGACTTGGTCATTAAGGTTAGGATAGCTTGTGGCTAGTAAGAAACTTTTGGTTATTCTTGTGTGTACAGAAGAGTTATGTGGGATTAATAATATTCTTCTGGTAAGTATTGATGACTCCATCTCTATGTATATTTCTTCACTTACAAAGGACTGAAGTGAGAAATATAATGAAATGAAAGGAGATTAATCAAGTGGCCTATAAAGTGTGCGGTATTTAAGGGCTTCCTCTAACAAATTGGGATTATTTTGACCACCTTTTTTGATTGGGTTTTGATCCATTCCACTTGTTTCTTTAGACGTAAGCTTTCTTTTTCCTTTCATCACCCCATATTTTATGGATGTATTTTCTATCACAAAACACACTTACCATCACTTTCTATCTTTTTTACTTTTGTTTTCTCTATTACTATCAATTTTTTACAACAACGACAACATATCCGTGTATTCTTATAAAGTGAAGTAAAGAAGTTGTTTTCGACAGACCCCAACTTATAACTATCATTTAAAAAAATCATACCAAACTTTTTTTTTTTTTTAAATAATAAAAGAATTAGTGAACAAAGTTATCCGATATTTATGCTGACAGGTGATAACAAGTAGTAAAATAAGTTTAAGTACGTGCAAGGTAGTCCAAACACCACAATTATTAGAAAATGTAAATTTCACCATGAATTTTATTACAACAATAATTAGTACTATTCATTTGGTGATTAAAATAATTAAGCTACTTTAGTTGCGTATTTAGAACTATTGATATATCTCACCATTTATAAGGAACTAGACTTAATGTAAAAGATTACCCTTTTCTTTATCTTTTTATTAAATGCAGACACCCGTTATTTGTGCAATTTTTTTGGAAAAAATAAATTTAACAGGTGTATCTGTTTTCTTAAAAGAATTAGGTAAAATATTTTGGTGAGGTGTTTGAATATTTTTTATTGTTCCCAAGAAAGTTTTTCTAAATGTGCTTTGAAGGCAAACAAAATATTTTAAAAAGAAAAGTTCTCCCAAACAAATTAAATACTTCAAATAGAGTTTCATATACTATAGTTTAATGTCCAAAAGCTCTGAATCAATGAAGAAACCTTTTATCCCAATCGCAGCATCCCAAAAGCAAGCATGCTTCAAGTTTATGTTCCTACAAGAAGTATGCATCTGTTCTTAAACTTGTTGAAACTTTTGAGTGTCAATTTGCAGGATGTTTTAGCACTTGATTGGTGCAAAGTCAAAGTTCATCCATTTTTCAACTTTCAACGTGGAAAGGTAGTTTTTTACTATATATATTGCGAAAGTATGGGTTTTTCTTTGCTTTTGTTGAATGAGAATATATATATATACACACACACAATGTTTACACAACACCATCTACGAAACAGACTTAGCGATGGCTGTGTCGAGACTCAAAGTGGAGATACTGCTTTTGGAGAAATTTTTAGAAACAATCCAGGAAAATGAATGTTGGGATATTCAGGTAAGTTGAAGCCTATTTTAAGCCTTGTTACAATTTGTGGTGTATCAAACAAGGACTAAAGTTGGCAAAAAAACGGGGGTACAATGAATTAAAATGGAAACATACTGCCTACTTATTTTCAAGCTTATAAAAGAGGATGGCATGTAGTACCACCCTTAGTGCTATTATTGAAGATCGTAAATATTTTACTTGAAGCTAACATGACCACAATTAAACGTATTTGGAGAGAAGGAGATCAACATGCAAACTTCCTAGCAAATGAAGGTCACAAATGAAGAAGATTTACTAATCTGGAAAAATGCGCTTTAAAAAATGGAGTTTCTGCTCCTGACAGATCTAAGCAATGTAGCTTAATTATATTATTGAACGTTCTTAGACAATTAATTTAGTTTTTTCCAATATACCAAAATAATTACGAGACACGCTTGACATTATCTTAACACGTAATACACACAATAATAGAAAATACCAATATAGAGATTTGGACATATATATACTTCCAAGATTAATTTTTGTTGCGTACGTAACAATTATATATATTGTGAGAACTACCCGTATTGTTTAAATTCATCATTTATTTCTCGCTTTCGTGTTTATATCAAACAGTAGGTGTGTGGTTACTGATTAATAGACTTTCTTTGTGAAGTTTATACAAGTTGATTGAATTTGTGAGTGTGACAGATCGATTTCGAGACAATGCATGCAGCAATATAATCACTCACGAGTCACGAAATGCACCTTTCAAAATATAGCTACTAGGAGTTCCTAGTCGTGAATATGAATATGAAATTTTTAAATTTTTTGAAATAAAATTTACATGAAAACTACGACTCGAACCTTCACGCTCTTTAGCACGAGATTTTGAGTCTCGCGTGTCTACCATTTCACCACCAAGGCATCTTGAAAGTGAATCGTATTCCATGAATATGATATCTATCTAGTGTGATGTATGGAATATATGACAAAGGTGGATCTATTGATCGGTCATGTCATATAGGTCCGAGTTGGACATCCAATTGCTTTGATTTGAATTATCCGGAGAATGCAATGCCTAATATATATAAAAAAGATGGACAATCAAAGTACTATAAGCCATAATAATTAATAATTTAAAATATTTTAAAATATATAAGAAAAAGTTATGATAAAAAAAAATCTTATTTGAATCTCTAAATTTGAAAGATGGCATGTAAATTGAAACGAACAGAGTATTAGTATTAAATTTCGATAAACAAATTATGGGGGCTATCAAATAGTTTTACTTATCTTTCACAAAAGTGTTCTGTGACCCCTATAATTTTTAATTTTGCAACAAAAAAAAATTATAATTTTAAATTTTGCAACAAAAAAAAAGAGTCATACTTGACATGAAGAGATTGTCGATAACACTATGAGGGTTATTGTTGATTTATTGAATTCCAGTGAATCTTTGTTAACTAATTAGGAAAAAACAAAAGTACCCCTAAACTAAAGCCGAATTCCCAATTACACATCTTATCTTTGTGAGGATCATTCTCTCCCAAATTATTTTAAAGTTAAATAAATTTCTCTTTAAGAATTGAAGTGGCACATAGAGCGATAAAAGTTACTCTAGGGATAACAGGCTGATCTTCCCCAAGAGCTCACATCGACGGGAAGGTTTGGCACCTCGATGTCGGCTCTTCACTCTCTTGAACACATGTGGGAGCCAACACAAAAAAGTTAACATCTGATTAATATGGCTAGGTGGTGTTTTTGAATTGGATAATGATTAAGTAGATGTAATTAATTAATATTACAACTTAATATTTTCCCTTTTTGTCTTTGTGAAATATATAGTCAATTTTCTCTTATTGTAAATCACAATAAAATTTTCATTGGCCAAAAACTAACCGGTAGACACTGAAAATATCACCATTAGCTCTCTCCCATCTACTTCATACTTAAATATCACTCCAACGCCACGATTTTCACCATTTTTGGACACAAAAACAAGAACAAAAAGATATCGAAAAAAATCAGCAGCATGATTCCATTATCTCCCTACTCTCCAATATTTGGGAAATGATAGGTGCACATCAATGAAAAGAATTTAAAAGGATGAGTTAGGAAGAAATTGGTTATAGGAGCATAATGGAGGGGGGTCCCGAAGATATTCTATGAAGAAGAAATTGAATAGATTGAGTCGTTGAGAGAAAGGCCTAAGATTCAGTGAAAAGGGAAAGATGGCTTCTGAGTTTAGTTCGACAAGTGACAGTGATGAGAATGGAAGAAAAGAGATGAGCACGAAATGAAAAAAATTGAATAGATAAAAAATGAAAAAAAAAATAAAAAAATAAAAATATAAAATTTACAATAACGATGCGTGTATATCATCGCTCAACACAAAATTGATTGTAATGTTTAAAGGAGTGTTTATTTCACTTGAATATAATTCTGGGATAGAGGTGGGGGTGGGGATAGGGATGAGGAGAGGGTAATAGGATTTTCATAAAGAGAGGTGCATAAAGAGAATTCGGCCTTAGTTTAGAAGTACTTATGTCGTTTTTCAAATAACATATAATTACAGCATATTCAAATTAAATTTTAAAGTCAAATCAATCTCGACCCAAATCAATAATTTTAAATTCACATTCAAACACCAACTTAGTTATGTTGTTAATTAGCAGTTCGGTTGTTTGATTTTTCAGAATGAAAACGGGCCGGACAGGTTGAGTTTTAATTTAATCCTAAAATAAAAACATGAAAAGTTAAGAGGGCTTTGCGTGGCTATTGTAAAGTCTCAATTTTCATTCAGGCTGATAGTTAGTTTTAAAGGATATTTTTGAGCCCAACAAAACTATTAAGGGTATTTTAGATTCAAAACAAACGAAGATATTTATGAGTCATTTTTGATACATTAGTCTTTTGGCTCTTTATTTGTTAAAGAATAAAGTATTACATAGATATGACAGATGAAACTTATAAATAAGGCTTACTACATAACCAATCTCTTAAACTTGTCAAAATATTTTATTTAGATATTCGAATTAAGCCGTGTTTCTATTGAATATCTCAACTCGTAATAAAATGTTCTAATTAGACACTTTTGATTTAAATTTTGATTTTTTTTTTGCATGTGTTCTCATTCGTCGGTTAGATAGTTAATTAACCACATAAAATACGTCATTTCTTTAATTATATGCATTCACCTCAATAAACGATAAAATCCCATACATTTTCTATTTGAGGTTGACGCGTATAATCAAAGGAGATGACATATTTTATGTTGTTAACTTAACTATCTAATTGAAATACTTTATTACGAGTTAAGGAGTCTAAATAAAATATCTTGACAAATTTAAAGATGGATTTAAGGGGCTGCTATGTATTAAGCCATTTAATAATGGTGCGAATTTTTTTGTATTTTGATGTAGTAAAGTGCCTTGTTAGACAATTTTTCTAGAAAATTAGAAGTACTAAGCTTTTAAAAGAATGATAGTTTTCAGAAATTAAGGTATTTGGTGAAATAATGAGAAAGAAATTTAAATACTCTTTTTGTATCAAATTTATTAGTAATATTATCCAATCAAAAATTGGACACCAGACATGTTGACCCTAGGATTAGGCTAAACGTGCGTCCACAAATAAAGATCCCAAGGGGCCCGCCAACCGTCCAGTAATCATCCGTATAGCACCGCCCAATGGATTTGAATTATCATTTGTCGTGTACATCACGCTCATCTCTTCGCGCGTGAATCATTATCCCCTCATTGACCACTTTAAGAGATCAATTCGATTGGTCCACGTACTCATCTGACAGCGAAATCTAGTTGCCCATATAATGGCTGTTTAGTAAATTCATGTAGTTTCCAGGGGTAAAATATCAAAAAAGAATTGTCTTCTACCGCAATAATTTATTCCCATATCTCCTATGATTTGGTTTTCGCCATTTTTGTACGATAATAAACAGTAATATGTCTGAGAGGGATCTTTCTTCTTTATACTGAGAATTTTATTCAGATCTCTCTCGTTTTCGATTCTTCGCATCAGCCATGGGTATCTGGGAAGCTTTTCTCAATTGGCTTCGAAGGTATATTACCTTTTTTTATTATATTTGTTTCTTTGTTTATAGTACTATGAGCTTTGCAAGTTATAATTTGTTGGATAAAAGACGAATAAAATTATAATGTTAAATAGGATCCATATAACCTATCTGAATTAAATTGAGTTTGAGGCTTAGTTGATGAATTTTTCTTTTCCTATATGCATCTTTTTTTTGTGTGTGTCATAATGTGCTAACTGTTGAGAATTTTGCGTGCTTTCGATGGCTTATGGAATTGAGGATAAATAAATAAATGAGTGTTATGGTTAAAGGTATATGAATTTGTCCTGTGGTGTACGATCTGTTTTTTTTTGGTGGTCTGTTGATCGGTTGATTAATGACTCTGGTGCCTGTGTCCTCGTATTTGTTTTATTTGAGATTTCTGGAATTTGGAATAAAAAGATATGATTTTTGCATCTTCTTTTGTTTGTCGGGATGACTGTTGATTATTATAGGCTCGATTTTAGCTGAATGAGTCTTTGATTTGCTGGGGCACTACTGTGAGTTTGTGAATTTTATCATGAAACTTGGGTAATAGTGGTCATCGTAGACTAGTCCCACATATCTTAGAAATTTACATAACTGACTCTCATACTGTGGAAAAGAAATTGGAGTGGGAGATCAATGGCAGCAAACGTTCCGTCTGTTTATAAGATGTAGGCATAACAAGGTTTTGGATTTTTTAGGCTATGAGATGTTGAACTGTCTACAAAAAGATGTTTTATTTCAACTCTATCCAGCGTGCCTCTTATCTTGTCCGTTTTGGTCACTTCTAAAAGAGTTATGGGGCGGAAGTTTCTGAGGTCATTAAACCTCTATATTGTACTTCGCTACTACACCTCCCACCAAGGCACGACAACAAACATTAAAAGATTGTTTTTTTTAATAGTGCAAGGAGATTTTCTAGTTTGAAACGACAAGAATCTGTTCTGTCTTTCAGTACAAGTGAGGGCTTTAGGATAAACCTCTCAATTGGCACTGGCAGTACTCGTTCACACTTATCACATTGTACTACTGAAAATTTGTAAATCTTTTGCTAGCTATAAGAAAGGATTTCATGTCTTCCCTTCCAAGGATCCCGTGCCAGCTGAAATCGCGTTTCTTTGCCCTTAGATGGTCTCTTATTATTTTTCTCTTTTAGTCCATGAAAAGGTCTTGAGAACGTATTCCTTACGTCATTGTGTCCTTTTGGTTTATTACTTTCCAGATTTGGCTGGACTATTCCCTTCTTTAACTCTTATTTGAATTTTTCACCTAAATCCTTGAAATTTTTGTAGCTTTTGACTTTAAGTTTCTTGCAAAATGATTTGTGTCTTCCTTGGGAGTCCATTGCTGTAGACAGATTCTTTGCCTGGTCGGTGATGGACCACCTCTTATCAGAAAAAATAAAGTCTATATATGTGGTTGGAATGCCTTTTCATATTTTTAAAAGGACCAGTTACTGACTGGTGAAAGTGAAACAATTTGTAAAATAAATCTTCAGGGCCCTTTCTGCTTTTGTTTATTTGGCAATTTATACTTCCCCTTGAGCTTCAATCATATGCATAAGTTTTTCCTGAGCTTCAACCAGGGTGGTTCCAGAAATGACTCGACCAAAAAACTAATGTCTGACAGATTTAAAGATGTCACCATCCGTTATTCCGTTGTGTTATCCCAACATGCTGAGCACTTTAGATCTCGTAGTTGCTATTAGTGTAAGGTCTTTCAATTATGGTGTTGTGTCTCATTGTTATTTCTGTGTTTGGAACTTGACTGTTGAAACTTATTGTTATCGTCTTTCTGAGGTGGACTTAAAAGTATAAAACATGTCAGAATTTTGATATTACAAATGCACTTGTGGTGATTACTATGTTTCCTTTGGCTCTGATTCCTCATGTCAAAACTTGCTTGTTTTCCAGCCTCTTCTTTAAGCAGGAAATGGAGCTTTCATTGATAGGATTACAAAATGCGGGAAAAACATCTCTTGTAAATGTTATTGCTGTAAGTAAATTACTTGTTAACCTTCTAGTGCCAGCATCATTATGGTTTCACTTGCTTTGCTTCCATATAACTGATGGAATCTGACACCTTAACGGATTTGTTCCCTTCTCATTCTTAGACTGGTGGATACAGTGAAGACATGATACCAACTGTAAGTTTTCATCCTAAAGGGTCTCGTACTAGCTTTTAGTTTTTGGCCAATTCGGCTAAATACTTCAAAGTGATCTTTTATAATTATACGAAAATTATTGGCATTTCAGGTGGGATTTAACATGCGCAAAGTGACTAAAGGAAATGTCACTATAAAATTGTGGGACCTTGGAGGTCAACCCAGATTCCGCAGTATGTGGGAGAGATACTGTCGTGCAGTTTCTGCTATAGTGTATGCATCTCCTCTCCAGCTTATATTATTCGAATTTGCTTTAACAGATAGATCAAGATGAATCCATTTATACTCTCATTTAGAAGATAACACAGGGTAGACAGTGGCTCTTCTTATGAATTGAGATGGATTTAATTTTCTCCATAGTTTATTAATGAACAGTTTTATTGAATCTCATGGTTTGCCTGATCACGCTATCTGATCTGGTGCTTGACATATCTATATTTTTATGCCTTCGATCAGTGGAATTCCTTGATCTTGACCATTTCCGTGTATTTAAAGGAATGATGCTAAATAATGTACTTCCTTAGAGTTTTAACAAATTTCATGGACCTTAAGTGTATTTACATATAGCCTTGAGCTAATTTGGTTTCTGGATTCTTTGAATATCCTTCCTTGCAGTTATGTTGTTGATGCTGCTGATCCTGATAACCTCAGCATATCAAGTAGTGAACTCCATGACCTACTGAGCAAGCCATCTCTGAGTGGTATTCCATTGCTGGTGCTGGGAAACAAGATTGACAAACCTGATGCCCTGTCCAAACAGGCTTTGACTGACCAGATGTAAGTGCAGAAGTGACTGAAGGCCTTTATGGCCTTAGTTTACAGTATGGTTGGTTTGTGGAAGGGAGGGAAAAGTTTAATCTTTCACTTTAGGTCCCCAGGTCCATAAAACTGGAAAGGAAGGAAAAGAAATTTACTTCTCTCACATGGTTTAAAAAGCTTTTGGAAGGAATGCAAATACCTCTGCATGTCCTTTCCATATCTTAGTTGCAGAGAAGATTGGATCTTAACCTTATCAGTTATCATCCCTCCTGCTACGCCTAGCGTTAAATATATCTATGTGGACTTATCTTAAAGAACATTATGTTGTTTTGCAGGGGACTGAAATCAATAACTGATAGAGAAGTGTGCTGCTATATGATCTCGTGCAAGAATTCCACCAATATTGACTCAGTCATTGATTGGCTTGTTAAGCACTCGAAATCAAAGAGCTAAAGATGACAAACTTTTTTGTAGTGGTGCTGATTTGTATGTTAAAATTCGCGAGGGTATTGGTTTTTTTCTTCTTTTTTCTGCTGGTTTCTCCAGAGTTCTCTTGTATTATAAAGTAAATTATTTTTGTATATTGAATGAGTTGTTACATGTTTTTTCTCTTTGTTATTTTCTGTCTCAACTCTCTCTATTTTGTGTGCAATTCCTCTTATAGTGTTTACGGCATGAATTTGTGTGAACGGACGGATCTTTTATTTATTAGGAGAAACCTAAATTATCATAATGTTTCTGTTATATGGGAGCCCGCCAAATTATCCGTATTCTTTGATTATGTGAGCTTCAAACTATAATGTCTGGCAAATTCTCTTTAATTTTGGAATGAGGGGTTTCTATTGCATAGGTGATGGGCAGTTATTAAAGACTAAAATGACTTTTTTTGAGTATTGAAGCGTACAAAAAAATTCTATTTTGTTTTAAAAACATTTTGTGAGTATTTTATTACTAATAAAAATATCTGATCTATGGTACTATATTGTGATTTGTGTGTATACATTGAGATGTAAAGAGGTAAATTTAATTCAAAAAGTTGAGGAATGTTTTAAGAAATAAATCAGTTTTCGGTATTTAATTGTCAGAAAATATTGGTTAAGAAAAACATTTCCACCAAGAGTGAGAAAATGACTTCTTTTTTCCAACTATTTATGCTGTCAAGTTCATATTATTTCTTCAGAAATTGCTTCACATTAATATCTAATTTGCTAACATTATTATTAAATACTGTAATATTTAAAAAAGAAAATATTGCTCCTATTAAATTCCAAATCAAATTCCTGGTAGTGTTATCAGCAAAGAGCGGGGAGGACCAAACCTGTAATTTGCTTCTGCAAACTTCACTTCACTTGTCATCCCTCATCTTCATGGAAGCCTCCACCGGACCTCCACGTCTTCCCTCTCCATCACCGTCAATAGACGTCGGAAAGTTAAAGCAAAACCTCCTGCAAAAAGGCGTCGACCCAACTCCCAAAATCATCCACACTCTCCGCAAAAAGGAACTTCAAAAATTCAACCGACGCCTTGCAAAAAAAGCCGCTAAAGAACCCCCGCCACTCACTGAAACCCAAAAACAAGCCCTCGCAGAAGAATCATATTTCCAGGCCGTTAAGTCAGAGTACAAAATCTTCAAGAAAGAGGTGAATGCCAAAAATGAGGAAAGAATGGTGGGAAGGCCTTGGGAGAGGATTGAGAAACTCAAATTGCAAGAGCTTTCCAGTGAGAGTAAGGTGTATTCTGGTGATAAATTGAATTCTGAGCATTTGTGGGAGCTCAGTGATATAATTGAGACTGAAAGAGATAAATTTTCATGGCTTTTGGATAATGATGTTGAAATCAAACAAGGATGGTTTGATAATGAAAGGGCTAACTGGGACTATAGACAACGTCGTAGAGGCGAAGCTGAGACAATTCGGTTTATCACTGATAGGTCTGTGAACCCCAACTAATTTGGAATTGAGGCGTTGTTATTGTTGCAGTACCAATAGATGTGCAAATATAACTAACTCGGGTCTAACTAGTTTGAGATTGAGGCTCCTGATTGTTGTTGTATTGATCAATGTGACAATATAGTCAACTCCATTAGTTTGGCATTAAGTTGTACTAATTGTTGTTGTAGTAGTATTTATAAGTGTGTGAATTCTGCATGTTTAAAGTAGGTTGGAGAATCGATTCTGAAGCTGATAATTTTCTGCATTCTTGTTGTAGATTGAGCGGGACAGAACTTGGTGTGAAGGATTATAAGTTTTCTAAGTTGATGAAACACTCTGGATTGCAGTATACTGAGGAGCAAATGCTGAGGTTAGTGGAGGGGCTTGGTGAAAAGGGTCAGTGGAGACACGCCTTGTCTGTTGTACACTGGGTTTACAACTCTAAGGAACATAGACGCAACAAAAGCAGGTACATATGTTTTATCAGCAATTAACCAAATGTTATTTCGTTTTATGTAAGTAACTATGATGGTTTTGTTTAAGAACTACAGTTCTGTTAGTAGTTAATCTGTCATATATATTTGTTGCTTCTATTTTCTTGAAAATGGGGAAACTATAGTGTTTGCTTTATCTAGGTTTGTGTACACAAAACTTTTGGCAGTTCTGGGTAAAGCAAGGAGGCCCCGTGAAGCTCTTCAAGTTTTCAATTTGATGAGAGTATTTCCTAACTCTTATCTGTCGGTTTCTTCTTGAATATACTCATATGATGTGGTTGGACTGAGTCTAACACTTTGTGACGTTTAGGGGGATGCCCATATTTACCCTGATATAGCAGCCTACCATAGTGTGGCAGTTACCCTTGGCCAAGCTGGTTTGCTCAAAGAATTGATCAACATCATTGACGGCATGAAGCAAAAACCCGAAAAAATGAAGTACATGCGGAGGAAGAATTGGGACCCTGTTCTTCAACCGGATCTTGTGGTATATAATGCTGTAAGTAATTGTTGTCTTTTCTATGTCTTTTTTCTGTTCTGATAAAAAGTAGTGTTTTTACTTCTGGGTCCCAATTTCTTTTTATGTTCGATAATCTGCATATTTGTGACTTCATTGGTCTTTAACTACATGGCTGCCAGGTTTTAAATGCTTGTGTACCATCTCGCCAGTGGAGGGGAGTGTTCTGGGTTTTTGAGCAGTTGAGAAAGAATGGTCTTAAGCCAAATGGGCCAAGCTATGGACTCGCCATGGAGGTATTTCATACCTTTTTCCCTTTTTGTTTAATAAAAGTTGACTTTGTATTACTCGTGAAGTCTATCTCTAAGGAAGTGCTTTGAGTTGCAAAAGTAATTAGCTGTCCCTGTTATAACTGTAAAGAGTCTATGAAATCAAAAAAATATTTATAATATCTGGAGGCAATTCATACTTTTGATACCAGTACGGAGCAATCAAAATTAGTTACTGTTTTACCTTCTGCTTAGATCTTGAACGTTGTCATCCATCTTGTGTTTTTGATAATTTTGTTTTGTGTTCCTTCTAATCCATGGTTCATATAGAATGTGTCTAGCAAATTGCAAACAGCATTACGAATTGCACATTGATACTGTCACGTGAACAAGTTAGAGAATATTTTCAGATGATTTCTCTTGTTAGTATTTGAAAAGGAAATGCTCATTTACCAACTTTCATTCCTTTTCAAACAAGAAAGAAAAGAAAAGGAAATGATCATATGTGAAGCAAGATAAATAAACAAACACTGTATCATGTATCATTGTGTGACTTGCTGACACAGTAGATTTTAGACTTGCTCACTTGCATTGCAAACAACCATTCAGTGAGGATTCATCGTAGTTACTAATTGGAGCGTGGTATTATCATGCTTGTTATTTATTTCCAAACAGTTATAGTAGCATTGTAAGTGTTACAAGTGTGCTGCACGTTTATTGAAAGGTAATGTTGCAATCTGGAAAGTATGACCTTGTCCATGAGTTTTTTGGAAAGATGAAGAGAAGTGGGGAAGCCCTAAAAGCTCTTAGTTATAAAGGTAAGATGGTTCTCTTTTCACTGTCGAGTCTTTTCTCTTCCCCGACCTCCAACAAATAGAAAAAGAAGAAAAAAGAGCACTCAAAATCTTTTTAACTTATAGACTTATTGCGGCATTCTTTTAGTTCTTGTAAAATCTTTCTGGGAAGAAGGGAGAGTCAATGAAGCCATTCAAGCGGTGAGGGAAATGGAACAAAGAGGAGTTGTTGGAAGCGCGTCAGTGTATTATGAGCTGGCTTGCTGTCTTTGCTACCATGGGATGTGGAAAGAAGCATTCTTGGAGGTGAGCCTTTTTCACTTTATCTATTTTCCTTTTGATGGTTTTTATAGACCCTGACTTCCTTCTGCTAGTGAAGCTGAAGTTATATGGATAATTATTTGGACTTGCTCAGAAGTCAGTTCCTATGTTGCTTACCGCATGAAGAAGTTCCTTTGTACAGCAGCAGGACTAATGAATTAGATAGCTTTTTGAAATTTAATTAGTGCACTTTCGTATTTTTGGAGGACAAAAAGTTTGATTGTAGTAAAGCACTTGTTTCAGGCTTAAGTTACATAGATTGTCATTTAAAATAAGGCAAATCTATTGAGGACTTCTCTGTTTCAGGCGATACTTATTCTGGTAGATGTTGGATTCTAATTGAAATCCATCAATAAGTTGATTCTAGCAATTTCATGAATTGATTGAGGAATGTAGGTATTGTTGGCTCTTGCCTTTATAGCTAAGTGTCATGATAAGCTTTTTTTTTTAAAAAAAAAAAAACGAAGGAAAAGTTGGTTATAGTACTTGTAAGAGTATTCATTTGTACCCATGCATCAGCTCCTTCCATATTATCTTTTTACCTTTGATCTTAAGTCATTACATGCCTCAAAATTTTGTTGCCTTCAAGTATGCATCTTCTGCTGTGTGTTATTCATGCTCTTTCTCACTCTCATTGAAAAGGTGACATAACATACAAATTATCTGCTGATATTTGAGGCTTCTCTCCTCTGTGTAGATGTGTCTGCATGGTTCATCTTCTGCTGATCTTTTTGATGCACAAACTCAATTTTCAGTCATTCCACTCTTACCACAGATTGAAAAGCTGAAAATGCTACGTCAAACAAGACCTTTGGCGGTTACTTTTACTGGCATGATTTTGTCATCCATGGACGGTGGACATATTGATGGTTGTATATGTATATATGAGCACAGTAAAAAGCACTGTGAACCTGACATAGGAATCATAAATGCCATGTTGAAGGTTTATGGCAAGAATGATATGTTCTATAAAGCTAAGGAGTTATTTGAGTGGGCTAAGACAGAGAGTCCTGATCCTCAACTTAGCCGGGGTAATTTTAGTTCTTCCCGTAGGCCAGATGCATATACATACACCTCGATGCTTGAGTCCTCTGCTTGCTCTCTCCAGTGGGAATACTTTGAGTGTGTGTACAAGGAGATGGCTTTAGCTGGGTATCAGCTTGATCAAAACAGACACGCGTACCTCGTGGTGGAAGCATCAAAAGCTGGGAAGGTAAAATTTGAAAGACTGGTGTATATATCAGGACCTGCATTTTATGATATCTTTTTGACACTGAATAGTAGACTAACCCCTTCGTTCCAGATAGAAAGAAATCTGACCAATGACGTCTACCTGGTAAAATGTGTAGGACTATAGGTTGATTCAATTCATTTAAACTGCTTACCTGCAATTGAGCTATGACAGAAAGACAAAATACTTTTAATATTGTAGCTTTAGTTACTTAAAATGAGTTGATTGTGTTCCAGATGAGTCTCTGTTTTCAGAGTTATGTCAAAAATCAGTTGTTGGAACTAGGTTAAACTCAGATCCTATTTGTTTGTATTCAACATTTCCTTTTATAAGCTTCTTCGTTGTTGATGCAGGCGCATTTACTAGAGCATGCCTTTGATGCAATACTGGAAGTTGGTCAAATACCTCATCGGTCATTCTTCTTTGAGATTCTATGTCAAGCTACCTGTCAACATGATCATGAAAGAGCTGTTGCTCTAATTAAATCAATGGTTCATGCTCCATTTCAAGTCAGTGAACGACAGTGGATTGACCTATTCAACAGCAACGATGAAAGAATTAGCCGTTCCACTTTGAGAGGATTATTGGATGTGATATGCAGCCAGACTTTGGGATCAGACAGGACCATTGTAAATTTGTGCAGGGCATTGGAATCTCTTTGTGGATCTTGCACTTCAAGAGTGCTTTCAATCGATGAACCTGTTAAATTAACAGATGCCAGTGTTATGACAGCTGATAACGATGGAAGTCTATATAGATGCAATGCTCCTGCTAATACAGATGAATTATCCCTTCAACATGTTCAAGTCCATGAAGATGACTGTGGTGATGAATCCTATGATGAGAGAGAAAAAGGTGCCGATAGGAAGTTAGTTTCGGATATGTCACACTTAAGTCGCAGAGAAGATGAGAGGGCTGGGACAAACACAATCTTTGAGCTTTCTGATGATGAATTAACTTTTGATGACCAATCTGATTACTTAGATGATATCGATCAGTTAGGACTGGGGATGTCTAGTGATGAAGATGACAACTCTTCTGAAACCAAGGTTCCCTCAGCGTATGAAATACTAAAGACGTGGGAGGATATGAGGAAAAAAGATGCTACATTCTTCAACTTTCAATTAGGCCAGATGTGAGTTTCCTTTCACAGAAATTGCTCCTTCCTTATGATAAGCCTCCTTGCAAAAGGCAATGAAATGATGCTGGAGATTGACTATGATAAAGGGTTCCAGCAACTTCAACCTAGTAAAAATGGAGTGTTATAGCAGTGAGATAGTTGAAGCATATGATATGGGGTGTGATAGATTATCATATGATTTTCTTTTCCACTAACCAATTGTATTTGGGTATCTTTTCCACGCCGTGGGAATACACTGGGTATGTTGTTGTTGTTGTTGTTGTATCAATGAAAGTAAAAAAAATTTGAGATATTTCCCAAGGCAGACACACTTTTACCACTATAATTGGCAAACACCAACCAGTTATAGTGTGCTTATTATAAAAATTTAACGTCTTAAGCATATATTCTCTTAAGTCAAATCCTACACTTAATTTACTTACCAAGGATTAATTGAATTTATCTCTTTAGTTAGATCCGGATGTGGTACAAATTTGGTTTTCATTTTAAAAATAAATTAATGAAACATAATAGTACAAGATACTGTCACGTTAAAAACATTAAACAATGGTAAAAACTTTTTTTTTCTTTTTGTCAAAGCAATACAAGCTAATCGCTTAGAAATAGGAGGAATATTTTTTTAATTAGTAGCAAATATATTTAAGAATTACTCCATAAACATGAAGGATAACAATGATACTTCAAAAAAAATTCGAAATCCAAAGTGGTCTTAACTAGCCAACTCGTTACTGTTAACCAGAAAAACGACGCCGTTGTTCACTTCAGTCCCCTTCTTCCCACTTCTCTAAAACCCTAATACAGTTTCTGCAATTACTGAAAATGGCATCTCTAGTTTCGAAAACCTCATTGACGCGACTCTTTCCCCGGATCCGTGCACCATCAATAGCTTACACACTATGCACAGCTACAGAAACCCGAACCCAGAAGCTGGAGCGGATCGCCGACCAACTTCTTGACCTTAATAAGCTCGAAAAACATGACTACTCCATCCTATTCCGGCACAAAATGGGTCTTAATCGATATGGTCCTGCTGTTTCAGGTCTAGGTTCTGGATCTTCCTCTTCTGGCCCCGGTGCAGCGGCTGCAGATGCAAAGGTGGAAGAAAAAACCATCTTTGATGTAAAGCTTGACAAGTTTGATGCGGCGGCTAAGATTAAGGTGATTAAGGAAATTAGGTCTTTTACTGATTTGGGTTTAAAGGAAGCTAAGGAGTTGGTAGAAAAAGCGCCAGCAGTGGTGAAAAAGGGAGTAACGAAAGAAGAAGCTAATGCTATTATAGAAAAGCTCAAGGCAATAGGTGCTACTGCGGTATTAGAATGAAATTTTCAATTTTGCCTCATCTTCTTATACTTTAAAATTGTTATTTTCATGGGGAATGGAAATGGAAATTGTACTCCATTTTGATGAATTCTTTGGTTGCACATTGCTAGGGACTTTACTACATCGATTTGCTATACTCGTTTATGTGTCCCCTGTTGTTTATAGTCCCTGGTTACTGCTTCAATAAACTCTTATGTTAGCTCATTTGCGCTAGAGTTGGTCGAAATTGTAATAACTTGCTGGGATTGTGGATGTTGATTGTTCTTGGGTTGCAAGATCCATTTTTCTCCCTTGTTACATGGATTTATTTACAGATGGCTTATCAGCAGTGACTGATATGAGTACATTTAGCATTTCTCTTAATCACATGTATGTAGTTCCTTTTGACAAGGATGCATCAAAGCAATTGTAGTGGTGTAGTCCCACTGGCTTGTTTTGTTAGTTATACATTGGTTTACCTCATTGATCAATTGCTTATCTTAGTTCATTTGCAATCTGCCATAGAGTATTGGTTCAAGGTTTTAACCACTGATTACTTTAGGTAGTTACCCGATTATCATTTATTTTGTATAGCATGCTCCCGCTGGAATCTAATTCCAACTGCATGGATAAATACCCAAGTTTGAAGTGGACAGCCTTGGTATATGACCTTCCTATATCATCGTATGATTTCTCAATTGCTAGCATATTATGTGAAATCTTAGAAGGCTAAAGATGATTGGCTTTCTTATAGCTCAGCAATCCCAAACAATTACCATGATTTTTCTTGAACTTTTGGGCTACTGTAGTTGTTGACCTGCAATTATACTAGTTTCTTTTAAGAGATTTGTTTCCTTGCTCCTTTCTTCATTTGGTGACCATCAGTATGCTTCTCTCCAATTTAAATGTTAGGTACTGTTAAGTGTCAGTTATCACTTGAGATATCATTCTTCTTTTATTATTGCTTATCTAAGGCTAAGCTGAATGGCCCTGCTTGTGTCTCAGATGTCCTAGTTCAGTTGTAGCCATTTTCTTTTGCGTTCACAATCTGTCAATGTATGTGTTTTCATGTAAAGGATTACTTTCACTTGAATGATATGATAAATTACAAACTCTTATCCATTTGATCAGGATAGAAATTGCATCTTTGAATGTAAACTCTTTGGGATCGACATTCTAATATGTTCAGCATCTTTTGGCAGTAGTTCTTCCATGACCTGTGTGTTTGTTCAAGTCTTTGTTTGTCATCTATGAACAATTTGACTGATATCACTGGTATCTACTCAAAGTAAATTGCCTAGCTCTTGCTTTTTCTATAAGTAAAAAGTTTTATTTCATGAGCAGATTAATCAAAAAAAAAGAGAGAGAGAGAGAGCGTAGGAACTATTAGAGATAATGAGATTGGGGAAGAAGCTGAAGAACCTACGAGTTAGGTGGAAAATTTTAGGCCTAAAATACTTGGTGCACTACCCCCTTATTATCCTCTCAAGAATTGAGGTGAAACGACAAACTAGATATTCCATTTTTTGCCCAGTGATGAGTCACTTGGTTTAGAATTGGACCCAGGAACTTAGCAGAGAGAAAGATGAAGATTATTGCTACTATTATACAGATTTTAGGATATGATTTTTTGAGTTTAAATCTTCATCTTTGCACTTCGTTGAGCTATATCTCACTCTATTTTTTGCTTAATTTTGTTGAAGAATGCTGTTAGATTTTCTTCCTGGATTGGATGCATTGACTGCCCTGTTTATATTGGAATGTTGGAGCCCTGTGCGTTGGCAAATAAACAGGCAAAATCTGGATTGTTTGCATGCAGCAACAATAGAAAAGCTCCCTGGAGGGCCTTTTCAATTATTAGCTGATTATGCTGTAGAATTCATTCAGGAGCCACACCAATCTAAAATTTCAGTTTACCAAGAATAAACAAGAAAGAAAAACATTGGAGGTGCTCAACTGCTCATTTCAAGTTTAAAGGAAAAAATGGAGCCCAGATAACATTTGCATATGGGTATTAATACTGTAAAGAATTGAGTTGAGAACCGGGAAGAAAATGTGATGCAGAACTTTTGACGTAACAGAAATAACTAATTGGCGAACAAAAATTAACACATTGTAATTCGTCGAGAGTGCTGAGACAAGGATGACTTAAAATTACACTCTCATGACGGTAGGAAAGAATATCAAATAGAACATAATGCATTTTATACATTGATAATGCAAAACAACTTTGAATTTACACTACCACAATAGTTTAATCACTTATAGCAGATTACTTCTCCTCTTTCAACTCAGTAACTTGATGGTCAACAATTTTTTACACTGACAGCATACAAAAATATAAAGAGTTCCAAAAATAGTTGAGCAAAATGTTATGGGGAACAAACAAAGGTCAATATAAAAGTTTCTATACTCCAGGAGAGTCAACACCTGAGACTGAAACAACTGCAATATTAGAAGCTCCTGGAAAAGCTAACAAATTCTTTATCACTTTTGAGATATTGGTTGAAGAGATATTGCATCCCTTATGCTCTGGCGATATAACCAGTTTCTCAAGATTTTTTGCATGCTCAAGCAAGGACTCCAAGAATTCTGAAAGGAGCTCTGTTGCGTCAGGTTGTAGACAACTACAACAGTTTGAAGTAACCTCTGCATGCTTCAAATTCTGTAAGGTGCCTTTGAATATGTTTTCATGCAAGGAGAAGGAATTGTCTCCCGAAAAATCAAAGTCTTCGTCTCCCGACGAATCAGAGTCTTCATCTGACGAATCAAAGTCTTCATCCCAGGCAAAGAAATCGCCCTAAGGATATAGAAGAACCACAAATCAGGTTAAGTGGTAAGCATAACATCTAGAAGATACCTAAGTAGATGTTTGGATTTTAGAATGGAATGTAACAGTACTGAAATCGCGGAACAACACACACACACACACAAAAGAATCTGAAACTAGATATAAGCAACATAGTAGTCAAACAATAGACAAGCAAATGAAAATACTTTTCAGTATAACTTTTTAGTTAGGTGTATAATAATGAGATAGACCACTGATAATAATTTAGGTGAAGTACTAAAATGTTGTAGACTTGCAGTTGAAGTTTAGGAGATCAATAGACGGTTGAATGTAATATTTTATGCCAAACAAAAATAAAAGCTAATAATTCATTGTAAAAGGAAGAAGAGTCTTCAGTGCAGTAACACTTTGATCGCATACATTTAGAAAATGTAGGTTTGATAGACAACAATTTCAGTATCAAAGGGGGCTATACATAAAAAAGCTTGACATCCAAGGCTATATTACACCTCGAAATGTGATACTGAAAATATAAAGGAAAAGGTATGGAACCTATATAATGCAACATTACTACCTCTAACTAAATGGAACAAACATGAGTAGGGGTGGGCATGGTATGGTATATACCGAATTATCATACCATACCAAAATTTTTGATACCGTGATTTTGGTATTATGGTATTTGGTATGGTATATGATATACATTTTAAACATGTTTGGTATTCGGTATTTAGAAATAACATACCGAAATACCGAATACCATACCGAAGTATATAATTACATATATAACATATATATTATTAAAATACTAACAAATATACGACCTAGTATTAGTATAAATTATATGTTTAGAAGTTGGAACTTTGCCTATTCTATTTTGATTGAAATGTCTTTTAAATGTTATTGATTAACAAAGGAGTTGTTTGTACTTTCTTTTGGATATATATTTCTACATGTATAATGTGTTACTATGATTCAATTGATACCTTTTTTTTGAAAAGTCGAAGTCATAATACTCTATTATACGATTATCTATTAGTCAAAGTTGAACAAACTATGGTTACCGATTTACCATACCGCAAAATACCGAAACCAAACTTCAAAATACCGAACCATACCGAATTAATTTGGTATGGTAATGGTATAATATTTTTAAAAACCGAATACCAAAGTTACCGTACCGAACTTTCAAATACCGTACCGTACCATACCATACCATGCCCACCCCTAAACATGAGGGGAAAAATTAAGGAGTGAAAGAGAATATAAAGGTATCTCAAAGCAAGAAATCAATTGAAAACATACCTCTTCATGAAGTATCGTCAAATTCTCTAGATAAGGAGTTGACCTTAAGAGACGGCCTATGCCGAGAATGGCATTTTTTGAAATCCAAGAATTTATCGTCAACTGTTTGCACTTCAGCAACAGTAATGACACATCTTTCTTTTCCAACAACACATAAATCATCTAAACGGGAGAGAGAAGCAGAGTAGAAGGTAAGTACATTGCGTATCACAATATCAAATTTATAGGGGCTTAAAAACATCCCAAACTCATGGGTTAACTAAGTACATTGAGTATCACAATATCAAATTTATAGGGGCTTAAAAACATCCCAAACTCATGGGTTAAAGTTTCACCCTTTACACCCCCCCTCCCCCAACAAGAGAATGTTTGAAATTATGGACTTTCTTTGATCTTTTTCAAGCCTCGGAACTTTCCAATAGTTCCTATAAAATATTAGAAAACAAACGTATTTTACAAGGAATTCCACTTATAAAGCTACTGTGCGATGATAACATCCAACCAAAGCTGTTTTGAGTTCAGAATAATCTTTACAAAGTTCAGAATAATATCCCACATACACTATCTCTTTGCTCCACTGCCTGTTTCAGTGACAAAAAGGTTGGACATACTTCGGAGGAATTGCTTGTGCAAGAGAAACGAATACAGCACCTTCAACTTGGTAAGATGGGAAACAGTCACCACATATAAGGAGGCAGGGAGGACTTAAGAGGTAAAGAAATTGAAGATGCAGAGCAACAGCTTACTGCAGAAGTAGCTATGAAGATGTAGTAAAGAAGAGAAGGCACTTTGGAGCTGTCGTTACGGTAAAACATGCACTCCTGATCCCTTGGATCACTAAACAGGTTCAGCAACAGTCCCTATGGTATATGGAGGCATATTAGAGTCCACTGGAATTCTATTTTTGCCATCACCTCTTCAAGTTAGAAATGGGAAGGAGACAAGTTCTGGGAGGATGTTTGGCTAGGCCAAATACCACCGAAGATGCAGTATCTATATCTTTACAGTACTGCACAAACACAGGATGCTACAGTTTCAGAAATGGGATCTGAGCAGGGCCGGGGTTTTGGTCACGGGTGCAGCAAAATGATTGTGAATTCGACGTGTTGTCACTTTTGCTTCAACTGCACAGCTGCCCCCCTTTATCTCCAGAGCTGAATCTCTTTTGTGGAAAGGAAACACAGAAGGTAACTTCACGATCAAAGACTATTATCATCTATCTGGGAGATCTTCTGGCAGCAGCACATTTTGGCTTTTGAAATGCATTTGGAAAAGCAAAGCTCCCCTGGAAGTAGGATGCTTTAAGAGCTTTGCTTTACCTGGCTGGTGGCTTAAGGAGCTTGTTTAACACAGGAGAACCTCCAAAGAAGAGGGGTCAACAACAGCGGAGACAAAAACACTAGGTGATTTCTTCCCATCTATCCAAGCCCATTCAGTCAAGCCAGAAGACAAACCGGTGTAACTCCTAAAGCCCTTGTTGCTTTAGTCAAAGAAGTGCCCTGCCTTGGTGGATAGAGTTATCTGGTACGTGTTGGTGGGAGGTGGCAGGTATCCCGTGGAATTAGTCGTGGTGCGTGCAAGCTGGCCCGGACACCACAGTTATAAAAAAAAAAGGGGGGGTCAACATCTGTAGTAGGTGCTCACAATGTGAGAGACACATGGAGGATATAAACCACCTCTTCATTCACAGCAAATTGGGAACTTATTTTAGTAGTGTGGGGATCTATGCCCAGGACAACAGAGGAGTTGACAACAATGACGAGTGCTTACTCAGTATCAACTCTTTATGCACCAAAAGAGTACCTATATATGCAAGTCCACCTTCTTCTTCTCACTCCCTCAATCCTAATAACGAGTAACCTTTTGGCTATTGATTTGTTTGGATGCATTTAGCTCATCTAAAAAACTCCTTTTTCAAAATATATTCTTCAACTAGCCGCTTTATGCTTTACAAAATGTTGTGATTATTAGCATTACTTGCCTTGTAGCCTAGAGAAGTGTTTCCTTGGTATTCAGCTCCAAGATTAGGTAGACCTTCTATCTTGTTTCGATTTTACCTTTTTATGTCTGTTTTACTGTTAGAGCAATACATATTAAAGAGACAAGTTTTATACCTGCAGGCTGCATCATTGTGCTCTCAACTCTCTATATTGTTTTAGGTCTTCTGGAGATTCAGCGCTGTCTAGATTGACCCTTTTTTCTTTTTGATTGTGTCAGTCTTATTTTTTTCCTTAGTTTGCTGACATTGCTCTGTCTATATGAATTCTTCTTATTTTTTTTAAATTTTAAAATGCAGGCACATTTCTTAGTATGTAGTTTTTGAAAATATGGTACTCATTGATACAACGTATGTATGTGTATCCACAGACTAGTATAAATAAAAAAGAGCGGAGTTATATTCATATTCAGCATAAAAAAGACTGGAGATGTTCTGGGCTGAAAACTGACCTCGATAAACCAGCATGGGACCATTAGCTCATTAGCACAACGTACACTTGCCAAGAGAAGTTCCACAGTCTTGTGAAATACAGCATCAACAGAGAAAGTAAGATCAGCGTGGACTAAAGACGAAAGGTCCGCAAGTCTAATGTCCACGCTATCAAAATGCCCCGAAATCTTTAAATGTTGAATATATGGAGCAACTATTTCGAAGGAACAATCACCGCCAAATGAACCCCAATCTCTGTCAGGATGGACATGATCAATCAATTGCAGTCTCTTACATTTTGGAGAAGTTATATGTAAACGATGAAAACCACAAAACTCACATAGCTTCAACGATTCCAACTGAGGACAATTTGTCACTATTTGTTCAACATGTTCATCCCGGAGAAACAAATATTTTAGCGTTAAACTTTTCAAGGATGTCCAATTTAGTACACATTCGTCTGGTATTCTGCAAAACTCGCAATTAAATGTTAGCATGGATGAGTTGGTGCTGACAACTTGTGGCAAGACATAGGGGTCTTGATCATAATACCATATTTCCAGGTCAAGATTCTCCACTTTTTTCTTCAAAACAATTTCAAGCCACTCGTCAATTTTGGAACTATAAGACGCGACAAGGCAAAATCGGAAATATAGAGTGAACTTTTTAATTTTAGAGCAGCAAAGGAGAGGTAGTACATTGTCCGTGAAGGAAATGAACTTATTAATCACATTCACTCTATCAGCCCACTCGGTATACGTGTTGTCAAAAATAAGGTTGTCTATAGAAGTCCAGGGGTATTGCCAACGTTTAGAGAGAATAGTTGTTTTGAAGGCATCTTGTATGGACAATTGAGAAAGAATTTGGACAATAAGAGCATCAGGTAGCTCACTGAACCAATCAATGCCAGTTTCTTCACATTCTGTCTCAATCTTCACTTTTTCCTGAGGTGGGTTTTCAAGAATCTGGTCTTTAGACTGTCCATCATCACCACAACTGTCAGGGGGTTGGTCTTGCTCACCCATGGTTGTCACGCTACTTTCTTTGAAAAAAGAGCACATATTAATAACCTTCCAAAGTTCATAACAAGAATAAGAGACTTAAACACTAAAATACTGCGAGCATTTATCATTTATCTATCTAATATTTATATTGGTTTGACGAGTTTTTTCAATGACATCTAACTAACCCATTCGATTTTTCTTCTCTCTAGGACTCAAAAATTGATCACAAATCTGTCAACTAAGAAGTTACCTCAAACTTAAAAGTAGCAGAGAATTCAAAAATGCGAAGCTCACATACTACAGTGATATGCATTTTACATAATAATATAGGTAAAGAATGAAACGAGTCGTACCAGGAAGAAAAACAACTCGACGCTCAACAAAAGTTAACCCATCATGTTTCGTCGATGATGGTGAATGATCAAATTTGAAACCCTAGAACCCAAAATGAATTTGTGATAAACTGGTCCATTTACTTGCCGCCAATTTTCTTTTGCTTCTGCTTTTAATAATTTGACACAATACTTAAATATGTCATATGTCGCGAGTGAAATTATAAATTACGCACAATGTTAAAATATATTATGTGTATACATACATCTATATTAGAAAAAAATTATTTGAGTATGAAGGTTATAGAGAGGTAATTTTGTACTGATATAATGAATATCATTGTTGTTATAGATAGAATGTTGATATAAAAAATTAATATATAACATGAAAAATTAATTCTGGAGAAATAGACCATTATAGTGAAATATCTTATAACAAGAGTCATTATAGAGATGTTTGATGATATATCGAACACATGAGAATTTAACAAAATAGGGATAAATATAGCCTTATTTAGCTAGCGTTTAAAATATAATGAGATGAAATCAAACATACTACTTCATCTCATAATCCTAGAATTAAATGAAAAGGAAAAACATATATTAAAAAATTTTAGGAACGCAAATATAATTTATTTATGTAATTACAAGGACAAATATAACTATTTTCCGTTTATACATCAGGGTCAAAATAAAAATACAAAGGGCAAGTAATTTTTCTGGCTTCATCACTTTCAGCCGGATTGTATCATCTCAGGGAAAAATGGCAAGCTCTCTCCGACGAATAGCGACGCATTGCCCTCAAGCCGCGTGGCGATCTACTCTGACGCCGATATGGAGACAATTTGCGTCAGAAGCGTTGGTCGAAATCAAGCCCGGAGAGATCGGTATGGTCTCTGGTATTCCAGATGAACATCTCCGCAGAAGGGTATAACTCTTCCTTTCCTTATTCCTCTTAGCAGCTAATATCTGTTCTTTTCTTAGGTCATTTAGGTTACCAATTTATTAGGGCTTCTGTATCAGATCCATGGATTCCGTCATTTAGGGTTAGCAAATGATTTCGGGAGTAGATATGGTCTATGGAGGATTTGTATAGCAGGAATCAAATTGATTTGGGATTGGTGTAGTTGATTAATTGCTTTTTATTTGTGCCTTTGAGAATTTATTTTGATTCCAATCCGAAGACTATAAATATATATATGTAGCTTCTTCTTTTTCGCGCTTCTTTCTTCTTCCTCGCGCCTATTCAATGATGCAGAAGAGATGCTTGTGAGAAGTAAAATGTTCTAATTTTTCATGTTAAGGTGTAGGTTCTGCTTAGCAAGTATCAAAGTTGAACTTGGACCTTCTGGAGCTTGAATTGACTAAGACTTAATATCAGACCCCAGCTTGGGTTAATGCAAACTTTAGCTTCACGGAGTTCTTTCATCTGTTTCTGACAATATTTGGTTAAATAGTTTCTTACGGATTGCATTTGATTGCCTTGAACTTGATTATGAGACAAAGAACTCTTTAAAATTGGTTGGCCTAGAGTCTAGACTTAACTTTTGGTGTTGGATTTGGAGCTACTAATGTGAAACATGAATTATTTAGAATTAGTAATTTCTATCATAAAAAAGAGAATTATTTAGAAAATGTAGTAGTATAGTTCCTGGGGTGGTGCCCTTTCGACTCTAATTCACACTTTCTTTCTTTCTATGTTTCCTGTCTATTTTTTTGATCTATCCCATTTTTTGCCTTCCATGTGCATGGCTTGCCCTCTCTCAGTTTTAGTAATATACAAATGTATTGGCTTGTGGATATTTTCTTTTTTTTTTGACTCACTATGACAGTGATTACACTACTAAATCAGTCCCCTAGTAAATATCAGGATCAATTTTTATATTGGACTCTTCTATTCTCAGATTTCTTTTGGTGTTTAAAGGTGCCAAATGATCCTAATCTTTCTTTTAGTACATATATTTTCTGGCTCTTCACGTGAAAAGTTGCTGTCAGTTAGTGGATTAGATCTTATACACTGTGCCCCTTTTTGGTAGTTAATCATGTTTGCTGATCAGGTTGTGATCTTCTCACCTGCTCGGACTGCTAGTCAACAGGGGTCTGGAAAAGTTGGCAGATGGAAAATCAATTTCATGTCTACCCAGAAGTATGTTTCTGTATATCTGCCTTTTCTTTTCAGTATTAAGAAGTTAGCATGGTTCACCAATATTTGTCTATTTTTAGCCAGCACAAAGTTCAACAGGACTTTGTACAGTAATTACAATATACAAACTCATCTACCTTATCATTCCGTCCTGAAGTAAACCAGCACAAATGGATAGAAAACCTGAAAGAAAGTTTTGAGTCGTACAGTCTATAAGTTTCATTATGCCTAGGTGTCTATTCGCAAAATACAAGGTTAACTATGAAGTTTGGACCACAACAGGTAGTTCGCTGATTGATTACACTGCTTTGTCGTGAAGGTTAAAGGGTTCGTGGACTTATTTTCCTCTCGTGGTTCATCTAATTATACAGATGTGAACTTCATTGTCTTCCTTTTTATCTATCATTAAGTACAATGTTGGTGCATCTGATTGTGGGGTTTTTTTGGTCGTGGAGGGAGGTCATAAGGAAGGTGGGTTGGCTTTGACATAGCCAAACCTGTCAGGATTCACAAAAAAGTTAAAAACTAATAGAAGTCCAAAGCTCTTACTATGCTGTAAAGATCAATTCCTGATTAACATTAAACTTCAATAGAGAAAGAACCCCATTCATTGAATTCAGCTTCAACCGGACCGTTCTTCGAGTTTTCAAAGTAGAAAAAATTGTGTCAATTTTGATGAGAAAAATGTATACCCATTTCTGAAGATGCTGAGTGAGAAGCACTTATAATTTATGTCCATGGTAAAAGCTGTGTACTCTCCTCTATGTGATCAAACTATGTGTACTCTCCTCTATGTGATCAAATTATTTTTCTCTGGGTAATTTCATGGATGGTCATCCAACTGAAAATTCAATGCACCAAAGTTATTAAATTAATTTTTGTAATGGAAAATGACTCTAACTATGCCCAAATATCACATTAAATAAAAAACAATAAAAATGCTAAAATCTGGTCAGAGAAAACGCTAGGTGATTTCTTTCCATCTGTTCTAGCCTTGGTGGACAACGTTACTTGTTGTTGGTGGGAGGTGGCAGGTATCCCGTGGAATTAGTTGAGGTGTGCGAAAGCTGGCTCGGACACCGCGGTCATCCCCCCCAAAAGAAACACAAGTAGGTTGCTAAAATGTGTAAAATTTCCATACAAGTATAGTCACGTCAGCAACTCACGTTAGATAATATCTACGTGGCGCCACTTAAATGAATAAACAATTTTTTCCCAGTCCAACCTAATACTCGGTTTCTTTCCTCTCTGACACATCATTTTTTTAAGGTTTGGAAATGGATTAATATTCTTGTATGTGTGGTGTCACGTGGATATTACGTAAGATGAGGTGCTGAAATGACAACCTACTTGTGTCTCCAGACCGAAATTAGCATCTCTCGCATTTTTTAATTTTCTGCATTACATAGGCAGAGCGGAATTATTTTCACGTTAAAAAATTAGTTATATCAATTTGATGCAATAAATTGGAAGTCGGATGACCACATGTGAAATTAACTACTTTGTTCTTCTAATTTCTGATTGCAACTCCCTGTATCTTTAAGATTTGAGGTATCAAAGTTTGTTTTTAAGGTGGATTGTTTGGCGACATAGCATCACTAGAGTTGTAGTCTTTCCATCTATTAAGTTCGATCCATTTCCTTTTACCTGTTTATAGGATTCTGCCATTCAGATTCCTATCTTTTTCTTAATCATTCATTCATTTGTCTATGCTGTCTTGATTTACTCCGCTAGTTGCAATGTCATTGTGATAAAGTTAATATCTTTAGCTTATATTCCCAAGTTTTATGTAAAGGGTGATAAATGTTTCTTTCTTCCATATATGTAGATGGGAGAATCCATTGATGGGGTGGACATCCACAGGGGATCCATATGCAAATGTTGGCGATTCAGCACTTAGTTTTGAGAGTGAAGAAGCTGCAAAAGCATTTGCTGAAAAGCATGGCTGGGAATATACGGTACATCATAGAGTTCCTTACACTTCTATTGCGTTTTTCGGTAGCTTAATGACCTTTGTTGGTTCCATCGCCTCACAAGTATTCTGGAATTAACAGAAGAAACTTGCTAGAAGCATGGGGCAAGGGTGAGGGCTGAGTGGAGATTGCCCCCTTCCCTGTTGCATGATTATAATCAAAGGTCTTTAAATACTCCATGCCTGAGAGGATTTGAATTAGTCTGGGATTTTAGGTTTTAACACCTCCTAAAAGCTCTTTGACCTCTGTCCAATTATGAACAAGTTCTTGAAATACTCCATGTTAGGAAAAGGCGTGAATTAGTATGAAATTTTAGGTTTTGGCACCTCCAAAAAACTCTTTGACCATTCAAACCTTTTAATCCTCTATGCAAGCCCGCCAGGCCTTTCAATCTGACAAGTTATGTGCCGTGAAATAATCATTTAATGCATCCCATATTCAAATCTTTGACTTCAATTTGGTATTAGAATATTGACAAGTTGAGACAAATCTCAGTATTTCTAACAGAGAGACTAAAACAGCTAGAGTTTCATATCACGAACAAGAAAACTAAAAACCCAGATGTAAATTCAAGATTTTGCAGTTTCCTTTAGCTTTATCACAGAGCCTTGCATTTGCTATTAGCATCAAGCTTTAATCTAAACATTTTTGGTTTATATTGAGAAATAAACAGAATAATTTCGTCTTTGGTTTCAACAAGATGCTTATGCGGTACTCCTTTTTTTTTAATCTGCAGGTTAAGAAGCGCCACACACCATTGTTAAAGGTTAGCCTATACTACAACTCTGATTTATAGACATCTAGGCTGGTTTATTTCCTCTTGGGATTGTGAAAACTCATGTTCCTTTGTTTGCTTAGGAAATTCAAGTAGCTGTCTGTAGACACATGTATAGGGAGATACATTCCATAAGGTGTCTATGAGATACAATCACCTTATGAGTTTTTTGGGCCACCTTTACTAGTTTAAAAGTCCAGATTGCTTTCCTGCTTTTCTAAAAAGGACCTTTCCGTCGCACACAATTCTCAAGTTCCTCTCATATCTGCAGATATGCCAAGGCAACAAACTTTTTAGTTTGATGCAATGCTGTCCCAAAGGAGTTGAATGAAACGTTTAAACTACAAGCACTATAAAGTGTTCCTTTGTTTGATGATTGACTGGCTCAAAGGATATCATATATTCATTTAACGCACACACACCTTAACAAGAACCAAAGGGCCTTTAGTTTTTGGTTCTCCCTATTCTGTTTTGGCTATCCATGCTTAACTTTCTTTATAAATTGCCTGTGTTTTTTTGCAGATCAAGTCGTATGCGGACAACTTCAAGTGGAAGGGACCTCCCAAGGCAGCAGAATAATTTATTTTATACTGCAATTCAAGTGCTTGAGGTGCTTGTGGATGTTCTGCCCCAATGCCTTACATTCTTTCTTCTTTACCTTTTCTAAAGTTCGGCAGATTTCCTTCTTGAAGGATTTAATAAATCAAACTTATGAAAAATCCACAAAGTACACATGGAATGTCTTAAAACCTTTATGAAGCAATTTCCGGGTGCTATACCCGATCTACTTTGTAGTGGTTATTGGACGTTAGTAGGACATTATGGTGTGTCAAAATACTTGAAGCCTTCTCGTTTTTTCTCCAAAAGAATTGTGTGCGCTGTGTAGTGTCCAAGACAAATTTCTTACGAAATGTATGATGCAGTCAAGATTTACTTTCGCAGAGGAATAAGGGATTGTGTGCGCTGTGGAGTGTCCAAGACAAATTTCTTACGAAATGTATGATGCAGTCAAGATTTACTTTCCCAGAGGAATAAGGGAAGAATATCCCAAGTTTTTCGAATATCAATCCAGAAGAATTAGCGAAAGCTCCGAAACTTGTTAATTATTCGTTAGAATTAAATACGATCCAAAATTTAGAGCTTAAATGCAGATCCAATAGTATTAAACTCGAGGCATTTGGCATGCGGCAAGCCAGTCATTACAAAACAGAAAAGAAAACAAGGGCTGTCCGTATATTGAGATTAATTAACTATAAGTAGCATACATCTACATCAAAATTCTCTTCCATGCCCACTCACAAACCCACAGTACTCCCCCGCAAGATTAACTAGCAGCCTGTAACAGCAAAGACTTTCAGTTGTCAGGACCAATTGGTTGATTCTCCATCTCGCGCCACCATTGCAGAGACTCCTACTATACCACTAAAATATATCGGATGTAAGGATTGTCCACTTCACTTAATATGAGCTTGTTGCAGAGCTAGTACACAGACAGATGAAAAACCTTCAATTCCTATGCGAAGGTGCAATCAATACGTATACCACTCTTATCGGGTAGCAGCTTCTTCATGTAATACTTTGATCTACGGGCAAGATTGATCTTTTTCCTTCTTTGCTCTGGTATATGATCAATGGAACATTCAGAAAAGCCACGCCTCACAAACCTGTGACAAATGAAATATGTATATTGAATCAGCAAATTGCCTATGTTCTAAACATATATTTATTCAAGAACAAATAGTCATTAATATAGTTATAGCCAGCTCTCTTCTTCTTCTCTTGGTCTGTCTTGCATTAGCTTTTTGCATCAATCAAGTGTTCATGTGTTTTTTTTCCCTTTCGCGGTCTGGATTTAACAACATTTGTCGCTATCCTCTAATTTAAACGAGCATTGTGTAGTTTGTATTTCATTTCCATCATAGATATGTAGTATGTACAACTTTTGTCTTCTCAGATAATGAATAACAGACAACTAATGTCTGAAGAGATGTTACTTTTAAGCACACTTTATGGGGACTCAACATGAATCCATGAAGTAGCCAAAACAATCGAGTTACTTTTTTACTTCCAACCAAAAAGCAACGAAGAATATAGGAGATATGCTGTAAATGTATCAAAAAGTCCCAAGTACTTTATAGTTTATAAGTGCCTAACACATATGTTGCCCTGTTTAAAGTGTCCATGCATCCTAAATCAATAACAGTAGAGTGAGTCCAAATAATTATGTGTAGTAAGTCGAAAGCAATAGAAACACTTTTTTGTTCTTTTAGACATGTCTGTCTTATTAAAAATACCTGTGATGGTCTTTGAATGTATTTTTCTTCTTATTAAGACTTCAATCATACTCAAATTCATTTTAAATATCACAAATTTGTTTTAACTACATTACTCTAAGCTGTCTTTGGGCAATAGTCGGTCCAAACCTCCAATTGGACAAACTATGTTCACTTGCTCAATTGGAAGTAGAATGTATGACACTATCAGTAAACTAGTGAATGCCATGGAAATAGAAGGTAGAAAGGTGAGAGGAGAGTACCAATCAGCTGTGCGAGTTGTTAGCAGGAAGAGCATTTGCAATCCAAGGGAAGATGCCTTCTTTTCAATATAATCTGCAAAATTTTGGAACACAGTTATTGGTTAATATGGTAATAAGCTCAACAATATAAGCTAAACGCCCAACAACATCGTCTCTTGGTAGATATAAGTAGTAAATACTTTTTAACGCCCGACATGGTGCACCTTCAGCTTACCGAGAATACGACCCTAGATAGGAGGATTTGAAGGTCGAGAATAAGGGTAGAGGTTAGTAGGTACTTGACCGTTGTCTAGCTACCAGTATTATAACTAGTACTCCCTTACTATCTTATTCTTTGATTTTATTGTTACATGTTGTTCCCTTTTCTTCCGTTATCATATTATGTTGATACTGTTCCTTTATTATTATTTTCAAAATGGCTTCTCCACTACTGTATTTTCTTTCCAAACCTACTTTGATATGATTTACTTGAGCCGACGGTCTTTTGGAACCAACCTCTACCTTCACAAGGTAGTGGTAAGGTTTGTGTACACACTACACACCACCCTCCCCAGACCTCACTTGTGGGATTACACTGGGTATATTGTTGTTAGACACTATGTCTAGTCCAGTGATGAAGTAGAATATAAAACAATTACTTCTCAACATATGACATGTGTTTTACCTAGATGGCATAAGTACGTATATACGACTTATGGATATCGGTTTTATGTATTACTACAAATCAAACAGGTACCATATTCAAGTGTCTGTCTTTAGCTTTAGATGTTTAATCATCTACTTGTTTTCTTCCTCTAAACTTGGACTGATTTCTTAAGACAGAAAATCAAGATATTAGATCTGAGAAAAGAAATGTCATTCCTGGAAGGACAGAAGATCTGAAGACAGATGAAAGATATTTTCAAGAATCTGATTCATCAACATGTGACCTTTGTAACAGATTCTTGAGCACCAAATATCGTATATTTCATTATTAAAAAGGGGTATTACGTTATTGGTAACGGGAAACTTGTTTTTCTTATCTTGCACAGGATTCCGACAAGAAAAGTATAGATTGTGGTATTTATACATCAGTGGGACCAGAAACTACTCATAATTCCATAATTAAATCAAATCTCATACCCGTTCAAAGATGAATGTTACAGTAAAACTTCATTCGAAACAATACCTTAAAATCAAACAATGATAAGTATTCTATATGTACGGTTAAAAGAATTTACAAATAAAAGATCCGTTTGAGAAAGGATTTGTTAACATAGGTGATATACACAATGTCACCGTGCATGATATGGAATCCAAACATTCATGACAAACCTATCCAGGGTACAGAAATGAAAGAAAACTAAGAATTCTATTCTGATGCAAAAGTTAAGATTAAAAAATGAACTAGAGAGATTCAAAATAAAAAAATAAAAATTTGAAAAGATAGGCCGTAAAAGTTAAAACACAGTAGATACAGTTGACTCTGGTACTAATAATTTTATCAATCTGCCCAAAATGGGAATGGGTTAGGCTCTTGAACGTATATAGCTTGTTTGGCCAAGCTTCTCGGAAACACTTTATTGGAGTTGTGAGGTGCTTGGTCAAAAACGAAAAGCACTTTTGACCAGCAGCGGAAACAACTTTTCTGCTGTTGGGAGAAAACTACAAATTTCTGCTTTTTAGCAGAGGCAGAAAATTGATTCTTTCAAGTTTCAAGTAAAAATTATCCTTACAAAAAATTTATAGTACCAAACTATTTCCCATTGATTTAACCCATATATCTCTCGAATATAAATACAACCTTCTTCTCCTCTTTTGTTTGGTTTACTATATGTATATTGATTAGAAGTCTTAATATATATATATATTTTATTTTATTTTTATTTTTATTTTTTTTTATATTTTTTTTTATTCTGTGTTTTAAGTTCTCACTAAACAAAAATAATAACTGAATTAAAGCCTTTTTATAAAAAATACTTAAAATCATTTCCCCATTTAGATAATACTAATCGCAAAATGAACCTTAATACTGTCATTTCTTGTAATTTGATGCTCAAAATCACTATTAAAAAAGATTGTCCAAAGAACTGTTTATCAAATATGAAATGAACCAGCGAATCTAGGATTTCTAAAACATGGGTGCACCACTAAAAGAACAAAGAAAAAAATGTATTAAGTGGGAATTGATCCATAGTCCTCTAGGTAAATAACTCAATATTCAACCAAGTGTACCATTTAGCCTTCTCGTAGCATGGGCGCCAACAGATAATATTATACCAATTTTAGAAAATACATACATAAAATACCTAGTTTTACGGAGAGACCACAGGTTCACGTGTCCCATAATTTGGCCTATAAATTCAACCCTGGAAGTACTTCTCAAATGAATTAGCCAAACACAAATTCTTTCTCTCCAAGAATAACTCTTTGAAAAGTTATTTTGAAAAAAGTGCTTCTCAAAATAAGCAGTTTCTAAAAACTTGGCTAAAAGGCTCATAATCTAATAATCGAGTTGATTCCATGGTTATAAGTACATTCCATAATGGACCTGACCGGCAGTCTTGGGGACATATTCCTATGTGGCCGATAATATGGAAAGATGATAACACAGATTTGTTCACTGTCTCTTAATTAGCTTATCCAAGCACACAAGGATACATGGAAAAACCAAGAAGTATACCCACTTAAAGGTGACTTCCTTTCTGTAACAGGTTTATCCAAGTATTTAAAGGCTCTCAGTCAAACACATATACACTTTTACACTAGTCTCTCGCTAATGTGCTTGCAATTCCAATATGGATTAAATAGGATAACTAAAATATCCTTGAAGCTGTTCATATGCCTTCAATGTGGAAAAATAAATGGTTCTGCTATGAGAAAAGAGTCACCATACCGAGTAACTTGTCTCCCTGTCCTTGGCCACGACAACCAGGAGAAACAGCAATAGCAGCAACCTCCCCGCATTTTTCTTCAAAGTAAGGAAAGAGAGCTGCACAAGCTATAATATGGCCCTCTCTCTCAACAATAATGAAAGAGTGCAGTGCTTTCACCAGCTAGAACAAGTTAAACAATGAAAGATTATGGTTTAAAAAAACATAGCCAACAAAGATAAAACAGAAGCTGACTAGATAAATCTGAGTAATGACAAGCATCAAGTCTAACCTCTTCCTCAGTCCTTCTGATCAATGTTCCAGACTCTTCTAGCGGTTGTAACAACTCCTTTATTCCAGGAATATCCGACACCCTGGCCATCCGTGCTCCTTCATAGAGATCGCTGAGCCACAGATTCATGCACGTGTTAGCTGATGGGATAAACACAAACATAAACTAGTTATGTCCAAAGTTTAAGATAATGATCTGTCAAGAGAAAAAGTGTCCATTCTAATTATTAGGTGACTTGATCCCTCATTTTGCATCGCGAACTTCTGTTGTAAGACGTACTCTGGAAACTTTTGGAAGGTATTGATATTCAAAGTCATAATAACATCCTGTTTCTCACTGGTCGTGCAGTTATTAATATAAAGCAGATCAAAGGTAAACGGAGGTTACAGTTTCTTTTGGCAAGATAAAGAGCTGGTTAAACATTCCATTACCTTCTGAACTCTATTCATTGATGACTTCAAATATCCTATATAAGTGTATATCTGGTGACCGGATCTTTAAGTTGTATAGAAAATTCTGATAAGAATAAAGTATAAGTGTCCAAATTGGATTCAACATTAGCACAATAATTGTATATTCCCGGTAAGCTTCCAACCCATAGTGCTTTAAACACTAAAATATAGGATGCTTAAATTGACCCCCGACATATAGCTGGTTAAACTTCTCAATAACTTCTGAATCTTTTCATTGATGACTTCTAATATCCGTACTGTACATTAGGTTATCGGATATTTTGTGTTGCAGAAGATTTTTTCTGACAGAGAAATTGGACCAAGTAATAACATGGTTATTCTACATTCCTGATATGCTTCCCACCCTCGTATTTTAAGCATAAAAGCAAAGGAGGATTAGTCTGACCTAAATGGTCTAACATATCCAGGACTCAGTCTGATCAGCTTATTCAGGTAATGATCCAAATTTGGCAATTGAAATTAACAGATCTTGAAACAGTAATAACAATTAATATTCTTCAGAATGTTCATACCTAGCAACCATTGTCCCAACTCCATCTCTTTGGAACAATTCCTTTAGTAAAACTCCACCAATAGTACCATCCAGCAGGTGCACTCTTTGAACACCTCCCTGATGGAAATGGGAATATATTATTTGAATTCTTGAGAATGAAAATTTCCACATTTAAAGCAATTGAGATGGAAGACGACTGGGAAAATGGATATTTAAAATGAACTGCACAATGTCAAACACTAGAGTAAAAAATAAAGAGTTATCTATTCATGAAACACACATATCTCTACTGCAAAGGCCTATCATAAGAAAATTAATAACAAAGAGATGCTAGTTTACAAGAGAATCTGTAAACTTCCTTAGTATCTTCTAGATGCATCAGTAACAGGTTATAATTAGGAAGACTAAGCATGGCAAAAAAATAAAAAATTCTACGACTACTACCTACTGAAAACAAGTGCTTTGGGAACTTACTCGGCAAACAAAAGCAGCAGCAGCTAATTCTGAGAGATAACCATTTGACCGACTTAGTTTCTCTTGTCCTCCAATTGCAAAACCTTGTTCACTAGACCAAAGCCCATTTCCATTGTCAAAACCAATGCCATTCTGAAATGTGGGATTGTATCTTTGGCTATAAACATTGCCATTTTGGGAAGGGAGCGATCCATTGGAACCATTGTAACCAAAACGATTGAAGTCCTCCTGACTAACAGCTTTTACATAATTAGCAGCAGTCTCGCTTTGCTCAGCTCGTCTGCGGACCAGCATATCAGCATCTTGAAGAGTTAAAAAACGAATGAGACGGCTAGACTCATCAAGAATTGGGCCATCTATGATACAAATTAGCTTTTCAGCTCCTAGAGCCAAGGCACAAGCTGTCGCAACTTCGTATGTGCTTCAATTTTGAATAGAGCATACCGTCAGTCTTAACAACTCAAAGCAAAATAAAAAAGGGAAGAGAAACTACAGTTGCAGGAACAACAGAACAAGTGTCTAACGTTTAAATTTTAAACTGAAACTATCTTAAACTACAGTTAAACAGTAAGAAAGTGATTTTTTATAAGTCAGAGTAGCACAAACACGTCAAGTACGAGTTTGATTGAAAGAGATGCTTGAAGAATATTACTAAGCTTTAGTATCTAGCTGCCTGAACTGCATTTATCATTCTCTGGTAACAATTAGGTAAACATAAACATGATGCAGCGCCAGTTTATGCAAAACAAGAACAAAAATACCTATCAAAAGTCATATAGCATACTTGCAGTTTAATACTTCTCCAGAGCTGGAATAACCAAGATTGCTCAATAACACTATGGAGTCCTGATCAAGTCTCTCACGAATTCGAGAAACATCTATCTTCTTTACTTCACCAGTTGAAGCATAATCGATTCCTTCGACAACTCCTCTTTTCTGCCAGCAAATTGAAATGAAATCACCATTGCAGTCGAAGATATATCATAAAACTTAAACCAAAAAAAATAATTATACATCTAGTAAAGCAACTAGGTGGCACTTTATGTAGATTTCAAAAAGAAGGCAAAAATGAACAGAAGAACAGGCAATGGGTGTCAAATTTGCACCTTTGCTGCTAAAAAATTACCACTGGCAACACCAACACTATCATGCCAGCGACTATTTTCTCCGTGCCGGCGAACCCCAGTCAATGAAGGGCCAGGTGACAACTTTGCCTCTATCATAAGACGAATTCTTCCAGATGTATCCATAGCTGCCTCGAGTGAATCCCGGTCTGTAATTCTGTAGCGGCCTACATACTTGGCCTCACTTCCTGTTAAAAAGAAGTAACAACATCACTTGCTTCTTAGAATATTCTTGTAAGAAGATAAATAACATCAGTATCTAGAACAAAAACAAAGTGAAAAAAAAAGAAGATATAGTAGTCACAAACAAAAGTAGAACCTATACCAAAGATGAGGATGCTTAGATGGACGTGTGACCATACTAGGAGAGACAAGATTAGGAACGAAATATATGGGGCAAAGTGGGAGTAGCTTCCGTGGTGGACAAGGTGCGGGAATCGAGGCTGAAATGGTTTGGACATGTGACCAGGAGGAAAGCAGATACCCAGGTGAGGAGGTGCGAGAGGTTGAAGGTGATAGGTTTGAGAAGAGGTAGACCGAGGAAGAATTGGGAAGAGGTGATTAGACAGGACATGATACATCTTCAGCTCACCGAAAACATGACCCTAGATAGGAGAGCATGGGGGTTGAAGATTAGGTTAGACGGTTAGTAGGTAGTCAAGCGTTTTCTCTCTTCATGGTGGTAGTGCAGGGTCCTGCTTTAGAGTACCTATGTGTTCCTTTACCAGTATTATTTTTATTGTGCTAGGCTGCTAGCATTATCTTATCCTTGATTCTATTACTACTGTTGTTTCTTCTACTTTGGCTGCCTTTACTATTTTTATCATAGTGTTTTACCCTTGCAGTTCTTTCAAACTACTTTGAAAAACAATTTTCTTGAGCCAAAAGTCTATCGGAAACAATCACTCTACCCTTAAAGGTAGGGGTAAGGTCAGCATACACCCCAACCTCCCCAGACCCCACTTGTGGGACTATACTGGATATGCTATTGTTGTTGTGAATAAAAGTAGAAGTCATTTAATATTAAAGCTGTAGATTCCTTTACAACTTTTAGCTATTCTGAAATCTTGAAATACAAATGATGCATACACCATCGTCTTAAGGAGAAACAGAAGTGCACACATAAGTGCATATATAATTGAACGCACTTTCCTAATCAAAACTACTTTATTAGAATCTTTAGAAAAGGAGAATCAACCAGAGACAATTTGAGAATGAAAACTAAAATTCCTAACAAAAGAGAACCTTCGCTTTAGAAATCATAAGTTCCGGTATATAAGGTATCTAAATGATGCTAAAACTGTTAGCAGCATGAGGAATAACATATTTGTTTCAAACAGTAATAGCTAATACCTGCTATCCGTATCAGAAATAGAGAAAAAAAAACATTGCTACTGACCATAAAAAAGAAGAACATGAAAAGATTATATCAGAAATTCACTCACCCCTTTCAGCCAGAAGCCGATCAATCTGAACATGAGTTCCTGGTACAAGAACAAATTTGATTCCCAGACCATGAAGGAGGGATATGTCCTGCAATAATTTAGCAAAAAAGGATTATGTAAAGCCAACAGACAACACCTTTGAAAATTCAAAATGAAATTAAGGAACAATAAAAAAAGAAAAATGGGAACATGCCATAAGAAGATGATCCAAATGAGGGCTATCAACAATTTCAGCTGATATTAAAACAACAAACGTGCTTCCTCTATGCGCAAGGAAATAAGGCCATGCTTCTCTGAAAAACCCAACAAATAGATCGTCTTTAATGGCACTACTCACTTCAAAACCCACATCGTCCGTTTCCCCCAAAACCCTGCACCTCAATGACCTACCCCACAATCTTTTACTACGATTAACTTGAAAAGGTAAAAACTTTAGCGAATTGGAACTAGTTAATCCCTGCTGAAAACGAATTCGAGCTTGAGGAGTCCATATATTGCTGCCAGACAAAACCTTTAGCTGGCATTGTTTTACGGATATTGGAGTCAAAGCAGCCATGGTTGCTCAGGTTTGAGCAAGCAAATGCTCCGATAGTGTATTGAGCTTTTTGGCGGCGGAGGGGTATGGCTGCTGCCAGCGGAATTGGGTGGCGGTGGGGGTTGGTGGAGTTGAAGAATTTGTACCGGTAACTAACGACTCGCCACGTGTACAGGTCGTCTGGTTCTCAGTAATTTAATTAGGTTTGACTGGTGCATTTGTTCAAAAAAATTCATTACTTTGGCCGCCAGTCGGCAGCCCTATTTTTTTTTCATCAGATCTAACATTCTAGAACATCAAATAAATTAGAAAAATAAGAAAGAAAAAATTAGACAAAATGATCATTTTGTTAAATTTCTTACACAAAAAATAGTTCACTTAACTGGTCATTTGGTCAAAATTCTTATCCGAAATGGTCATCAGTATACATGTGATATACATGTGGTTATTTTTTTTGAAATTGTTTTTGACAGTATACATGCATATACATAATATTTATATATACGGTATACATGTGATATACATACAACTATTTTTAAAAAAATAAATTGATAATGATACATTTTCGTAAAAACCCCATAACAACTAAATGTACACTGTTGAAATAAATAATAAATTGTTGAAGTAAAAGGCAGGTGTCAAAACGTTTTTTTTTCTTCACTCTTTCTTTGCTTCCACCAACCAACAAGGAGGTGGAACCATTTTCCAAGCCACCTGAAATGATAGAATGGCAATTGACACTTAGAATAAAAATTTAGCCGTAAAATAAATCAAATCAGACCAAATACAAATGAGTTATATGTATTATCTCATTAAATTAGCATTAGTTCAGAAGTTAATTTGTCTGATTTATGCAATGATCAATCAAGCCTTACAAGAGATCAACCCCCATCAACAAAGAGGCACTATATCAATTTTTCACTTACTCGGCTGAGGACAAGCATGAGCGTGGAGTTGCGATGTTGGTTCATCTAAATTAAATATTTTTAGTGCGAAATATAAATTTATATATAGTGCTAATTAATATATTAAAATTGCAAACAAATAATAAGTTTATAGATACACATATACTACTACCTTACTCTTGATCGAATTGAACCTTGTTTCTAGAAATATGCTAAGTGGACAATCAAGTTATGTAAAAAGCCAATTAAGATTGTGTTAGTGGTGTAAACTAAAGAGAACCCATCTTGGTCATACATGTATCATGTGTTGTCCTTGGTGGACTGCATTCTCATCAAATCAATATACCTATTATCTCACAAGTCTCAACCAGAACTAGGAACCAAATTTGTACCAGATTACGTACTAGAAATTTGGACGAAGTAGATAGATGAAATCAATGACATATTTTTTACGAGGTTGTCGGGAATTATTCTCTCCGTTTCAAAATAAGCATGTTTTAGTTCATTTCACGCTTATTAATAAGTTATCCATATTAAAATGACACTTATTTTGAGACATATAGAATAATAATAGTGACTCCACGCGACTAATTCTTAAGAACAACACACACAGTGCATTATGTGGGATCAAAATTAAATTTTGATTTAAACGTTACTCTTTAGTTTTGTTTAAACATTACAAATTCCGATTTAGTTATTCTGGTTAACAACACATTTGACTAATAGAATAGAGTTGTGACTCATGAGAAAGTTCTCACTGGAATAGTAAAGTTGCCCTGGACTATGCAGAAAAAAATATTTTTCAAGGAGCTGTTTATTTAATTAGACAAATTATAGAAAATTTCTTTCTAGGGAAATGATTTCTGCAAATACTAGCTCAAATATTTTCTCACATACATGTTAGTTATATTAAAAAAATGGAAATGGATGAAAATAATTTTCACCTTTAATTTTGGTTGTTGGATAGTTATATATTTAGTACGAAAAATTTAAAATGTGTCTCACACAACTTGCATTAATTGTACGAGGCTCCTTTTTTGTGAGACGAAAAATGAATCCACATTTTATATTTTTGGGTCCATATATGACTAATTAAGTAAATATAACTTTTAATTAATTCAAATATGTAGTTTTGATCCCTCTATATAGAAAATAACTTAGATTTAGCTAGATTATTTCTAAAACTAATTATCCTCAAAGTATGGAGTAACAACATCAATTTAGCATAGCACATGAATAACTAAATAGTTTAACGATTAATAGTGCATTAAATTTCTGAAAATTAACCAATTATAGGGACCAAAAGCACACATTATAATTAATTGAAGGTTATAATGTGCAGTATAACATGAATGAGGTTGGGTGCAATTTAAGTGCAGCAACTAGAAACTAGCTAGCAAGTATGAATTTCATGTTTGCATTTTGATTGGAGCAAGAAAATAATTTTCTCCAAAAATGATAGAATGGCTATTGACACTTAGAATAAAAAGTTAGCCGTAAAATAAAGCAAATCAGACCAAATTCAAATGAGTTATATGTATTATCCCAATTAAATTAGCATTAGTTCAGAAGTTAATTTGTCTGATTTATGCAATGATCAATCAAGCCTTACAAGAGATAAACCCCCATCAACAAAGAGGCACTATATCAAATTTTCACTTACTCGGCTGAGGACAGGCATGAGCGTGGAATTGCGGTGTTGGTTCATCTAAATTAAATATTTTTAGTGCGAAATATAAATTTATATATAGTGCTAATTAATATATTAAAATTGCAGACAAATAATAAGTTTATAGATACACATATACTACTAATTCACTCTTGGTCGAATTGAACCTTGTTTCTAGAAATACTCTAAGTGGACAATCAAGTTAGGTAAGAAGCCAATTAAGATTGTGTTAGTGGTATAAAGTGGGAAAATTAAACAAAATAGTCATTGTGTTAAATTTCTTACACAAAAAATAGCCCACTTCTAATTTACTACCTGAAATGGTTATTCGGCCAAAGTTCTTACCCGAAATCGCTATTGGTATACATATGGTATACGTGCGACTATTTCTTTTTGAAATTATTTTTGACAATATACATACATATATGTTACATATATATTGCATATACATATAGTATAATGCGACTATTTTTATAAAAAAACATAAAAATATTGACAATGACACATTTTCGTAAAAACATCTAAAAAGTATAGACTAAAGAGACCCATCTTGGTCATATTGTGTTGTCCTTGGTGGGACTGCATTCTGATCAAATCAATACCTCACAAGTCTCGACCAGAACTAGGAACCAAATTAGTACCAAAAATTTAGACAAAGAAAATAGATGAAATGAATGACATGTTTTTCACGCTTAGCGAAAGCGTTGTTAGGAATTACTCTCGGTTTCAAAATAAATATTGTTTTGGCTTATTTCACGCTCATTAATAAAAGAAAAATAATCAATGTAAGGTATAGTTTAATAAGTTATCCATATTTATTACTTTTTTTGTTTCAGTTTGTTTGTCTTATTTTGATTTGACACGAAATTTAAGAAAGTAAAAAAAACTTTTGAATCTTATGGTCTTAAATTGAAGATATGTCAAATGTATCAAAATACCCTTTTATTTTATAGTCTCAAACATGTCATTAGAAAAATTGGAATTAAAGAGTTTTTAAAAAGAAAATAGACATTCTTTTTGAAACAGACTAAAAAAGAATGTAGGACAAATAAATTGAAACAGAAGAAATAATTTATTTTATATTTTTAGAATTGAGCACTCCCAAGAAAAAGTAGTTTTTTTAAGAAGGGTATAGTTTGAAATAATTAGTACTGTTTTGTATTGAATTCCTAAAATAAAGCTTAATATGAAACTTTTTTAGTATTAAGAGTCTGTTTGGATTTGTTTAAAAAAATTACTTTAGCTTTTAAGCAATGTGATTAAAAGCTGAAAATAAGTGTTTATAAATAAATAGATAAGTGTTTGAATAAAAAGTGCTGAAATTGAAAAAAAGTTATAAATGTGTTTAGTAAACAAGTGTTGTTAAGCACTTTTTTGTTGTAGGAGAAAGAGAAAGATGGAGAATCAGGATGAGAATGAGAGAAAAGAGAATACTTCTATATATTTTAGGACTGAAAAATGAAGGTAGTGTTGGCATTTGAAAAAATTATAAGGGATAAAAGGGTAAATGTATTGGTCAAACTTAAGGGTGAGAATCCAACTTTTAGCTTTTAGCTTTTTTAAATCTGTTTTTTAGCTTTTTTTATTTACTTTTTTACTTTACCAAACACCTGAAAAAGCTAAAGAATAGATTTTAATCTGGTTTGATCAGATTTTAATTTTATCCAAACAAGCTCTAAAACGACACTTATTTTGAAACAGGGAGTAATGGTAATGATTCCACGCCACTAATTTTTCTCTATTAGTTTGATTGGAAGGAAGCTATAGGCCTTAGATTTTTTCAGCCAATGGTTTATATGTTAGTACGATAGAAAATGAATTCATTGGATATAAATAGAAAAATACTTTTACTCGTCCTTAATGAATTGGGAAGATGGCAAGCTCTTGCGCCATTTTCAAATTCTTCTTCTCTTATTTTTGTATTGTTTTGAGTATCGTAAGGAGATTAGATTTCTAAGGACACACGATAAATTATGTGAATTTAAAATTCATAAAAATGACATAGAGTGCATTATGTGGGATCAGACACCGGAATTAAATTTTGATTTAAACGTTACTCTTTAATTTTGTTTAAACATTACAAATTCCGGTTTAGTTGTTCTGGTTAAGAGTAAGAACACATTGACTAATAGAAATAGAGCTGTGAGCAACTTATCAATCGAATAGTAAAGTTGCCCTGGCTATGCAGAAAAAAATATTTCCCAAGGAGCTGTTTATATAGACAAATTATAGAAAATTTCTTTCTAGGGAAATGATTTCTGCAAATACTACTCGCTCCATTCAACAATACTTGTCCACTATTGATTTAACACAAAAGTTAAGAAACAATAAATAATAGGAATAGTTTTACTATATCACCCTTTGAATAAAATAAATTTAATATTTTGGAAAATACATTGAGTAATGAATAGTACTCCGTATTTAATAACAAGGGTAAAATGGATAGAAATAGATAAATTATTTATTGATTTTCTAAACTGAACTAGTATTATTGAACATTTATTTTTAATAATATGGACAAGTATTATTGGACAGAGGGAGTAGCTCAAATGTTTTCTCACACACATGTTAGTTATATTTTTTTTTTAAAATGGAAATGGATGAAATATTTTTCACTTTTAATTTTGGTTGTTGGATAGTTACCTATTTAATACGAAATTTTTTAAAATGAGTCTCAGAACTGAAATTAATTATAGGAGGCTCTTTTTCTGTGAGACGAAAAAATGCACCCACATTTTACATTTTTGGGTCCACAAATTCTATCCACTTTTTTATCTCACATAAAAAGTCTGACACAGTCACACAACTAATGTCAGTGGTGTGATGCACATTTTTAAATTTTTCACGATCTTGCATTGTTTCTATGTTCACTATCATTGTGTATTAGAGTATAATGTTTATAGGAAGGTACTTTATTTTTTAGGTTATATTAGTAATATATATAAAAAAAAATACACAGTTTGTAACATATATAAATTGATCCAAAACTTGGACGTCATTACAATTGTTTCTCAGATTTAAGTTGGTTAATACTACTTTTGGTCCCTTAGTTACTGACAAATTCTAATTTCAGTCATTGTGATACTAATTAAGTATATATAATTTTTTAATTAATTCAAATATGTAGTTTTGATCCTTTTATATAGAAAATATCTTAGATTTAGCTAGAGTATTTCTAAAACTAATTATCCTCAAAGTATGGAGTAACAATATCAATTTAGCATAACACATGAATAACTAAATAGTTTAACGATTAATAATGCATTAAATTTCAGAAAATTCACCAAGTATAGGGACCAAAAGCACACATTATAATTAATTGAAGGTTATAATGTGCAGTATACCGTGAATGAAGTTGGGTGCAATTTAAGTGCAGCAGCTAGAAACTAGCTAGCAAGTATGAATTTCATGTTTGCATTTTGATTGGAGCAAGAAAATAATTTTCTCCAAAAAAAAAACAAAACATGTGTAGTTGAGTATCCTCTCTACTTTCCTTAACATGTGTATTTGAGATGTCGTGGATCTGAATCAGGGCGACTCAAGCATATTAGGTTCTAAAGTTAAAATCGAACAAAGGCTTTACACTTTTAAGAAAAATTAATATTTCTCTGTTTCAAATTAATTGACCTGTTTTGACTAGGCACAGAGTTTAAAAAATAAAGAAATTTTTTGAATCTTGTGGTCTTAAATTAAAGATTTATCAAATATACTAAAATGCCCTTTAATTTTGTGGTTTTAAACATGTCACGTGAAAAGTTAAAATTAAAGGGTTGCTAAAAAAGAAAAGGGTCATTCTTTTTTAAACAAATTAAGAAGAAAAGTAAGTCCAATAAATATAAACGGAGGAAGTATATTTCTCTATAAAGATCTTTCTTGAGACGTAGTACTTCATATATATAAAAATCCTTCTAATAGTTCTTTCCTTTTATATATATAAAAGTTTATTTTTTTTATAAATAGTACTCAATATAATTTTTAAAAAATCTATAATCTATTGCTAAAAAAATATGAGGCTCCTCGAATTTTGGAGGCATAATGTGTTTGCCTTATTTTTTTTTTTCTTTTAAAGGCTAGAGCCGGCCTAAATCTGAACTAGAACTAATTAGTAAATGGATGAGAGAAGGTGACTTTGCAGAGGAAGAGGGATATCAGATATGGTTAGGAAAGTCAAGTTTAAAATTTAATACAGTTATCAATACTCCTTTTGTCCATCTTTATTCGTTCATTATTGACTTTGCATAATTTTTAATAAAATATAAATAGAAAGGTAATTTTACCATATCACCATTTGAATATAATAAATACAATATCTTTAAATATGTATTAGGGAAATGATTATAATTAATGATAGAGATAAATTAGAAACTACGTGTAAAATTATCTCTTGATTTCATAAACTGGACAAGTATTGTTGGACATTTATTTTTAGTATAATGGACAATAAAAATGAACAGAGGGAGTACCACCAACAAGCCACTTGAGAACAATGAGAAGTCAATGATAACCATACACGAGATTCCTCAATTTCTTGTTTATGTAAGCCATTAATCAATTAAAAATAAACATAATTAACTACAATAAGTTGCAATACTTCTTGTTTAAAGGGACAAAAATATTATGTTTAACAAGTTCTGATCAACACTTTGTGAACGACAGAAAGTACAAACATTATAAATAAAATAAATATTATATTAGAAAATATAATAACATGTTTGTATTTATTTTTCTTGGAGTAAAATATGACAGAGAGCTAGCAACAAGATGCCATGGTGTCTACACCATTAGAGTCGAAGGATCAAAATGAATGCCATTGTAGAATTAAAAGAGTTGTGCAGGCTTGTAAGCAAAAGAAGCCAGTCTTGCTGTGATTTCATTTTTTTTTTAAATGTAAAACATAACGAATAACTTTATATTTGTAAAAAAAGACTTATCATTTTAAATTTTACAAAAAAAAAAATGTTCGGCGTGAAGAGATTATTTGTACCATGTGAAAGAATTATATTATAGAATAACTATTATAAAATATTATTATTATAATGTATGTCTATCTTTATATTTCTTTGGAGAGACGTTAGGAACCCTAACTTTGGGACCAAGTTAGTTTTTCCTTTAAATAAATAAAATTTTCATCATTGTAATTCATCCCACAAATCCCTCAACACATCCTTCAAGAGAAATAAGAAGCTCTTTTTTCTCTCTATAATATTTTTCTTGTTCTTAATTTATTATTTTATAACACATTATCACTACGAGTTTCTAATATTTATTTATTTTATATTAATATTACTGTCCTTAATAGCTTGACGTGGGAAAAGAGAAGAAGAAGAGAAGGTCAATTCTCTTTGTGGAGGAGAACAGTTACCTATATGTGATAGGTATGTTTTCAACCTTTCATGAGGGTTGTGGCTATGGTAAGTTATGATATGTGGCAAAAGATAAAGGTGATCAATAGGTAATATAATTTGAGGTTGCTGCTTCTTATCAATTTAATAATTTTATAATACTTACTAAATTATTGTGTATACATTAGTATTTAGTAGCCATTTTGATGTCTATTTTCATCATGATTATTTCACTTACGGATTATAAAGAGGACAATAATAATAACTCCTCGAGCAATAATGGCTTTGAAGTTGATATATTCTGAAATATATGTTAGAGAAGGATTTTCATTTTTCTATATCATATGTATGCCTCGATTTACTATAAAAGTAGCAATATTTTAAAAGATATTATAAGCTATCATAATTTGATAAACTTAAGGCACAATTACATTTCATTCCTGAGGAATGATAATTTCGATTGTTATAAATATAGATCTATTCCCTGAGTGAATGTGATAATATTTGGTAAGACATATAATTACAAATATGCACTTGATTGTGACTATATCACAGTTCACCTCCAGAAGAAGTAGAATAATTGAGAAGAACTATTCTGAAACTTACTCCCGAAATAGTAAGAACTATGCAATAGTAAAATCTTGTAAACTAACTCTTTAAGTAGTAGAACTCTGAAATTTACTCAAGAAAATAGCACATGTCATGATAAACTTGGAGTTTACTAATACAAATAATTTTATAATATGTTGGCATGAATGATTTTGCCATTTTGAAGATGTGCATATTGAGTATTAGACATTTACCAAAGAACTAGAGATTCTTCAATAATACTTTCATGTTGTTTGTTCTCATGATAAGTTAATCGGATCAACTAATATTGGGATTAGATTCTCTAAAATCTGAAAAGTATAAAAGGTGAATATGTGCCCGTCACCTATCATGTGATATCTTAAACAAATGCATCTATAAGATGATCACATGCGCGTTTATTGTACTCAACCTACAGTTTGGCATTTACAGAATTGCTTGTGCAAAATAATTGAGTTAAGAGGACAAACTTTTAGATTATATAATCAAGAGAATTCATTTTGATACTGTTGATTAATATTTAAGCTGGTTTGGCAGTAAAAGCATCAGATAAATAGATGAACCATTGCTTAGGAGAACAAAGCTTCATGTATTGATATGAAGAATTGGAGAAATTTTAATAGTTTTCATGTATATTAAGAAAAATACAACTTAAGAAACTCAAATTGCATGTCCAAATAAAATTTAAACTTCATATCAATTTAATTTCATGTCATGATTTCATATCACATATCTAAAACGGACTCTAAAATTAAGAAGTACTCAAATATAAAACTAAGTATATTCTTGTCGAACGTATTAAAAGAAATACACAATTGCCTAAATTCTAAGATATATTTAAGATAGAAATGTACTTCAATAAGCTTAATTACCATAAAACTAATGAAAGCTGAACATGAGCCTCTCGTATCATTGTCAAAGTTAAAAAATCATCTTGTAGCAGACAATGTAGTATAAGTTGTCCACAAAATATTGATGATAAATAAACGACCGTAAAACTAAGAAGGGAGATATTCACGAAAAAAAACAAATAATTTATCAAGCACGTGAAAATCATGCAAGGATCCAGACAAATAAAGGAAAAGGAAATGTCTTTTCAATCTCGTGCACTAATAATACATATATATACAAAATAATAGAGTAGTGGTCCATCAATGTGAGTAAAATACAAAAAAATAATATAAAAAAATTAGTAAAGTGGAAGTGTCGGTAGGTGGGGCCGTGGGGGTAATAATTTAAAATTAGAGTTGGAACTGTTTTGGCTATATATTTTATAAAAAATAAAAAAATTTAAATATATAATATTTTTTATTTATTCTCAATTTCTAAGAACTAATAAAATCACTTAACTTGATTAATTTATCTCAAACTCTAATTAAATTTACTCTAAAAGGATAATATTTTAAAATAGACAGTCGCATAATATCACAGATTAGATCTCATATACGAGCTACTATATGCAATTACAAATATTTTTTACTTTATTTGAAAATTTTGAAATAGAAATTGAAGATGGAGTTGTGTTTCGTTATAATTTTTATAAATAATATTTGATTGTTTGATACTTTTTTCTAAAACAACATGAAGTATAATTTAACTGATGATATTTTTATAAAAATAAAAAAAAATTAGGGTAATTTTTTTAAAAAGAATATACAATGAAAGTGTAAATTAAAATATAATATTTCTTTTATTGTTCTTTTTTTTTCAAAATCTTGTCGTCTAATTGTGATAGTATGATGATTTTTTTCGGGGATGGTATGAGATCATGGCAAGTGGCAAAACAAGATACCGATGTCAATAGTTAATGCTCCTTAAAACATTTTACCTAATTAATTATTCAATTTTGTTTTCACAAATAAAAAAAATATTAGCCCTGCAAACAATGAATGCAATTACATCAGATAATATTATCATTAGAAAATATAGAGAAAGATAAAATTAAATAAATAGTAAACATTTGTTATTCACATTTTAAGTTAACTAGTTATAAATAAAACAAAGAGATGATGTCTATTGAGGTAATTGCTTTTTTGTGATAAATTAAAGATTCATTTGATCATAAATATTACAAGCCTTTTTTGATAAAATTGAATATATGCAGATAATAAATAAACGACTGTAAAGCTATGAAGGGGAATATTTTGAAAACGAAAGAAAACAATAATTTATCAAGCACCTGTTTTTTTGTTTTTTTTTTGGTTAACCAAACACGTGAATATGAAAGGGAAGGGTGGGTGGTTCAGTAAAAGGAAAATGAAATTTCCTTTCAACCCTGTACCTGTAATATAAATAATACAGTGGTGGTCCATCAACGTGGAGCCAATTTCTTAAATGGCTATTGTACTTGTAAAAATATTTTTTTTTTTTTTTTAAAAAATAAAATAAATATGATCACTAAACTTATACCAGTAATATAAATAATAGAGAAGAATTATAATAAATAAAATGGAAAAGCTCCTGTTTTAAATCCTTCAAGTGGACTTGTACCCTCAATTAATAACTAGCAAAATTATCTAACTTGATTAATTTACCTCAAACATATAATTAAATTTGTTTTAAAAGAGAGTCATATTTTAAAATAAATATTTATATAAAATTATATATTAGATCTCATATAAAAGCTACTACATGCAATTACAAATATTTTTTTACTTTACTTGAAATTTTTGAAATTAAAGTTGAAGATGGAGTTATATTTAATTATAATTTTTTGCAAATAATATCTGATTGTTCGAATGCATTTTTCTTTAAAAATATAAAATATGATTTAAACATGAAATATAACTTAAATGCAATTATTCTGATAAAAATAAAAAATTTAGTGTAAAACTCATAAAGAAAAATATAATAATAATAATAATAATAAAATATAATATTTCTTTCATCGTCCATTCATTTTCAAAATTTTATTCTCTAATTGTGATAGTATCAAATCATGGCAAATGTCAAAACAAGGTATCCAATGTCAAAAATATAGTTAATGCTCATTAAAGCATTAAACCTAATCAATTATTCAATTTTATTTTCACAGATAAAAAAATATTAGCCCCGCACCTTCAAAATTAGCTCGATGAAATTTTTGAGCTAAGCCGAGTCTTGAGAATTTCAGAAAAAGAGCAAACAATAAACAATAAGGGGTCGTTTGGTTGGGAACAAATTATCCCAGGATTAATTATCTCGGGATTAATTATTTTGGGATAAGTTATCCCACCATATATATGGGATAATTTATCTCATCGCTATGGTATACATGATGGGATAAATTATCTCAAACATGACAACCAAACAAGATATCAAAAAATTATCCCTAAACTATTTTTTTATTTCATGACTATTTATTTTTATCCCTCACACCAAACGATCCCTAATAGTATTATTATTGAAGAATATAGAGTAGACAAAACTAAATAAAGAATAAATATTTGTTATTCACTTTTTTATTTTGTAAGAAGCGTGATCAAATTGACTAGTTATAAATAAATAAAATGAAGGGAGATGACGTGTATTGAAATGGACCAATCAGAAGTTGTCATTCAAAGATAAAGAATGAGAGGTTCAAATTGCTTTAAGAAAACAACATAAAGGCAACCTGATTCTGCAGAATACACACACATCCATCAATTGAATATGGTAATGGAGATTCAATACCCCAATTTTCCTATGCTTATTGCCTTCCTTCTCTTTGTAACCATATCACTGAAGCTATGGAAAAAATCCAATATTCAGTATAAACTCCCTCCTGGTCCTAGAAAGCTCCCAATTATTGGGAACTTGCACCAATTATCAACCACATTGCCCCACCATACATTCAGGAATTTGTCAAACAAATATGGTCCCATAATGCACCTACAATTTGGTGAAGTTTCAACTGTTATTGTATCATCACCAGAAATTGCAAAAGAGGTAATGAAGACTCATGACTTAATCTTTGCTAATAGGCCACAAATTCTATCTGTAGAGATTCTGAGCAACAACAGCCCAAGCCTTTCATTCTCTCCTTATGGGGCTAGCTGGAGACATCTTAGAAAAGTATGTGTGTTGGAGCTTCTAAGTGCAAAGCGCGTTCAATCATTTGAATCGATCAGGGAAGAGGAAGTAGAAAATCTTATTGAATCAATTTCCTTGACACCACCAAAAGTTGCTACTAATCTCAGTAAAAAGATCTTCACAATGACTAATAACATATCTGCCAGGGCAGCGTTTGGTAAGAAAACCAAGCACAAAGATGAGTTCATTGCAGCTATGCATGCAATTACAGAGCTATCAGGAGGTTTTGCTTTGCCAGATCTATTTCCTTCCTTCAAAATTTTCCACTCATTAAGTGGAGTGAGGCCTGCACTTGAGAAAGTACACCAAGAGGTTGGTAAAATCATTGGGGATATAATACAAGAGCATAAGGCAAATAAGAGAGACATGAGCAGTAAGGAAGATTTGGTTGATGTTCTACTTAGGGTTCAACAAAGTGGTGATCTCGAAATTCCCATCTCAACAGATACTCTCAAATCTGTAGTTCTGGTAAGTTCTTTTCAACCTTTCTAAAACAACCAGTGGACCACAACATATACAATGTAATCTCCACAAGTGAGGTTCATTAAGGATCGGGTGTACGCAGCCCTTACCTGTGTTTTCTTAGGTGTTTTAATTGCAATACATTTTTCACACAGCAAAATATCTGCTCACTAAAAGGAAATCATATATACACGGACTTCATTCATGAAGACTTTATTACTTTACAATTGATTGGCCAATCTATATGTTGCCTACTTATCATAGAGCGTAGAGAAAATGTTTTATCAAATTGCCTAATTATCATGTTCATCAATTCATTTGAACTAAAAGTTTGTGAAATTCAGGAAATGTTCATAGGGGGAACAGACACATCATCAACAGTTTTAGAGTGGGCATTTTCAGAAATGATGAAGAATCCACGAGTGATGAAAAAAGCACAAGCTGAGGTGAGACAGGTTTTTGAAGGGAAAAGTAAAATCACAGAGACGGAAATTCAAAAGCTTGATTATATGAAATTGGTTATCAAAGAGACGCTAAGAATGCATCCACCTTTACCATTGTTATTACCAAGAGAAGCTTCAGAAAAATGTGAAGTTGGTGGATATGACATACCTGCCAAAACCAAAGTGCTCATCAATGCATGGGCATTGAATAGAGATCCAGAGTACTGGAAAAATGCTGAATGCTTCGAACCAGAAAGATTCCAAGATTCAGCTTTTGATTTCAAAGGGAATAATCTTGAGTACATACCATTTGGAGCTGGAAGAAGGATGTGTCCAGGGTTAACATTTGGAATCGCAAATCTTGAACTTGCACTTGCCAAATTACTATATCATTTCGACTGGAAACTCCCTGATGGAATTGAACCAAATAACTTAGACATGACTGAGACTTCTGGGGCAATAGTAGCAAGGAAGAATGAGTTGCACTTGTTTGCAACACCTTATAATTCCAAATCCTAAGACTGATGCACAACTAGCTAGTGTGCACATGAAGTAAATTAAGTAGCTTCTCGTTGTTTTCTCTGTGTTATTTGACACTAGTATTGCCTACTAGTATGCTTATCCGCTTATATGTATGTTGTTTAATGGTACTTAATTAGTTGATTTGGCATGTTATCAACTACTTATTCCGCTTCCCAGTTCAGACGATTACTTAGTCCACATCTCTCTCTCTATATATATATCGTAAAACATAGAAGTAGAAAAAAGGTGTACCTTTTCCAAATATATTAAAAGGAGCCATGGTAATATCAAATTGTGCTAGGTTCTTGTTGTTGCTGTTTTCACTTTCTTCATTGATATTCAATGATGAATGTTGGTATGCTCCTCAATTTAAACATTATTTAGGTGACCTTTAATCTTTCATAGATTCATCACCAATTACAGACACCGATGTTAAAGTTCTCAACAACAAACACCTACCCCTTTATTAGAATAGAAATTCTGAAGGAAAAAAAAAAGAAATTATATTTGATCGGACAATATATAGCCCATTATATACACAAAATCATGATTAAAACATTTATTGAGTTCTTCGAATTGTTACTTCATAACTACATACATTGATTTGCAAGAAACACTGAAATCGAAAAAGCTTGTGTAAAATTTATTTCTTCTTCAAAATATTCAACGAACCTTTGTTCAAAATTTAGGACTTTGATTAAAAAAAATTGCATTAAGATGCAATTTGTAACTTAAACAAACATAAACCCTAGGATGAAAAAATTAAAAAGGAACTTGAATATGTAACTTCATACCAGTAGTGAGCTTCAAAACTTTCTCATCAAGAATTAACTTCTTCTTCTTGATGGCTAGCTGATCTTCTCTAGATTGGAATTGAAAACAAATTTTCATATTATAGATTTTGGGAACATAGTGATTAATTAAATAAGATAAGAATATGCATGGATTGAAGAATGATTGCGATTGTAATTGGTGTACGAATTATTGAGACTATTTGATAGGGTATCATTGAAATTGGGTAGGCTTAAGTTTTTGCTCTTGCTTATTCAAGCAAATTTCTAACTCACACTGTAGAAAAAGCGAAAATTCCTCCAAGTTATTTCTGAAAAATATCTTTTCCAAAGTTTGTTTTTTCATGTACAACATGGTTGAACATGACCCTAAATTTAATACTCTCTTCGTTCCAGAAAAGATGAACCTATATATCTAAACTTTAGAAAACTCTCTCCCAAGACAAAAGGTGAAAGCAACCTAAGCACTTTACGACACGAATAAAGTTGTAATATATAACTGATTTTCTCCTTTCAAGAATTTTTGCTGAGAATAAGGGCAACGATTGTGATGGAAAGGGTTAATTTCAAACATTTCAAGGCATTTGAATTCCATTGTTGGCATAGAGCAAAGAAATATTTTCACCTTTTACATAAAATGCTCGTCTTAGCCTCTTCTGTTACTGTCAAATGTGCCAGAATCAAAAAACATTAATTATCATAATATATGTGAGTACTAATTAGTAAGTTCGTAGAGAATCTTACAATTATTTACATTATTTGATGGACAAATTTGCAGGGTGGTTATCCAACTTTGTATTTATTATCTAACAGTTATTATTCTTTTTATTATTATTATATAAAAAGCATTTAACCTTATTTCACCTTTCACTTTGATATAACTTTGATAACATTTGGTAAAATCTCTATCTGAAATTTGAGAGAAAATAACAAAAATTTCTCTTGTATTTGAGGGTGTAGGTTCAAAATGGTTCCTTCAATATATTTTTGAACATTTTTGATTCATTATTTTGCTAAAAATGAACATTTTCTATTTTCGTATATTTAACAAATTCTACCTACTAAATTTAACAAAAATTGAAAAAAAAGTAAAACCATAAAAAATATTTAAATATATTAATCATTTATAAAAATAAATAAATTACATTTTTACTTACTTATGTTTATTAATAATTTTAAAATAGTAATACCATGATGGTCTATATTGAGATTTTGCCTATGGTGGGGTTTTATCTCAAGTCCACTCATCAATGTAATTGATCATGCTAGATCATTGAGCTACACTTTTCAACTGTGTCGAACGAGTTTATTTTATTTACATATAGCATTTCACAATAAATTTATACATCTAAAAAACAATTTATTTATTTTTGCGTATAAAATGGATTCAGTTGAACCCCTTGAACCAATGTATGTTCGCCCCTGGTCAGCACGTCTGCTTGATACTATTTGTTGCTAGCAGTCATTTTGCTAGCTGCTTAATATTGTGGATTACATGGGCATTTTGGGGTTACATGTACAATTCTTTAAACGTATCAGTGAATTTCATTTAAATAATCATATGAAGTTTTGTTTCAATTGAATACTTAAATACATAATAAAGTATTTTTATTAGACACTTTTTATTCAAATTTCTCAAACTTTTTTGTGCACGTTCTCAACCGTCCATGTTATGAATTTGCCTCAGTAAGCCGTAAAATCTCCGGCCTATTCTAATTGAGGTTGACGTGTATACTTAAAAGAGATGACATAATTTTTGTGTTTAACTTAACTACCTATTAGACGCTTGAGCACACGCGTAATTTTTTTTTTCAAATTTTGAATCAAAAGTGTGTAACTTAGGTGATCAATTGAAATAAGTCTTAGTTCGAGTATCTATATAAAATTTGCTGGCAAATTTAAAGAGCTATCAATATATTAATAAGCCTAGCTATTTTTGTTTTTTTGACCTAATACCATATAAAATAGATCAACTTGAGTGACCATTTAAGAAATATCTACTGAAGTTTCCCCAACCAGTTGATAGCTTAATCTGCAAGGGTTTTGCGAATGGAAACAAATGATAATTATATCTAAGCTGAGACCAGTATATATATGATGCTGCGCAAGTAATTGTTTTAATTACGGCAAACTTGAAAATAGGCAGCTAAGTACATGCAATTCTTCAGAGCGAATCCGTCAAACATCATCTCCATTTTACTAATTAAGTGGGTAATTTTCTAAACTAATTACTAGTAGCTAGGGACAATTGAGTTGCTATCTTTTCTTATTTTGGAAAAGGCTTAGCGTAGCTAGGAAAGTATGCATTGACAAAGAAGTAGTAGTGCTTATAGTGCAGTGGGGTGGGTATAGTTCAAGTTCCAATCTCTGCAATACTCTGCAAGGCTGGTTTCCATTGCCCCCCACCACCATGATGTCTTCCCACACTTCTATGGCCACTGTTGCTGCTGCTTCCATGTTGATAAGTTTCATGTTCCATCTGAAAAAAGTGCACAAAAGATACATGAATTTTGAGCTAAAAGCAATTGGATAAAAAGCCATTCTCTTTGGATGAGACTGCGTTTTTCAGACTTGCTACTTACCAATGACCAATTAGACATTATGCTTTGAACAGAATCTCTCTCGTCATGACTTTGTCAGGCGCCCCATTGCTTTTACTTTATCAAATGATACAGTCACACAATGACAGGCGCCCCATTGCTTTTGCTTTAGGTCAAGTTTGTACGGTTTTTCCTACACCTTAGATGTAGTTATCCAGTCTTTTCAGCTAATAATGTGAGACTTTTATTCGCACACCCAACAATTACAATATTTTTTTTTAAAAACTAAAATAAAATTGGGGAAACGGGAAGAGGAAATGATTACAATATGGGGAATCGAACCCTCACCAACAAGGTGGGAGTTCAGGTAGCCAACCAACTGAGCTACTAAGATCCCGTCAAAATATTCCTTAAGCTTGCAAACTAGAAAATTTATGAATATTATAACAAAGTCAAAGGAGAAGATGGCTTTTGTTCTTTTTATATAGATTAATTTTAAGTAATACGTAATTGTTTCGTTAAACCAGAGGCCAAACGTCCACTAACGACAGTTTCTGATTAGCACCCTGGAAGTAAAACGCTTTGAGATGGAGAAAAATCAGATTCAGTGCCTCTTCGCTATTTTTTAAAATCTTAAACTGTACTGATAATGAATCAGCATAAACAATATTATATATTCTTAACAACCACTTGATATTCTAGTAAACACTTTGTTTAATTCTTTAATTTCTCTTCCAACTCTCCCAAAATGAATATAAAATACCCATGTGATTCCCTTTATGATCGACAGAGATAAAGCCCGCAAAATTGGGAAGGGGACTTAAAAACATATGTTATAATGATCAAGAGAGACAGTCTCATACTCTCATTACACATACTAATGGCTTCTTATAGAGATTCCACTGTACCTTTCCATAATAACTAAGGAAAAGCACATGGTTTCCATTTTTCATTTAACAAAACCAAGCAAGCAAATTAATGAAAAGAAACATAATTCAAACCAGCCCTTCTCCTTTATAATTGTATCGTATACTATTTTTATCTTTGCCGACCCTAATGTTGTCCCACTAATATATATTCCCTCCGTCCTCATTCAAGTGTCTTACTTTCCTTTTTGGTCTGTCCAAAAAAGTATCTCTTTCTATATTTAGTAAGTTTTCTAATTTCAACATTCTATCCGACAAGTTTAAGACCATAAGATTTAAAAGATCGCACATATTTTTAATTTAAGATCACAAAATTAGAAATTTCTTTTTATTTCTTAGACACTTAAATTGTAACAAAGGCAGTACTATGCTACTACACTTAAGCCAGCTTAATAATTGCAAGAAAAGATAGCTAAGGTTCTTCTGCCCTAATAATTGATAGAACACATATTCCTTAAAAGTGCACTAATAACAACCTCAATGTGACAGTATATTCAGAAAATAATTGACTAGCAGAAAATAAATTAGGGAGCCATTAATAGGATGGCTACCTAACAAATTATTTCCCCTGTTTATTTATAGAGACAATTATTTCAGGGATATGTAAAATAATGTAGTTAGACAAATAATACTACTAACAACCAAATATGCCAATTCCTATCAAATCTCAGATAATCATGGCCTCATAGGTGCAACAATAATTTCACTTGCCATACTCCATATGCAAAATAGATACACTTGAAAGCAGGCCCAAAATCACCATCCAAGGTAGTACAAAAGATGTCTCTGTTTTATGATCTTTTCTTATAATGCACTCAACTTTACGGAACGGAAAGATGCTTTAATCTTTATAGTCTGTATACGACAACTGAAGGAAGTTATTGAAATCTTACTTTGCATCACCAAATCTACATAGATCAAATACAACAAAATCCTAAATTGCAAGCCAATTTTTTACTTCAAATTTTTGAATAACAAAATCTTATAGTAGTATCATTTAGAATGAATGCTTATAAGAAGAGTAAAAATAAACAGTAATTTAAGTTTGTGTTCAGTTGGCCGTTGGGTATATTTAAAAGGTTGAAAGTGACTTAGAACTGAGAATTGAAAACACATCAAAATCAAAATGGTCCTAAAAGGAATTGTAAAAATGAATTACCTTAGCTGGGATTCCATTGACCAATCTGGGCTTGGCTTTCACTGCTGAAGGATCGACGGAGATTTTCTTTGAATCGAGAACAAGGCCTCCACTTTCCCTTAGTAACTTGCCAAGTTTCACACACTTGTTTGCAGCAAACTCTTTCAGTACATCTGAGAAACATGATCAATTAAAACGTTGAGAAAAATAATGGTACTGTTTGAACGAAAAACAAATTCACATATTATTATTGTTTTACCTTCGAAGCTGATGAGTCGATAAACTTGTCCAAGAAGTAAAGTATCGCCGGGGCGGAGAAGCTTAAGCTGCCTCACGGGCGAACCATGGTGTGTTCTCTCAGTCGGAGAAGTGATAACAAGGGCTACGTAGTGACCAGGATTCGAACTCATGACTTCATGTGCACTTATAGACCAGTAAAATCTCTCTACTTTGTTGCCTGGATGTTGAATCACCACTGTTGCTGCCTCTGCCGCTTGGCAATTCCCCATGTCGATTTGATAATGCAAATCGCAAACTATATCAAAATGCACAAAATTTAATTTCGTTAAAAGATGAATAGAAGAAGAAGAAGAAGCAGATTGATTACTCGAAACTGACTTGTCAACCAATAATAAAAGAATGAAGACTCTGACAGTCTTACACGCTCACCGATGCAGAACGTACGGGAAGATTCCAGATATGTGACAGAGAAAGTAAGAAACCACGCACGGTTTTCAGTTGTGTATTTTTTCGTGATTATATTGAGGTAAAGAGAAGGGGAGAAGTAGTAGTAGCAGAGGGGAAAATAATGATGTAACGAGGCGTGGCAGAAAATGAATTGGGAGAGCGTGTGATGAAAGATAGGAAAAATGGAGGAATGAGGGGGGTTAGCTTTAAATAGAGAGACGTAAGAGAAAAGTATACATCTGCCAAACCCCACAACCTGAGCTATATGGGCTATTTGTTATAAAAACCTTAGCTTGTTAAGGCCTCCTATTGGTATATATTGAATTATCATATCATATCAAAAATTTTGATAGTGTAGTTTTGATATGGCATATGATATATATTTTAAATTTATTTAGTATTCGATATTTAGAAGATATTATTAAAATACTAATAAATATACAACATAGCATTAATATAAATAAAATGTTTAGAAGTTAGAACTTTGACTACTCTATTTTGATTGAAATGTCTTTTAATTGTTATTGATTGACAAAAAAAGTTGTTTGTACTTTTGTTTTGAATATATATTTCTACATGTGTAATGTGTTAGTATGATACAATTAATACCTTTTTCTTGAAAAGTCGAAGCCATAATACTCTATTATACGATTATATATTAGTTAAAATTGAACAAAACTATAATTATCGATTTATCATACCGTAAAATATCAAAATCAAACTTCAAGATATCGAATCATACCGAATTAATTTGATATGATAATAATATAATAATTTTAAAAATCAAACATCAAAATTATCGTACTAAACTTTTAAATACCCCACCGTACCATACCATACACACCCCTACTTGTTCCTGCACAAAAAAGGGGCAGGGGGTAGGATTTCTATTGTAGTTTATGAGTTCTGACTCTGAAAGTCAGAGTGTGGCATGTGGACCCTGCCTTTTGGAATCTCCGATTGAACAACCGAACACATAATAAAATGTCCCTATATATATTTTCAATTTAAAATTTGAAGCCCTCATTACTTAAATATTGATCACTTAATATATATTTTTTTTTTTAATTTATATGCATTAGCCTCAACATGTTTTAGTTGATATGGTTGTGTATAATTAAGGGATGAAACATATTTTATGTGATTAACTTATTTACATAGTGAACACTTAAAACATGCCCAAAAACATTTTTCAAAATATGAGTGAGAGGTGTTTAATTTGAATAATTCATTATGTGTTGGACAACTCAGTTGGAATACGCATTTATGAAGTGTTTAAATGAGATTTATTGACAAGTTTAAAAAATTATCGATGCATTTATTCACTTTTTAATTTATGTGCACAATTTAAGTTAGCATGAAGTTAATGAAAAAAAGTCCTATATAATTAAATAATTTATTTATTAGAATAAAATAAAATAGTTTAAAATTAAATTATTTTAAACAAAATTAAAAACCAGCGTGTGCCAGGATAAAATGGACCCGGAGGGCGGGGGGGTTACCTCTACAGTTCAACTGATTTGGCACACTTTTAAAGACGGAGAAAAAATAAAATGATAAATCATCTCTAAATTTTTAAAATTAAATAAGTAAAAGTTGATATTTATTGTTAGTATAGTAAACGGAGAGAGTATTTATTTTTATCTTTTTTTAATCAAGGGACCAAGTATAGGAGAAAAAGGATTTAGGGAAATCAAACTGTATACTTCAAGCAAAGGCGTTAATTTAATTAAAGAAAAGGGTAGTTCAAATGGTAATCATTCTTCAATTTTAACCCTAAGTCTGTCGGTTTGAGCCCTCAAAAACGCTAAAAAAAAATGTGAAAGCTCCTAGATATAAGTCGTTCTTCAGAGTCCTAAAAGCAGAGATGTTGGATGAAACACTTTACCCCCTCCGTTTAATTTTAATATAGTATAGCTTGATCGAATAGACATTTTTGTTTATGTATAAAAGAGGACTTTAAAAATTTATGATTTTGTATAAATACTTGCTAAACTGTTAAAATTGAGGAGAATATATGGTATATATTTACTAAACTGCAAAAAAATTATCCTTCATGTGATAGATTCAATTCAAATGGATGCTCCAGTAAGGGAATCTTATTTTCTCCAAGTTCGTTAACCAACATTTATGTTTTGCCATACTAATTAATAGCACGATAATGTACATGTGCAACAAGTGTGACGAATTAAAAGGGATTATATAGTTTTTTTTTATGAGAATGAAGGGCGTGAGTACACTGGTTAGTTAGTTGGTGACCATACCCTTCTCTTAATTTTGTACCACAAAAGATGAGAGAAAATAAAAATCTAAATAGAAGAAGAAGATTAGAGCAGACTCCTAAGTGTCAAAAAGTTCCACTATAGAGGAAAAAACAAAAACAATTAGTGCATACTTGTGATCAGTTAACGTGACGGTTCTTGATTTTGTTAGATTATCTCCAACTGTTACTCTCCCACATATCATGCCAAGAAATATAAGTACATAAAGAATCTTTTTCTGCCAAACATCATCGTTAGAAAAAAAGAATCATTTCATTGTTAAAATAGGTGATCTTTGTGAATTTTAATCTCTATCCTGTAATGTCTATTGTGAGTCATCTACATATCTTTGGAAATCCACTTACCTTAAAGGGACTTCTCTGTATATATTTATGTCGTTCCCCTTTTTCTCTTTGACCGATCAGTTGAAGTGCTAAAACACCGTTTATAAATTCATGTTATATATCAACCACAAGTTGTTGTCACTTGTTGGCATGGTGCCAACTTTTCTGTGGTCAAAAAGTAATTAACAATATATAATACATTTTGGTTTATCTTTTACTTTTTTGCTCTTAAAATTTGAAGTGCAGATTAAACTTGTGTCTTGTCATAATTTCTGACGGGTACGAAACCTCCGTATACAATTTTCAATTTTTGATTGAAGGTTTTGTTGTCTTTGGTACTATTAACTTTTTTTTTTATTTGATTGAATCATGTATAACTAATTCAGAATAAATTTATGTTAGAAAAAATAAGAATATATCTCAAAGGGAAAAATGTCATCATTGACTATATATGAATATGTCCAGATTCATTCGCTTAATATTAGTGTGATAAAAATATCTACATTCAACCGTTACTAAAATGTCTATATTAGAGAGCTTTTATTTTTAACCATTACTAGCCGTTACCAATTCATGTAGCCATTATACTACTACCCTTTATTTTTCATAATTAGCTATCAATTATATATTAGTCGTCCTTATTGTTGTTATGATCCATTGAAGTCTCTTGACCCATTTCGAGAGATGTTGATTTTCATCTATATAAAACCTTCTGGAAAGGTATAGGAGAGAGTAGAAACCGAGAGAGAGATATTCTTCCTCCTATGCGGAGTTATGCTAGGTTTTCTTTCTTAAAAAATCTTTGTTAGTTTATGTGTTCCTAGTTTTATATTTAGTACACTGTCTTTGACACGCCTCAAACTATGATAATTCTCTACAGGTTTCGTGATCAAGTATTTTTTATAGGATTTACAATAATTTATACCTCAAACTCGATATTATTTTATTATACATGGAAGGCGAGATAAATTAGTTCCAAAATTATAATCACAGAAGCTATAATCTCGAGATTATAACTTTATTCGCGAACTAAATGAGTCATATAGTTTTGGGTCACTTACCAGGTGTAATAGTGCTTGTAAAATAATGTCAAAACATCTCTTTCGAGATGACGCATAAATGTGGCATGCCATTGCAATTTGCAAGCAATTGAAAGCAGACAAAGGATGAAGAGTAGCGTAGTCAAAGCAACCTCGTGAGCTCATGGTCCATTGAAATTGCAACTAGCTACTGCCCCTATTCTTATTTCTATAGTGGTCAGGTCAAAAGAATTGGCCAATTAATTAATCACCAGATTTAATGTATACCTCATGTTGGGCTTTTTCTTTAAAAACGAGTAGCAGTGTGAATTGAGAAATGATGAGAAATAAATTGTGGGAAAGTGAAATTTGAAATGCTACTTCTTATAAGTGAACTTTGTTCTTCATTGATGAAGGAAAACAAGAGTACTCGTGTGCTGATATATAGAAACACATTTTCTAGCTCATAAAGAGCAGATAAGAGAGTCTCCCTCGTGCCGCCATCTTCGCTCGCTTCAAATTTGAATTTGATTAAATGATTTGATTGATAAATTTTTTTGCAGATAGTACTCCGTTCTATTATGTAGACTCAAAACTTAATTTTGTCATTATTCCGTTCTATAGTTTTTTTTCCCCAATAAATTTAACAGAATCAAGCAGACAAATGGAACGACAAAACGTTCTTTGGTAAAATAAGGATTGAACACAAGCTCTGTTTCCACTCTTAGCGTTAGATAGACTGGATGAGTATTTAGTACTGAATTGCTAGAAGCTTTTCCCATTTTTTTTTGTATTATAGTTATCAAAGGATAGTACTTCTAGCATCAATAAATATATAAATGTGCTTATGTTTAATAGTTTAAATTTTTAGATAAACATTTGAATCGTAATAAGATTTTTGTCTAGAGATGGTGATTCAATCATTACTATATGAAACACTAGTAGTAACATTTTTTGGTCTCGTCTCAAGTGTCCCATTTGTTTCTGGATGCTCTTCAGCCATGTTTCATCACATATATATATATATATATATATATATATATAACGTCATTTTCCCATAAAGAAAAAAGGGGGTTTTGGACCCATTTTAAGAAAAAAACTAACACACCACAATTATCAGAAATAAAAAAAAATTGTAGACTGAAAATTATCAGACATAAATTGCTTAAATGTGCATACTAAACTCGCCATCCTTGTTGTATAGGTAAAGATTCTCGGGGGTATGAGACGGGGTGAAGCGGTCTCTCGGAATAGAAGTGCTCTGCAATTAACTCAGCAATTATGGGGCCATTGAAGGAACTTTTGCCGATGACCTTTTTCGAAGGGAACACCATTCGACGGTATCCCCTCTCTTCGAAGGGCTCAGGTGACGTGGAAGAAAGGAGTACGGGACAAAGGCGTCATACATGTCAAGTGCGCGGACGCGTACTGTACTTGCCAATGCAGAGGATATTAGCTGGCACCTGCAACAGATACGATACCTAGAACCACGCTATTGGACATATAGTACTATAGGGTTTGAGGAAAACCTTTTATTATTAGCTACAAGCCATTTATTGTACTCTATAAATAATAGTTTCTCATTATCTATAAGACATCTGAAAACAGATTTCAAGCAATTGTTCCTCTTTGATTTTCTTTGTCTATTTTACATGCATATTGCTCTCGGCGGGGAAGGAACCTTGGCCCTCGGAGGACGGCCCTAGGAGCTCTTTTTCCAGATTTGTACTAACTTATCGATTAACTTTGCTTTATTTAACACGCATGCTCTTAACTTGATATAAATTTAATTGTACCAATTTCATATAAACACTTGTTATGTACTTGTTTCTTTAATTCCCCCGCATTAACAGTGAAAATTAAAGTGCATGAATAGTACGTAAATCTAATCAACGCAAGGGACCATGCCTCATTAACCAACTTTTTCTTCCAAAAAAGACCCTTCATTAACCAACTTTCTTCAAAAAAAGGTCACATTAAGTCCTTTTTCCTTGATGTTTGTTGGGCTTTTCTTTTCAATGAATTAATGCACAGTTGTCACATTGTTGTAGAATGAGAAGTTTCAGTCTATCAAATATCAATTGGTACAGTGAAACAACTTAAGAGGTGACAAACTGACAATTATACGCCTCTGTTGTAATTTTCTTGACATGAAATGATGGATTAAAGGGGCTACCAAAATTAACAGTAAACAACAAAATCATGTCCTCAATCAGCATGAAAATCTGAAGAAAATAGTTAATAGCTAATAAAAATGAATGAAAATTTGAAGAAATTTTATTGTATGATTAAGTAAAAGAGTAAATTGGACCTTGATAATATCGTCCATGTGAGTAGCTAGCATTAAATTGCTTTGAGCTGCGAATTAAATTGTAACTAACTGGTATACTATTCTAAACTCTACATTCACATAGTGTAGGGTTCAAATTTCACTAAAAGTTTTCCCTTTATCGTCGCAGATGCGGTCCACAAATGCGTCGGCCAATTCGTGAAACAAAAAGAGAAATCTCTCTCACACACAAATCGTATGAAACACAGAGTAAAAATTTGGTTTGGGACTTCATTGTGATACCAAAAAAATAATTGTTAATATTTCTTCCCTCCTTGTTTGATATTTTTCTTACATTGTTCTTCTGTCATGATAAAATCTCAAATTTCACTCTAAATTGAGATTAATATTATCTATTTACCTACATAAAAATTACTTATGATACTTCTATTTTTTTTAGAAGGTACAATCATTTCTTTTATCACAATTTTTGAATTTTGTTTTCTAACTAAGAAACTTTATGATATATATTATTTCTAAATTTGTAATCTATTTAAAAGGATGGATAACTGATATTCGAGTTTATTTCAAAAGTTGGATGCATTAACTACTGTATGAACCACACACTCTATTTTAATTTGTTTTACACAACATTATGTTACGGCCTTAGATTTCGACTAGGCACATCGTGTGATACTTGATAGCTCTCTCACGATTTTACACGTCTTGCTCATGATTCTTGATATTCCTATTTAGCCTTACTACACTCAAAATTACTAGATAAGAAGGACAAAAGAGAGATTTATCAAAAGGAAGTTTATATATTATTCAAGATTTGAGTGATTTACAAATGAATGATGCATATATGTAATATTAATTGTCATACAAATCTTTTAATATTTACAAGTAAGTCCCCTCTTTAGAATTCTTTCCATCAATGCATGCCTACAATCTTTCAAAGCATTTTGAGTGATTCTTTCTACCAAATTCATAAATATCTCGAGTTTTCTCAAAAAAACAAAAAAAGAGAGCCTTCCATGACTCTAGAATATTTCAGCAAGAGCTAGTCTAGCTAGTCTTCTTTTTTAGGTAAGCCTCCAGCATAGCAAAATATGTGCCAAATAGTGCCTAGGTGGCATGATGATGTGGTTTGTTCATCACAATAGGGTCCAAAAGAATAATAAATCAACTGGGCTTGGAATATGCCAAGTCCGACCAACGGCCATGGGCCATGATAAGGTTTGTACCTGCCAAACTTTGCATATTACCACTATATATGCAACAATTTTAGTCCCTCAAAAACAAAAATTATCCTCAAACAAATTCAAAGCCTCACTGCAGATTTTTCCAGGGAATCTAAAGTGTTTGACACCAAAAATTATTTGTCATATTTTATTTTTAATTTTTTAGTATGCTTGAAATAAGTCATATTTTCATATTTGAAAATTATTTAATTTTAAATGTTTTACTTATTTTAAGTATAACATTTTCTTATAATTTTTAAAAATGCCATCATATGCTTAATATTGCTAGTTCTAGTGGTACTTTTGGTACATGAGCTTTACGTGTCCAAATTAATTGCTATATAAAAAGAAGGAAAAATTAAATAAATGTGCACGTGACAACCTTATATTGTAAAATATGGTCAACTTTTTAAGCTCTTACAAAAAATGGCCTAATATTTATAGAAAAAGAAAGTTATTTTATATCCTTAGTCAAATTTTACTCTCTCTCACACACACAATCCAATCTTTATAGTTGTTCATATTGCTACAACTAATGAACATTTATGGGAATATGAGTCTATAAAATTTGTAGACTAAGCATATAGCAAATTTACATTACAATTTCACAGCTATAGCATGAATATTTTGGATACTCAGCCATTATTGAAGCTCCAAGCTTCAAAATTTGAAAATTAAATTTTCGTAAATAAGTTTTGCTTCGAGTGGGTATGATTGCAAAAGATTGGTTATGTATTGAGGAGCATAAATGTGAAAATTTGGATGATTTGGTGTAGTTTTTAGGTGTTTTTGGATGAATTTGGTGCTTGAATTCAAGGAAAAAGATGAAGTACGTTTTGTTGTATATACAATACAATTTTTTTTTATTTCAGTGATTTTCTTCTTCCTCTCCATACTATACACACTTATACAATGTAGATACGTTGTTTAAACATTATATATACATAATTATACAACGTATTTACATTGTATAAGTTTGTATAGATTGGGGAGAAAAAACAAATCACCAAAATAAAAAGATTGTATTGTATATACAATAATATACAATATTATACAAATATATACATTGTTATACAAAAAAATTACTTTACACTTATGGTCAAATTCAAATTTGGCCATAAAATGTAATGTACTTTTTTACCACGAAATTGCAATGTATATTTACTAAGTGTACTTTTTTGAAATTATCCCTAAAAAGAAAGGAAAGGAATATTTACCTCGTGTTACCGTAATAAAATTATATAAATTTATTATAGGAGTAATTAAATACTTAAATAACATTAACTAATTATAATTAAATAATTAAAAAAAAATATATAGACCATACATTATGCAGTGCGATTTGTAAGCACCGAGGACAAATAAATTTTGTAAGTATACGTTTGACAAATCTGGCATTGGCAGCAATCGTACCAAAACCATAACAAACAAAATCACCTCAGCATCTCCGCATCTATTTTGAACGAAGGCGTCTAATTAGTCAATAACTATAACATACCTAGTGTATTTTTGCAAGTGAAATTTTAAAAAAATAAAGTATAAGCGGATTTTTTTCGTAAAAGAAATATTTTCAATAGGTATTAGGTTCATAAAAAATTTTACTAGATCATTTCGTCGGTTATTGAACATTTAACTTGTTGATGAGAGTTGAATTCAGTAATAAAAAGGGAGAAAAGGATCTCATCAGTCCTTTTTCTCAAATAACTATCTTTTGCGTCTTGTATTAAAAGTATGTTGCATCGACCACGTCGAAGTTTCTTGTGAAATTAAATTCCATCTTAAATTTGGTTACATCCCTTCATTCCTGGAGGAGCTCTTCTTCTTCTTCATTTCAAGAATCCCATCAACTAATTTCCTCTAAAGATTAAGGGTTAGGATTCTACGATCAAGAAACTCGTCATCAATTCATCATCCCTTTTGGGTTCTTTCTTCTCTTTGTTCTTGCTAGTCCATTTCCTTGTTGAATGTATGTTGTATTTGGAACTTCTTTACGAAATACCCATTTGTTCTTTTTCTTTTTTGAATTCAGGTTTTGTTTTAGGATTCGGATCTGTTGGTTTCTTCAGCTTAATCAGCGTTTTGTGTGTTGTCTTTCTTGACAGATAACTAATTGATTGTGAAAATGGGTAAGGGCAAAGAGAAATTGACTGGTAATGAGTCAAGGGAGGATAATCAATTATTGTCTCCTACGAAGGAAGGCAAAGGAAAAAGATTATGGAAGAAAGTGAAGTATCAGCTGGTGGAGTATCATTCGTTGCCTGGGTATTTGAAAGACAATGAATACATTTTAGGTCATTACAGGGCCGAATGGCCATTGAAGCAGGCGTTGCTCAGTATTTTCACTATTCACAATGAGACCCTCAATGTTTGGACGTAAGAATTCCCATTCTTCAATTTTAACATCCTTATTAGTTGATCAGTGGTAAACATGTTTGGAATTCAAGTTTTATTTGGAATTTTTTTTCTCCTGTTAATCTCCTTGTTTAACTGACTTGATTTTTTGCAGAACTACTAATCTTTCTGTTCTTATGACTATTTCCCTTATATTTGGTACTGTAGATTAGAAAATATGCTATGCTCTGCTACAAGTTTGACGTATAGAGGTCTTGGATTAATTGAATTTTGGACGCGAAGTTCTTCAATTTCAGTGTTGAGGGCAGTAAGCCAACTCTGCAATCTATGGTCCTTTGAGTTTTGTTGAAAAGAGGTCAATCAGTCATTTAGCTGATGTTAGATGGGGATCTTTACAGGCTGAAAATTTAGCATTTGTTGTTATATGTTTGAAAGGGTCGTTGGATCGATTGTTATGATTAATAGAAATTTGATGCTAATTACAAGATGTGTTTCCTGAGTGCTACTGCGATCTGACCAAGGATGAGAATGCTACTTTAGTTATTTACATTATGGCTCAGAAGTTTGTGCTTAGAAAAGATCAAGAGAGGGTCAATAAGTGTGCAATAACAATTAGCAACAATTCCAAAACTGATCTATGCAATTGCCACAAAGTTAAGAAAAGACTCTTGCATTCTTGTGAAAACGATGAGATCTACTAGGTAAGTCATATTCATAGAGTAAACTATACATTCTAAGTCTGTGCCTATAAGGAGTTTAGGTACAAGGCTGACAATTTACTCTTTGAATTTCCTTACTAAACTTCTACTAAAGCGGAAACTGCGGTCGTTGCATGTGAACAAATATTTTACCTTCAGTATTGCTGGTTTCCTTATGTTATTGGTTTGCTAAATATTCTGTCATGCTATCCTGATCCCAACATACTAATTGAAAAAAAGAAGTAATAAAAGATTACTGAACAGAATCTTGATTTTCCTATTTGTTATAGGCATTTGATAGGGTTCTTCCTCTTCCTTGCGCTGACCATTTATACTGCAATCCAAGTTCCCAAGGTTGTAGATCTACATTCCTTACAGAATCTGCCTGATGTGCTGAGGAAAGCTGATTTGCACAAATTACAAGCAGAACTTTTGACTTGTCTTCCTTCTTTGCCGCATATGCCTGATTTGCACAAACTTCGAGATGGTTTGCTACGTTCCCCCTCTAACTGGCATATTCTTGACCTCCTGACCAACTGTCTACCTGAGCGATTTTCCCATAGCAACCATACAGATGTTTGCGTACTGGTAAGAATGCCTTATTCAACTACTGGTTAATATCTTCTTAGGCTGCACATGTATGAAAGAGGCATTCCTTCTAATGACTTTTCAGATCAAATAATCATAATTATTCAGACACATTGTATTGCTTGCTTAGTTTGATTTCATGTTATTTGATTCTGACTGGTACCATTCAATCTGTAATAAATGTCATCATTGATGAATTTGCTTGGCCAGGAATTCACAAATCTATAATGTGGTGTGTATCTTCTTTTGAGAGAGTGGTGTAACCACTTCTATTTTTTTCATTCCATCTGTCTTGCTTGTTTCGTTAAAGAGAGTATTCGATGAGACTATCCCATAGAGAGTGTGGCTAAACATTTCTTATTGATGCATGATTTCTTGTTTCAAATTAAACTAGTTCAATATGATTGGTTTCTGCTGCACCATTTCCTATTCACATTGCGAAGATGTTTATGGTGTTTACTTTATTTTTTCTTATGGGGCTGGGCTGGGCTGCTGCCTCATGTAAGGTATGTATGTGCAGTCCTTATCAAATGTATACTATTGCCGTTGGTTTTGAACCATTGGAAATCATCTCCCTATTCATCTGATTATTTGGTTGTATCTTTCTCATCTACCAAAAGCTTCATATTGAGTCTTTTTTCTTATTTAGCCTTCTCAGAGACTAACGGCTCTGTTAATCTATCCCCATGAAAAGACCTTCATGTTATGTTTGTGATTGAGGCTTCCAGGAGCAAGATAATAGGTCACCTAGATTGGACATTACTAGATTCCCCTATTAAAAGTCACATTATATAATGTACTTCGCCATATTTCCCTTGCACCTTATCTTTTGTTATGATTAAGGTTGAGTTGCTCTTCCCCTGGATAGCATAAATTTAAAACTTTCCCAATGTTAGCTTTCTTGAACTACCTCCACTCATTTTTCATAATACAGGAAGCTATATCAATTTATCACAACTGAAAACGTAGTTATGTTGTAATTATTATTTTTTAATTATTGGCATAGTTAAGTAATAATTCTGGTATGTCTAACGTGGATCTCTCCACAAAGCCATCGCATATCAACTAGCTACTCTTCAGGCTGTCTCTCAGAGTTTGTCCCTTCAGTAACTTGGATCCCGCCCTATTCTGATGGATTCAGCTAAGCAACAACCTTAGAAGGCTTGCATATGGAAAATTAAGGAAGGATGGTAGTTTGATAAATCAGAAAACAGGAGTTAACAAATTACTTCTGGCTCATTACGTCCTTTCAAGTGATACTACATATTAAACTTCTATGCGAGAGGGCTGATTTAGTCTATTTACGGTTGCTTCTCATCCTAGGGAGGAGTAACTGATCTCAAAATAATCATTGATGATTACTTGGATTTCAGAAATGGTAGAAGCAGTCAATGTTCTAGTCAAGTTTTGATATTGATATTTCACTGTTCAATTTTTGCAGCGGAGTGTAAAGGAAGATGTGGCAAATATAATAGCACCATTGCTGGTGAGACCAATAACCCGATGGCCATTCTATGCCTTCCTTGGTGGGGCAATGTTTTGTTTGTTAGCAAGCAGCACATGTCATTTACTTTCTTGCCATTCAGAGCGTTTGTCATACATCATGCTGAGGCTCGACTATGCTGGTATTGCTGCCCTGATATCAACTTCATTTTATCCTCCCGTCTATTATTCCTTCATGTGTTACCCCTTCTTTTGCAATCTGTACCTGGGATTTATTACCCTCCTGGGAATTGGCACAATCTTGGGTTCCCTACTTCCTGTGTTCCAGACCCCAGAATATCGAATCATTCGCGCATCTCTATTCTTTGGAATGGGCCTGTCAGGTGCGGTACCTATTCTGCACAAGCTGGTTTTGTTTTGGCACCAACCTGAGGCACTTCATACGACTGGATATGAACTTTTGATGGGCATATTTTACGGCATTGGAGCACTCGTATATGCCATGAGAGTTCCGGAAAGATGGATGCCTGGGAAGTTTGACATTGCTGGCCACAGCCACCAACTATTTCATGTACTCGTGGTGGCAGGGGCTTATACTCATTACCGCGCTGGATTGGTTTATCTGAGGTGGCGGGACCTGCAAGGGTGCTAAAGCCACTCAAGAACTGAAAAGTCGGTGAGAATCCTTAGTTAAATTGTACGTAAATGTAGAGAAGATGTGTTGTCCCTTCGTTGTTGTTTGCCCATCTTCGTTAATAAATGTTCCATTTAGGAACGATTATTGTCAGGCAATTATCCTGCTGTATTGTAGTATGAATGATTTAGTTGAGTAAAATTAGATTTACTTGGATCCAATGGGATCATAGAAAAAGTTGAATCTGTTAAAGCTAAACCGAGCAAAAAGGTGAAATTTGCTCTCGTTGAGAGTCGAACTCAAGACCTCCCGCTTACTAAACGGGTGCTCTAACCAACTGAGCTACGAGAGCTTGTTGACTGTGTTCCCTTAGATATCTTAATTGTCAGAATAATTTCTCTGTCAGAAAACATTTTAACCGAAAATCACAAAGAAAAGAAGATTTGGTTTTGTCGTGTTTTTAGTTTTATATTTTTTTTACAAGGGATTTTTAATTTTAATTTCTTCTATTCAATAGTATCTTGTTCTTTGTTTTGTCAATCATGAACTGTCAACTGGGATACAATGCACTAACGCCTAACATACTACACCACGTGATGAACCAAATTTCCTACCATAATACCTTTCACGTCAAATTAAACTACAAACACCTTTAGTGGGATTCAATTGGAAGATCATATTTGACAACGAAACAGAAAACGTGGTATTGCTAATTTAGTTCCCAAGACTTTGAAATTAGTACTTTGGATGAACAAAATATCCTAAAAAGAAAAATGAATAAGAAGAAGAAGAAAAGAAAAAAAAAGGGGGGGGGGGGGGGGAAATCTGACACAACATAACAAGTCACATGGCAAATTAAAGGGAAGACGGAAATAAAGAGGTAGGGCTTGAATTTCCTCTGACATCGAAACAAAGATCTACAGATTGGTATAGTTACTTAGTAGTATTAATTAGTACTCTATTTTATGATCATAGGTGATACAATTATAAGTGGAAAAGTTATTGATATATACAATTTAATCAATTAGTTTATAGATCAACACGACTGATTATATACAATTTTTATATTTTGTACATGTTTTATAAATTAGTTGACGCAAATGATTAGGACCGTAATTAGTCCCACTATGATTAAGCTCATAGAACAGCACTATATTTAATTTACCCTCCTCACCCTTTGGACATATTTGCAACATACTACTTGGTTTTAGCTAATTTACCCAACCTCGTCGACACCCATATTAATCCTTACTGAGACGTCATGTGTTGTTTAATTAACAATTAATTAAACGAATTAAGCGTTAGATTAATTAATCCTTTGGTTTACGGATAGGATAGGTGAATTGTATATATATATATCATCCGAGTATGGAGGGATTACATTAAGATTGCAAGTTGCAACGACAGAATTAAGAAATATAACTATACTGAATTATTGTGTATTAGATGTAATGGGATAAATCTCATTAGCTTGGTTAATAAGATAATACGTTGCACTAAATTTTTGGTAAGTCATTTTATAATTTGTTTAATGTACATGAAGATAACTGAACAATATCAACGATTATACCGCAAAACATTGTTGAAATTCATCATAAACTAGTTAGTTTTTCGTCAATCCACTTGACCTCTCCTCGTTTATTTGGATTTGAAACACACTCATACAGATGGGGCTCATAAAAGAAGATAATAAAACAAAAACAAAGTAATATCAAATTTTGTTTAAAGAATTTAATTAACATGTGGATAGAGTGAGAGATAAGAGTTGGTTGGTGGTATTGACTATTGTAGGTGAAAAGATGGGAATCTGGCGGTTGAAGAAGTTCATGGTTAGGGGTTTTGGGATTGAACTAATAAAAGAGGATGGATATGGTTCTGCCACGTGTTCATCTGTGAGATTGAACTAGAGGATTAGAGTTTATTCAGATTAATTAGTTCATGAAGCCAATTAACTATCAAATCAGCTAGATAGAAGTAGAACAAATTTAAATTGATTACGAAGACCTTACTCTTATGTTAGGTAAATAGATAGGTTATCTTCAAAAGATCCTCATGTTAAGAGCATATTTTATCATTAACGGAGACAAAATTACCGCTCTTGGAAAGAAAAGAAGAAAAAGAAAATCAAAGTTATCCGGTGTACGGGAAAAAATGTTCTTCCCTAATGTGGTTTATCGATGTGGCTATTAACATCATTACGGTTGGAAAAAAGAGATTAAAGTTGTAATCTAAAGTAGTACTTAAGTAATAAGATTTTAGTAGACCTGATTTGCGGTAAAAGCCGACAATTACTCGGAATAAACGGCAAACTTTCCATTACCCCCACTCCCCGTAAGCATTTCTACCAAATACTACTCCGTTCTATGTTACTTGTCATTTTACCTTTAAAATTAATTTTCAAAAAAGTGTAAATGTTACTCTGAGATAATATATAAGTACCATTCTAAACTATAAGCAAAATCTCAGAGACACACCTAAACTTTACATAGATTCTATAACTCCTTTGAAATCATTTTTTATGTATTTTTGTGATCTTTTTGTGCTATATGTCAAAAAATTACTCTTTCTTTTTCCTTTTATTTTATTTTTCTCTCTCCTTATCATCACCTCTCCCCCAACCCCCCTCCTCCCACCAACCCCCCCCACCCTCAACCTCCACCCCACCTATCACCAATTTTTTTTTGTTCTTCACCCCGATCCCCACCTCACCCCACCCCACTCCACCTCACCCCTCAATTTTTTTAATTATTTTTTTTGAAAAAAAACTATTTTTTATAGATAAAAAATTTAATTTTTTTGTACCCCCACCCCTACCTTTCCCCAATTCCTCAACCTCCAACTCCCCAAACCCACCCACCCTAATTTTTTTTTCAAAAAAATAATTGTTTTTCAAAAAAATAACTTTTTTTAAAAAAATTAAATTTATTTTGTACTCCACCCCACTCACCTTACCCCACCCCTCTTCCAGCCCATCCAAAATTTATTTTTTAAAAAAAGAATATATTTTTTAAAAAAATAATTTTTTTTATACCCCACCCTCACCTCCTAACCCACAAGTGGGATATAAAGTAAGAAAGATGTAAAAGAAAAGAAGAGATTTAAGTGAGATATAAAGGAAGGAAGAAATAAAGGAAGGAAGAAGAAAAAAATAATTTTCAACTGGCCGCGCGTGCACGACACTCTGTGCAAGAAATTTGGTTATTTAGTTTCAAGGTGTAAATAATTAAATTTCAAAAGAGTTGAGGGAGTAATAAGACCTATGTAAAGTTTAGGTGTGTCTCTGAGATTTCGTCCATAGTTCAGGGTGATACTTATGCATTATATCTATTACTCTCTCCATCCCACTTTATAAAACGTAATTTTATTTGGGTTTTAAAAAAAAAGCTTGAATTTTAAAATTTGTAGTTTAAAATAAATTATTGAAAGATGTGGTATAAACATCCCTGAACTATATGCGAATTATTACTTTAGTCTTCAAATTACTCCTAGCAATTAAAATACCCCCAAACTTGAGTAAACGAATTTAAAAACACCCTAAAACTATACGCGAATTATTACTTTAGTCCCCAAACAACTCCTAGCAATTAAAACACCCCCAAATTTGACTAAACAAACTTAAAAATACCTCCGATCTATCAATTGCATAGCAAGTGGTCTCAACGTCATTTAGACGCGCGAGAAAATTAAAAAAAAAAATCACGTAGGCAGCCAACAGTAAAAAACCTCATATTTAATATTTTTCATTAATTTTAAACCCACTCCAACGGCTAAAACCCCATTTTCTTAATACCTATTTATAATTTTCTTCATTAAAATATTTTAAACCTCAAACTTTTACCTAACAATCATCTTCTACGAATTAACCACAATGAAGAAGATGATTGAAAATACAATTAAAAGGAGCAGAAAACATTACTAATTCTAGCAGCAAACGTCGATAATAAAACCTTAACCCATATCCACGAACTGTAAAATCTAACGCAACTATAAATCAGATTTACGAATTAATCACGCTGGAGTGTAAACATGTTCATTAGATCTGGCAAATCTAGGTGTTTTGAAGTTCATTTAGTCAAGTTTAGGAGTGTTTTAATTGCTAGAAATAGTTTGGGAATTAGAGTAATAATTCGCGTATAATTCGGAGGTGTTTTTAAGTTCATTTAGTCAAGTTTAGGGGTGTTTTAATTGCTAGGAGTTGTTTGGGGACTAAAATAGTAATTTATGTATAGTTCAGGGGTGTTTTCACCACTTCTCTCTAAATTATTAGTAATATTTATGTAATATAAATTATTTCATTGGAGATGAAATGAGCATTTTAAAATTAAATTGTTACTAAATATAAAAATGTATTACTTTTATTGAATGAAAGTGTGTCATATAAAATAAAACGAAGAAAATATAAAGTTTGTTACGAATGGGCCGAGATCTATATTAGCAAAGCAACCTATATCACAGTAAGTGTTATATGTTGAATTCGGGTCAATAAATAAGACGCCTTTCAAAAGTAATAGATTTATGGGAATATTGTTGAAATGGCTCTATCTCCTCATTCCCTTGTTCTTTTATAACTTCTCATCTCCCTTCTAATCTTTGTATCCTTTGTTGCAGTTCTTGTTATCCTTTCAACTATCTTAGTTAATAGTAAGATTTTTATTGTAATAGTTTAAGCTTGTAATCAAAGAAATTGGTTTCAACATTTAAATGCCCACTTCAAAGTTTTTAAAAAGTTTATTCATTATTAATTTTAATATTGCTAGATAAAACACATAAATAAAGTATATTAAAAATTAATTAAAGATAATTTAGGAAAAATAATTTTTTTTAATTTATAATTTTTTGAGTTACGTGTAAAAAAGGAAAAGTAAAATAAACTGGAAATTGAGAAAAGCAAAAAGCCTAAAGTGTCGGTTCATTTTCCACGTGTCCCACCTCTTTTATCACTTCACCGCTTGAGCACCACAAACAACAGAAACACCACATAAAACCAACATTTGGGCCCCAAACTAAGCATTATTTTTGTGTTACTCACTAGAAAGCAAAACAAAACCCCATTAAAAGCCGCACCAAACCGATTCAGCCCCAGTCAATGTGGCACCACTATACAGCAAGTTTAGTGAGGTGATGAACACTTACTTCGGCCATTGTTTTTAGTCACCGACAGACATTTTCCCATCTCCATATCTAACTTTCAATCGTCATCCATTTCACATTTCCTATCTAAACTCTACCAGAATTTGTATGCTTTCTTAGTTACTGCCAAATTTGCTGTTCTAAGTATCTTAACAAAGACCCAAAGCTGGACACTCCTTCTAGTACAAAATGTTTAGTAGATAGTGACAACTCTCTAATTACTACTAGACGAAAAGCCAGCTTGCTTTGGTAACGTATGCCTTCCCTCATAAAATGGTAGTAACAACTCCTCAGTTGCACCAAAACCATACATCTTACACATCTATGGCTAAGCAAAACTGTAGGAGCAAAATTTCTTCTTTTTTCTCTGATGGATTTCTCTGTGCTGGTGGAAGTATTGTGGCTTTGCTAGTTGTCTGGGCCTTTTGGTCCTTTATGAGCCCTACTCCAAACGCCGATCCCAGTTTTTTACCTACTTCCGCCGCCCAGAAATCCGCTTTGGAAACTCCGAGAGACCCGGTTTTGCCGGGCTTCGATTTACGGTACGACCCGCCCGACCCGACTTTCTATGATGACCCGGATTTTGGCTACACTATGGAGAAGCCGATGAAGAACTGGGATGAGAAACGGAAGCAATGGCTGAAGCTGCATCCCTCATTCATCCCCGGAGCAGTAAACCGGATTCTGATGGTTTCCGGTTCACAGTCGACGCCCTGTAAGAACCCAATCGGCGACCATTTACTGCTGAGGTTCTTCAAGAACAAAGTGGACTACTGCCGAATCCACGGGTACGATATTTTCTATAACAATATTTTACTGCAGCCTAAGATGTGGTCATTTTGGGCAAAAATGCCGGCGGTTAAAGCAGCCATGTTAGCTCATCCAGAAACTGAATGGATCTGGTGGGTCGATTCAGATGCTGCTTTCACCGACATGGACTTCAAACTTCCATTGGAACGTTACAAGAACCATAATTTCGTAGTCCATGGTTGGGAAAAGTTGATATACGAGCAGCAAAGCTGGACAAGCATCAATGCCGGAGTTTTCTTGATCCGGAACTGTCAATGGTCCATGGACTTAATGGAAGCTTGGGCAAAAATGGGTCCACAGTCACCGGAGTACGATAAATGGGGTGAAATTCTACGTACAACTTTCAAAGACAAGATTTTCCAAGAATCCGATGATCAATCAGGTCTAGCATATTTACTTCTAAAGGAGAAGGATAAATGGGGTAATAAAATGTATGTAGAAGGTGAATATTACTTCGAGGGGTATTGGGTGGAAATAGTAGGAACATTAGATAATATCACCGACAAATACTTAGGTATAGAGAAAGGAGAAGCTAAGTTAAGGAGGAGACACGCAGAGAGGGTGAGTGAGAGTTATGCTAAGGTGTGGGAGGAACACCTTAAGGATGCTGGGTATGGAAGGTACAGTTGGAGAAGGCCGTTCATCACACATTTCACAGGGTGTCAGCCATGTAGTGGGGACCATAATCAGATGTATTCTGGTGAAACTTGCTTTGATGCTATGCAGAAGGCTTTGAATTTTGCTGATAATCAGGTGCTAAGAAAGTTTGGGTATATGCACAAGGATCTCCTTGATTCTTCCTCTGTTTTTCCTGTGCCTTTTGACTTTCCTGCATAATACGTTTTTCTTCATTTCCTTGTTAATTTTAAGCGCGCTTTCTCTCTCTATATAGATATGTACTTACTATATACTCTCTTTTCGTTTTTACTTCCTTTTCTTATGGTGCAAAATGCAATGTTGTAACGTTGAGCTAGTTGTTATATATAGTGACCACTTAAAGAAATTTTACGCTATTAAAACAGCTGGTATTTTATTTTTTCAGATTGTTAGGATAGACGATTATTATGTGCAAGGGAACAGAAAAACACCTTATATAAATATAAGAGAAGTATCTGTACATGTGAGAGTAATTTCAAGGACAAAAATGCAGGGATTGAAAGCAACTTGTATTTATAAAGAACATGGTCACATGTGGTTCTATTTAGAATTAGAAGTGTACTGTGTTTGGTAACATGGACCTGATGAAATTGACACATTGTGATTGAAGAGTTAATTAGGAGTAGATCGGAGTCCTTTTTGGGTTTTTCATCTGGTGTTCAAAATTCGTATTGAGACTCGATTAATTTAAACTCACACTACATATGGTCCAATAGAGAGAAAAATATATCTAGGACTCAAAACCAAAGACCTCCCGGAAGGGAGAAGCAGTCAGATCGCTGCAGCACGTCTTTATTTTCTTATTTAATGACGTATTGGTTTTATGTTCTTTTTGAATACAAATAAAAGCACAAATATATATTATTATTCAATAAAGCAACAAGGAGAGAGCCAAAAACGTTTTTTTTAAATTTTTAATAATGAAGATAGAGAAAATCCTTATGTCTGGAAAACGAATCTTTTACTGAGATCCGGCATGGCTATGTGTTGTTTGTTGGATAGAAGGCTCTCATTGTCTGTTGGCACTTTTGATTCTTTGAGTTGTTCAGTATCAATGAAACAAAAGAGCCTCATAATTATTCATTATAATTATATTGTTAGTAAACGACAAATGAAATATATATATATTATGTCTTCCTCCAATTCATTAAGTAATATCCTATTTGATTAGACATAGACAAGTTAAATTAATGTACTTTAGAATCCACAAACTGAAAGAAATTGTACAAAATTTGGTTGAGATATGATTCTACGGTTGAATAACACTCATCAAGGATAGTTCTCAATGCCAGGCTAAAATGGTTTAAGAATACGTGACATGTCTGCTTTAGATCAAGACTGAGTGATTTTTCCTTACCATTAACAATATCCAACATCTTATAAGTAGTTTTTTTTTTCTTTTTGATTATCAATGTGAAATTTTATTTTCACGTCTAACACTCAATACACTTCAAAGAGAAAAAGAAAAAAATAAAAGAGAAGGAAAAACACATATCAGGCGTAGGTAATATTGGCACGTTTGAGCAAAATAATATAAGGCTTGAAAGCAACTTGTATTGGTGAAGAACATATTCACAAGGTCGCATGTGGTATTCTTTTTGTGTTCAGAAATACCAGCTTGATCATTATGACCGTTTTATTTTGTAATACTACTAGATAATATAATTAGGATGAGCAGTATGAAATGTGCTGATGAAATTAGCCAATTGATAATTATTGGGTTACGATTATAACTAAGATGTGGATATCTATATTCTACCTTTATATACACTTCTTCTTTTGCTTTGCTTTGCTATATTTGTTGTAGGGTCATCTTTAATTCTAAAGCCATATTATGATTTATGACAGAACCCAATTAAAGCAAGAGAGAGAGAGATAGAGGGGGAGAAACGTTATGAAGGAGTTAAATAGAGAAAATTATCAGAGAGAAATTCGAATATTTTCCTCTGATTTAATCGACTCATTATATTACTGATCAAACATTGGGATGTGATGAAGCAAAAATATACATGTAACGCTTGCGAGTACATGATTTAGAAGCCACAAACTTAAAAGAAATTGTATTTAAACTAGCAACATAATAAAATATTGTTGGGTTCGATGAAGTTTTGATGATTAACAAAGTAACATGAAACATGTAAGATAAGCTGGTCCATCAATGCACAGGTTATTGTGATGTAAGCTCGTAAAATGGGACAAATCCAAATCAGCATACAAGAGTGAGTTATTGGATAACTCTAAGTTAATATTCAGAACAAATTCAAGTGCTAAATTGAAGAGTTGAAGTTTGACTACAACACTTAAGAAGGCAAGAGTTTGAATGCAAGGAGGAGTCTCACTTGAAGTAGAACTCTAAGCAAGTAGAGTTCGGATGCAATAGAAGTTCAAATGAAAGAAGAACAATTCAAAATAAAACCATGTGCTTGAATCAAGAGTTGAAGTTCGACTACAACACTCAAGGAAGGCACGAAGTGAAGTTGAAAGCACATAAGAGTCTCACTTGAAGTAGAACTCTAAGCAAGTAGAGTTTGATGGCAAGAAGGAGTTTGAAGTGAAACAAGAACTCCTTGAGGAGTATGCTTAAATAGCAGAGCTGCTATCAAAAACATTCACGCACTCACAGAGAAAACAAAGGCAATTGTGAAATTGACTTTAGCAAGTGCGATGGAGGATACTGAAGGAACACATTGAAGAACCTGGTCCTAAGTACAGAGTCTAGCTAAAGTGACTTAGTAGTGATGTATTAGGAGTTGTTCTTTGAGTTGTAATCATAGTTCAGTGTGTTATAAACTGAATTAGGATTGTTGTCTTCAAGTTGGGTTAACTCGAAGACTTGTAAAACACAAACCTTGGGTGGTTGGTGTTGTTAGGAATTAGAGTTTATAATTCCTAGGTTACATCGAGTTGTAATCATTTCGTTGAGGCTCATTGTGTTAGTGAAGTTGAGGTTAAATCCTGTAGAGGTGCATGTCGTGGTTTTATATTTTTGTGAGCCGGGTGGGTTTCCACGTAAAAATCACTGTGTCATTTAGTTACTATTTTTTTATTGTTGAAACACGTTAGGCAACATATTTCATTAATAGGCAACTAATAAATTTAACTAACTAAAGCAGTAAGTCGTGCAGATTATCAAATACAATAGGATGGTCAATGGAGAATAATTCCAAAAAATATATTCACGCAAATGATTAAGGTAACAGTACCTTAAAACAAATCTACGTATCAAAAAGTTCCAAAATAAAAAAATAATACTATGACAATGCACAAAAGCAATACGTAATTGTTATTCATTTTTTGTGGTATATAATGCGATATACCCCATTTGTAGCACAATGGGCCTGTCCAACCATCAAAGGGCCATTTGGTTTGGGTTGGAGGAGGTATAATCTCCACAAACATCACTAATTTGTACCTTGTTTTGTTGGTTTTGAGGTAATTTAAACCAGCATTAAGTTACATGATATTGGTTGTTAGTTGTTATTTTAATTTTCTCATAAATAATACTTCCTCCGTTCACTTTTACTTGTTCATTTTAACATATCACTAGAAAAATATTATTTCCATGTTTTACACTTGACATTATCTACTTATTTCAAATCGTTTCTAAGTCCTTTAAAAACAACGCACCAAGTAATATTGGTATCATGCTAAAATATGCAATGAACTGCGTACAATAGACTCTTGTGGTACGATCTTTCTCCGTACCCCGCGCATTGCGAGAGTTTAGTGCACCAAGTTTCTCTTTATCTTGCTAAAATATGCACTTCATTTATTATTCTCTAAGTCTTTTTAGGGTGTGCAATGTTCAGAGTGGATAAGTAAAAGCAAACAAAGAGAGTATATGCATAAGTTAGGCTGAGAATTATGTATTGTTTTACGTGCGGTAGAATGTGAAATAAGAATTAGAATATTAGCAATGCATTAACTAAATTATAAAATGATAAAACTAACCTTCATAATAGTAAGATAGTTTTTTATTATTTAAAAAAATAATAAGCAATTACTTTAAATTGTACATTATATACTAATATGTAAAATATCAATCAACCAGTGAACAAGAATATACTAATTCATGTATCAATTGGTAAACCTTCATTACAATCTCCAATAAAAACGACCCTTAAAGTTCTCTAATGCCACACTTGGATGTGGAAGTGGGTTGCCACAGAATTGGGCAAAAGTTCGGGACAACTACACAAATACTCTTTAAAGGGAGTGACTTTACATTTTTGCCCCCCATAAAAATGGTCTTACAAAAATAGCCTTCTTTGTTTTGCATGTATAGAGCAACTACCTTTTTGCCCCTCTACACCTCAAATATTTTTAAATAACTCTCAATGCTCATTTATCTCTCAACTTTTATATATATTTCTTTTTCTCTTTTTTTTTCTATTTTTTTTTTCTCAACCTTTATTTTTCTTTTATTTTTTGTTTTATTCTTTCTTCTACGTTTTTTCCTTTTTCTCAATCTTTATTTTTTTTTCTTTTCTCCTCTCAATTCTATTTTTTTCTCCTTTTTTTTTTTTTTTTTTTTTTTTTTTTCAACCTTTATTTTTGTTGCCTTTTTTTCATTTTTTTCTTTTTTTTCTTTTTTTCTCAATATTTATTTTCTTCTCTCAAACTTCTATTTTTTTTTTCTTTGGTTTTTAATTTTTCTTTTCTCTTTTTTTTTTATCAATTTTTTCGACCTTTATTTTTTTTATGAGATGTTCTATAATTCTTGCTTTAGAGACAAGACTTAGCCCAAAGACTTCCAAACAACAAATTACGCCCATGAGCAAGGCTTGACACTAGTATATTGTGTCTTGATTGCAAGACTTAGCCCAAGGACCTCTCAAAAAATACAAGTTACGCTCCATGGGCAAGAGTTCACACTACTTCATTATATCTAAATTTATGAGATACTCTATAACTCTTGCCTTAGAGGCAAGACTTAGCTCAAGGATTTTCAAACAACAAGTTATGCCCCACGAGCAAGACTTGACACTACCTCATTGTTTCTTGATTTATGAGACATTCTATAACTCTTGCCTTAGAGACAAGACTTAGCCCAAGGACTTTCAAACAACAAGTTACGCGCCATGGGCAAGAGTTGACACTATCATAGTGTGCTTGATTTATGGGATGCTCTATAACACTTGCCTAAGAGGCAAGACTTAGCCCAAGGACTTCCAAATAACAAATTACGCCCATGGGCAAGAGTTGACACTACCACATTGTGTCTTGATTTATGCGATGCTCTATAACTCTTGCCTTAGAGGCAAAACTTAGCTCAAAGACTTTCAAACAACAAGTTACGCGCTCATTGGCAAGAGTTGACACTAGGCACATTATGTCTGTGATTCATGAGAATGCTCTAATAACGTTTGCGCCCTTAGAGGCAAGACTTAGCCCAAGGGCCTCCCAAAAAATAAGTTATGCCCCATGGGTAAGAGTTAACACTACTTCATTGTGTCTTAATTTATGAGATGCTCTATAACTCTTGCCTTAGAGGTAAGACTTAGCTCAAGAATTTTTCAAACAACAAGTTATGCTCCACGAGCAAGGCTTGACACTACCTCATTGTGTGTTGATTTATGAGATGTTCTATAACATTTGTCTTAGGGGCAAGACTTGTTCCAAAGGACTTCCAAACAACAAAGCACGCTCTTAAGTTTACTTCGATTTCAAAGAAAGAAGATCTTCTTTGCAGATTATCTAATTTTTTTTGTTCATTAGCAAAAAATAATAGAGGTTAAGAAAAAAGAAAAAAAGAGAAAAGAAAAAAATAAAGATTAAAAAAAAGCGAAAAAA